>JYDO01000176.1:0-88444 GCA_001447755.1 Trichinella papuae | reverse complement strand
TTTCCAAGATCAACTCTAGCCTAAATCTCTACGCAATATGAACTGCAGAAATGCGTGTACAGAAGACTACTGCTAATAATCTGCTGAATGCGCATAATCAAAAAGCATACAAGCTTAACCTTTCTCATTACCACTATTGATAACTGGGATGCAATGACTGAGTAAGGAAAAATTAAAGTAGGCAATGGCAAAGATTAAAACATTTTTGTATCAACTTCATTTGAAATGTTGAAAGAAAAAATTCATAAAATACTGGCTAAATTTATATAAAATGCTCACTCACAATCAAGATTTTATGAAAACATTAATCATGATTTGAGAAAATGAATTCAGATGAACTGGCAAATTGAACAAGCAGTTTTATGAATTATTTTGATGACTGTTTGAAAATTGAAAAATAACAGTCTGGTGGAATAGATAAAAGGAAAAAAAAATTAAAAGCACTAGGAATAAAAAAAAACCAATTATCTTTCTGCTGTCATCTATATATTATACATTTCTGTTGAAAAATTACATTGAATACTTTGTTTTCAATTATACATTTTTGTAATGATGCTATTTATCAAAAAAGTACCACTTACCAAACGTAGCGGCTTCTCATTGTTCAGTTCTCATCTTCTTTTAGTGTTGATTTGAAAAATAAAAATGAAAAAACAGCGCATCACTGGGTTGGCGCATTGGAAATTGTATCTCTCAGACGCATTTGAAAATCAAAACGCACCTCTTCCACGTCACTCAAGGCGTCAATCTGAAATTACTTCAAATGAAGCATCCAATCAAACAATAATGACTCATATGCAAATTTACATGTTCTTCTACTGATAATTTTGAGTAATGACTACTTTTCATCGCGTTTTATTTACTTAACTGATACGAACAGTAGTACAAGGGAAAGTTTCAATGTAAATGTTAAAACGATGATTTCAAGCCACACTTTTCATTGCTAACATTCATTCCAAATTGTTTATTCACATTGTGGTTTAAAATATTACAATGCAGATGAATACATGAAATAAAAACACATAAAATGATGACTTACAGGAACACATTTGAAAGACTGTAGATAGACTGACAAATTCAACCAATAACAACGTTTTGAAAATTCAAAAATGACCTATATAAATGGAAACCATCGCTAAAAAGTTCCCGCCAAAATTTAAACATTAACAATGCGTGCAGTCAAAAAAACTTACCCAGTTAAAACAAAAACTGCGATAGTCAAATGTACTACGGTAGCTGAGTGCAACAGCGACGTGGTTCATGATCAGTTCCGACTTTCCTCCTCTTCTTCCGCTGACTCTGGAATAGAGCAGGCGTCATCAGCTTGCCGCATTGTTACATTACTTGCAATAGTTTTTCTTATATATATATATTTACTCATAAATATTTATTTTATTTAGATGCAATTTAATTTTTAATAAAGATTATTGATTTACCCAATATTTTTCAAAATTTATTTTTTCATAATATTTAAAAGTGTGTGCAGTCTACACTGTTTGTAATGAAAAATTGGGTGTGAGTAAAAAAGATATTTATTTTTAAATTTTATTTATAAATTTTGTAACTTTTCTATCTTACATTAATAATTGACACAAATGCAAAAATATTTTAAATATCACTTAATCTTGATTTCCAGTTTAGTATTACTGTAGCTAGGTCACAATTAGTTCTTTGTTCATTGTTGTCTGTGTTGTTTACGTCTTGTTGTTCATCGCGTTTAAAGTTTTGGTTATCAATTTTTAAGAAGTGAACATTCTCATATTACATTCTAACGTAATACTTACTCACGTTTTGATTTCTTGGAGTCTGTGTATCATCATGAACTCTTCTTTTCAGTGCCTGATTTAGTCTAACTTCACCCTAGCAAACAAAATGAAAGTGCCATTTTATAATTGTGTTTCCCAAGATGCTTTGAATGTTTTACAACAGAAGAGTAGTAAGTAGATATGTTTTCTTATTTCATTTTCTTTTTGTATATTATGTTTTTTGTATTATTACTGTTTAGCTAAAATATAAATTCTTATATGAATATGAATTTGCGGTATTCGTATTTTATTTTTTTCACATTATATTGTTTGAAAATTTGTTGATTTCTTTGTAACGTCACATTATTTGTAGAATGTATAAGAGACTTGAACTTTGGACTAATTTTTCCCCAAGCTATCTGATTGGCGGATGAATTTTATTGGTTCTTTTCTTTCATTGGCTTAAAATGTTTTGCTATGATTCGCTCACATGTAAAATTTTCCGATTTGCATATAACGCTTATAATTTCATTTACGCATCTCTCAGAATTATTAGCTAAATTACTTAACATATTTTTTAATTTTCATAATTTTGAGAAGCACATTCACATTTGCGAATCATAGGAAAATCACTTTTATACCATTGAAAATATAAGCCAGTTAGAATGCGGTGGGGAAAATTTGTTCCAACTTGAAACAATGTTAAAATTCTTTTCTCAACAGAATTATATGATGGAACATATTTCGTATAAGCATGAAATATTAGTAATATTGATTTCAGATAGTATGGTCAAATAATATATTTTTTCTGTTTTTCAGAAACAGGAAGTTTCAATATTTCTTACCTATCCTCCCCTGAAAGTTACCTGAAATTGGAATCTGCAATGCACCACGCAATTCTGGACAATGTAGTCAAAGGTTACATGTCTGGAACGTATACATTACCTGCTCAAAGTGAATAAAATACAAGTTATTTTTTTAAATTTTATAAAGCGATTGATTATTTTCATTTTGTTGAAGATATCGCTCTCAAGGAAACTTGGAGTACTGATAACTCAGTTACCACATCAATGATAGTCAAGGATCGATTTCTGCCTGGCTTGATGTTGAAGGGCGATTACAAACAATGGGTGCATTCGAAGTGAGAATTTGAATTTTGTGTAATTTTCTGAGTCTATTGATTGATATTTATATTAGAAAGAGTAGTACGGAATTTTCGGCAAAATATGCAAATGATATGATCGCAGCGGATGCGCGCCTTAACTGCTCCTTATCATCAATGAAGTCCGAACTAAGTGCTGTGTGGAGGTAAATGATTGTTTTTCAATTTTTTTCTTCATTCAATTCATTAACTTTTCTTTCTTACAGATTTGATCAGTGGCTGCTAGGCTGTCAGGTCGGCATAGATTTACCAACAATGAACATGACGAATACCAACATTATGTTAGGTTACAAGTCTGGAAATTCTTGCATACAGACTTATGCGTAAATTTTATTTAAAATAATTTTCTATAAATTTCAATAAGATTACAATAAAATTACAGGAATAATTATACCGAATTCGGCGGTATCATTTACCATAAAATCAATGAACGAATGAAATTGGCATCTTCTGCTGTTTGGAACTCAGAGGAGCCTGGTAACGTTTTGTCGGTCGGCATGGAATGCAAAGTGACGCCCGAAACAGTAGTGCAATCAAAAGTGACAACTAACAGCGAATTTAGTTTGAGCATCATGCAACAGCTGTCCAGCGGTAATTCATTCTTTTAAACGTACTATTTCAAAGTTGATGTTGTATTTCTTTTTTTTTTGTAGGTTTAAAACTGGGCGTCTACTCAAAGTTCAAATTTTCAAATTTCTTCGACAGTCAACAACAGATAGGATTTGGAATTTCCTATGAGCAGCCGTCCAGTTGTTGTAGAAAAGAATAAATTTATGCTGTGCATCGGCTGAGAAGTGAAAATTGGATTCAGTATAGCATATTTGTTTAGCTTTGTTCATTTCCTCCCTCATGCTATACTGAATTGAAAAAAAAACTGTTTGAACAAATATTGAATGTTAGTTGTATTTTTGTAAAAGAATAAATTAAATTTTATCTTCAGAACATGTTATGTGTACAGTGTGAAAACAGCGATCAAACGACAATGGCAGTATATAAATATAATCAGAACTGAAATTTAGCTAGTTAGGCACAGAAATAATGTAACTTTAAAGTGATTTACCTTCAAGGTTGAAGTTGTTATGATTGCATGGTAGCAAGAAGCCGCCGTCGATAACGCCAAGTTAACACAAAACCAACCACTGCTAGCAGAACAATCGCCACAGAGCCGTACAGTACAGATCCAAGCTGCGGAATCTGACCTCCACGGTTGTACTTGAAATGCACTGTCTGATTTACAGTAACCGTTTCCAATCGGTCTGCAGTGGTGTAAAGATGCTTTCGCTTGCGTTTTCCGTTGTGATTATTGTCATTTTCAACTGTCGGCTGGTCGTGCAACCGTCGCTCACAGTTACTCTATTATTATGGGTCAAAATTATCAATGAAATCACAAAAAATATGTAAATATGCGTATATACTTACAAGTGGACAGTTGGTTTCACAAAAGTTAACATTGCAGTAGAGGTTCAATCGTTTTTTCCACTTAGATGTGATGCCACGAAATTCAGCTCTTTGCACCCGTCGATGATTGCTATAGGATGGAAGAAATTTGCTCATAATTTTCAAATTGCTTGGACAGCTAAAAGATTGTTTGAGAAAATAAATCTACAGACCATATTTCACTTATATTTTACCCTCGTTCATCGATAAGAATCATCTTCTGACCAGATTCGTACGCAGTGCAAGAGGAGACAAAAAATGGTTGTTGAATTTCATCTCCTTTAACATTAAAAAATTGCATAATAATACCTTTTTTTTCTTTTTTCAATTAATTCGTATGCATTATTTACTTTCTAAGCCGATCTCTACAAACAACTGTTGTCCCATCTCTGCTTCCGTGACAATATTGCCATCAGTATCGACAATACGCATGAATGCTTGCGGTATGTTGTTCTTGTTAACAACAGTCTCGCGAAACAATGGCATTGGCGGTTTTTGAAATTTTGCACCCTGTGGAGCTCTATAATTCAGAAAAATGAAAATAATATACCAAAAATAAACCACACTAATTTCTGCACACCTGACGTCAACTGAATTTTCAATGGCGTGCTTAACCGGTCCATAACTACATATAAGCTTGTACATTCGATCCTTGGTTGTCCATACCACGTCATGATATTGTAATTTAACTGTAGCTGATATTACGTTTCCAGTCTATAAGAATAAAAAATATTTGTTTAAAGTACTTATATTGAAAAAAATATTGAACAAAGTTTTCCTTTAATCAAACAATAAAAGAAAAAATTTTTTTTAATCACTTACTTCATAAGTAATTCCGCACTTTGATTGTCCAACAATTGGCAAAGAGATGTTAAATTGAAAACGTTTTTTCACATCAAAGTGACACTGTCTGCTACCGTTCATTGAAACAACTTTCCCATCGAAAACGTGGTCACTTCGAAATTGAGCTCGCATTTCAGAACGTTCACACAACACTCGAACTAAATACACACATTATTTATACACATAAATATATTTTCACTGTAACATGCAAAAATGCTATAATAATATATTCATTAGTTTATTATATATTAATTCCTTCAAGCTTACCATCCATGCATTCACTGATTTGCATATAAGGCCTAAGCTGAGCGCTGCTGTTGGGCAAATGCATTGTGATGAACGTATCATCCGGTCCGAAACGGCATTTTTGAGTTTGAATGTCGTAAACAAAACTGCGACAAATAAAAGCCACATTTTGAAGACACGCAAGTCTGCACGCATGTTCATCAACAGTATGTCTCTCGTTGTAAGCCAGTGCTGGAGCAATGCCATGCTGAGAGGAAAATTCGCATTCGTTATAAGGCTCTGAAAATATTATTGTTTCAATAATTCAATACAAAGATTAAAATATTAATTATTTATTTATGTATTTAATGTTTCAAATTCAAATAGCTCAATTCTTTCTTCTTTAATAATCATAATTCAAAATGGACTTAAGAAATAAATAAATAAATAAACTTTTCATTTTATACTTAAAATTTATTTTTCCATATTTCACATTAATTTATGGTAAATTACATGCATTTGAAATGAAAATTTGAACAACTTTAAATTTACAATTTTTTTCATTTACTGTACTACACTCCATTTTATTAATGCAATTTCAAATATTTCTTCCTATTCATTTGAACTGCCCAGTGTAGATACTTTTCGTAAACTTTTCGGCTACACATGACTAACTGCAAATATTTATTTGCCCACATACAGTATCAATAAATCAATCAAGATCAATCTCTGTTATGATATAAAATTGTCAAATTATAATTTATATTCACAAGTAATAAAACATTTCATTATTAATAATTTAACGTGATTAAAAAAGAAACATTTAGTTTTTTTTAACATAAATAAATACAAAGCTTACCTGAAACACATTGATTTTCCAAATAGACCTCTTCAGTACGACCAGCATGAAAGTCGAATGGCATGCTGCGACGATCATATTTGCTGATATGACAATTTCTTGTTACGTAATTGTAAACCGCGGAACGGCACTGGAAATGATTTTCCATCGAACACAACGTCTCACACATGGCCAAACTGTCCACACGATGCACATCATCAATGCGATCCAATCTGATGGACATTTTAGGCAGTATGTCAAATCGCCATAGGCGAGAGCATTTTGGTGCACCTTTGCAAAAAATTCAACGTTGCAAACAATTTTCAAATTACACATCCAAAAAAATAATAATAATAAAATCTTCCAATTACTTTGCAAACAAACTTTCCGAAATACCATACTATCATGGTCAGTTTTTAAATGTTTTCTAAATAAATCAGCATCGTTTCCAGATAAATAACTATATTGGATACAAGAAAGCTGACGAAGATTCAGCACGTAGACAAAACATCGACGATCATCTTTGAAAATAAAATGTTATATAAATTTTCAATTACAAAAAAGTTAAATTTTTAAAAATAAACCTAAACATGAGTGATGACAATATTGAAAAAAGTCACGACCCCCTTGAGATCGTTCCCGTCGAATTACATATGAAGCCAAACGATCGGACAATCTGAAGCCAACGTAGCGTTCAAAATCATCGTGACAACCTTAATGCAATAAAAAACAAAATCAACCATAAAATAGAGAATCATTAAAAAAAAAAATTAAATCCTATCTCATACCTGCAGAAATGCCGAAATTTGAATAAAATAGCAAGATGAGCACTGACCAGAGCATATCGACCCGCTACGCATCATTGGAATGGCATAAGTCAAGCAAACGGTCGGCAAGTATAATGAGGTGAGTGATGTAGCAACTTTTTAAAAAAGCCACTCGAACTTTGCAGAGACTGCAAATCAAGCTGCAGTTCAAAGAACTTTCCACTCATACCACTATAGTGCAGTCAATCACCTTTTCACACGGTTCCCGGCTTCTTTTCAGCCCACAGCCCACTTTTGACCACGATAGTCTAGCGGGGACGTTCACCCAAACGCTTCCGTCCACACACTGCTTTCAATCTATCCACTTGATTGTTCACAAATTTCTCGACCCAATTCTTCCAATACCCCTCCCACTGCACATCCTCATACTTAATATCCTCTTTGATTTTAATTTTCTTCCTTCTTCACATTTCAATTGCAGTGCTTAAAATTGTACATTTCTGCTTTTTCCATTCATATATTACTGCTCAAGTAAATTTTGTTGTATCAATTCCAACAAAATAACAACAACAATAATGATAACAATACCAGTGACAACAATAATAATAGCCCTGCACTGCAAATGTCGTTGGCATGAGGTGTCACCTCAAAAGATGTTACCTTGAAAATTAAATGTTCAACCGGATCACATTCATGCTAGCCGTTTAACCCGAATTTACCCATCCATCAAAATTACAACAATAACACTCAATAATCGCCAAACATTGCATAAACAATTATCAAAAACTAGCTATGGCATTTTTCAATAAAAGCAATAATGTTAGAGGAAAAAAATTTTTTTTAATTAAAAGAAAAAGAAAAAAATTATCCATGGGTCATAGTTGAATAAAAGAATCGTCGTTGAAGTTTGCAAAGTTTGCATACAATTCATTTCATTTTGTGACAAAGTTCATCAACAGCTAAGAAGAACATTGTAAAAAAGCTGCTCTTTTCTATCACACTTATATTGTACAATATGCAAATTCAAATTAAGTAAAATGATTAAATTCTGATAAACCATTTTAAATTTGATCTTAAATTCATTAACATTTACATAAAATTTGCCTTGTTTCGTATGTCACATTTCAAGATGCACATTGAAGTGCAACATACTGTATACAGTGCTGCTCATGTACTAAAATAAGACAATAAACAAACAAAATATAAATTAGCCCAACAAATGAAAAAACAAACAAACAGATAATGAAGAAAGAAGAATACAACCCGCTGCTATTAAAAGAACTCCTAATAAACAACTCATAAAATTTCCCTTATCATCTCACATTTGTTATTATTACTATAACATCATATATATATGTTCATAAATAAGTGTTGATTCATTTCATTATTCACAAAGGAAAATTTTGATTGATTTTTAATTTAAAAAAGTAATGAATGTAAATAATCAAACCTGAGAATCATTTTTCTAATCTTGATAGATTGTGAATGTTCACGTATCACCATGCAGTTCATTACAATCATGGATGATTTTCTTATTCAACAAATAACAATATCCATCCACGTGCTTGCTGGTAACAAAAGGTTCCTTTGAACTCGTCACATTTGGTGTTATTACTGCTAAGCTTCTCCTGCTATTGCGAAGTACATTTCATTATATATTTTTCTTACAGTGATAAATTTCTTGAAAAATAGAAAAAGAAAAAAAAAATCAAACCTGACTGAAAAAGGAGATGAATTCAACTGAAGGCATGTTCGTAAAGGCAATGAAGAAAAATCGATGGTTCCGAAAGAATTAATATTTACATTGACAAATAATTCTGCATCAGACAACCAAATGGTGCGTTGTGATTTTGGCAAATGCAACGACAAAGAGGTATCAGCGTAAGCTGACATTCTAAAAATATTTTTAAAAAAAAGTTTAAGCAATTCTTCTTCATTTTTTTTTCACAACAAAAACATACACTGCATTCATATTCGCATCTGCATTGAGATACCACATGCTTATGTATACTGAACCAGATACATCTAGCCATAAAAATATACTGCATATTGCAGTCAATATCAGACCATTGACAAGTGGTAAACGTAAAATTGAATTCTGAAGTTGAATGCCAAAATTAGCCACAGTTCTAGGCGTGCCGTCGGCCGACCATATGGCGTTATGCATAGTTGAATAATTGTTGAATAAACTAATCGACGGCTGATGAACCGAAAGTGCAAAAAATAACACTTCAGCACCAACAGGATCCACATTTTCAGAACTCAGCTCTTTGAAATCACTGCTACTTAACATGCTTTGCATTCCACTGGAAGAAATGCCAAACTGAAAATGAAATCAAAAAAAAAAGAAAACCCTATTGCATAAATATCTTATTTATAATTTTTTATGAAATAAGCAAATAACATACCGATAGTATTGAATCACTTTTATTTTTGTATTCTAAAATTATACCCAACATAGTTCTAGCCAAAATATTGTTTTCAAATTCACCAGCAGCAAAGTAAGATGCAAAAATATCATTCGATGCTAAATAATAAAGTATGAAAATGCAAATTTATTCGCTTATTTAAAAAAAAAACATTATGAAGTAAAAAGGAAACTATAATAAATGCTCACCAAAAATTGGTTTAAAAACTGGACTGAAATGCGTAATAGCATGAACAGAGCTAGCAAAATCCCAACCTAATTTTGACAGCATCTTCATCAGAATATTTCTGCAATAAAAGTGTACACAATTAATTAATATTTTTAATTCAAAGGTTAAAAATAACCTAATTTCTTTGTTATGCTCTAACAAATTCCACATTTGAGCAAAACTGTGCACATGAAGTTCTCGATCTCTTCTCCAATTTTCTGTCGCAACTGCATCCAGCAACCATTTGAATGCATGCATTCGGTTAGAACACAATTTCACAATCAATTTCACTGCCAAAATTCGATCGGATAAACGCTGCTTTGTGGGACAATGATTTGAAAATATACGTTTCAATAATAAAAAAAGCTAAAATAATAAAATAAATCATAATGAAATAAAAAGAATACTGAAAACTTATATATGTTTATTTATTTATTTACCTTATCGTTACATGCGGAAAAATGGTCAAAAAGCTTCAAAATTGTACCATCTGTTCCATTTGATGTGCACAACGATTTAATAAGATGCTCTAGCAAATGATGCGCGTGTTCTCCAAGATTTGAAATTGCACCTAGCAATCTGCTATTTCGATCTTGCAACAACAATGAAAAGAAACGCTCTTTACACTATAAATAAAGTTATACTGAAATGGTCAACTTCCATTTTTCAAAAAAGCTTCACATACACGTATAATTTGCTCTCCGTGATGCTTTAGTAGTGTTGTGCGTAGAAGTGATGCAATGCAATAAAATAAGCTTTCACTTTGAGGAAATTTTTTTTCAAAAACTTCCTTAAATTTACAATAAAATTTCATCATAACATACACAAAACTGGATTACCAAAAGTTGCACACAAAGCCATGGTTCTGGATTTGTCAGATGAGCATGCATGTTAAAATATGCATCAGCAAATGATGCAAATTGATCGCTTTCCAAAATTTTAACTGCTGCCTCGTGACAAGGTTTGGTATTGCAAAGAGCTAATAAATTTAAACATGCCTGCGTCTGCCTGCAAAAAGCTTTTTATTTATACATTCCTCTAAAACTGTTCCATTAATTGCAATAAATAAATCAAGATTCACCTTGATTGTACGGCATCGCAAGTGAAAAGAAATTTCTGCAATTCTTCTGCAGACGCACTGTTCACAATTTTCCAAAATCTGTTAAAAGATCTTAATCGAGAATCAGCATTTGGATGAAAATCTGACGAAATTTCTTTGTACACAGAATCACAAGTTAAAGTCTAAAATAATCATTTGCTTACACTTGCTAAAATTAAAAAAAAAACATTGCTGATTACCGCCTCTTATCATATAGAAAATGATGTTCTCATAACTACCTTATTTTTAATGTTCAATATTAATGCAAATATTTTTAAAAGAATAAAAAAAATTACAACCTCACTTTCCTTCAAATTCCCATTATGTTGAGTGTGCCAAGTTTTTGATAAAAATGAAAGTATAATATCGTCGCTGGTTTTTCCTTGTAGCATCCATTTTTCTAAAACTTTACTTATGTCAACATTACAATCACGAAATAAAGGAAAAATCTTACTTCCTGTCCAGTTTTCCACGCATTTACTAAAGTTGAATTCAATTTCACAGTTATCTACTGCTGATAAAAATATCTCACTTTCCCAAGTAAGCTCATTTCTATTAAATGATCATTATTTTATACATTTAATAACAAACAAATAAATAAATCTCTTACACGTTTCTTATAAACACTGACTGATCATTATAGAGCAAGAAAGTAAAGTTTGCATTATTTATTAAAGTGATAGTTTTTGCTTTTGCATTACTGCTGTTGAAAATAACAGACCAATCGTAATAAGGGATAATGCTGATAGCCTGAAAAATACCTTTAGTCTTTTTAATTAAATAACAAATTAATACTTACTTCAATACGATAATGGTGATGTGGATAGTTATTGAACTGCAAGCAACGTTGGACATTACAACCTAACCTTGTTTCATTTATAACAATTCCATGTGAAAACCACTTTTAAAACATAAATTCAATATAATACATCTAAAATTCAATTCATCTTTAAATTACCTTTTCAGAATCTACTTTTTCGGTGAAAAGATGCGCAAAAATATCAATTAATGACCATTCTTCTTCCATTATATTCTCTTCTTCAAAAAATAACTGCGTTCCTTCTCTCTGCCATATTAATAAAGCATTTTTGAAAATGAGCGAGCAAACTTTTTCCTCGTCACATTGTTTGGTATTCTAATTTTGTTCAAAATTAGATTTAAAAAACTTCCAATTTTCAATAAGAAACATTTTACTAGCATTGGGGAAATGAACAGAAAACGCTGATTAGTCGACTCTGGTTTAAAAACTGAAATTCTCAAATCTATATCCACCCTAGGCACGTGTTGAATAGCTGATATCCAAGAACCAATTACGTTAACCTCTGAACGAAGGTGAACATTGTAGGAAAAATTGTCGGCAAAAAAACAACATCCAAATATCAAATGCACTAAAAATAAATAACATTGCATATAATAAAATAAGTTTAATTATTGAACTGTAATAAATACATACCAATTTTTAATAAATAAATGGTCAAAATTCCCCCTATTCGATCCATCGCCATTATCTTTCTTTAGCGGTTCACTTTTAGAGAAATATGCAAAAAATCAAATACAACACATAGGAGCCATAATCCGACGAACGTTCATAACATAAATTGATAGACAGTTGCCGAAAAATAAACATCAAGTTAAACAGAGATGCATTCTGTACTCCATTATCTCTTTAGCAATGAAACATTGAGTAAAAGCGTCACAGTATTTACAAAATGAATCATTTTTGAAAGCAATACAACTTGAACGACAACAGAATGATAAAAATTTCTCAAATTGATTAATTTCTTTTTACCAGAAACAATTGCAGTGCTTCTTCACCATCAACAATGTCCATTTTTGGCAAGGTGACTTCAATTCCATTTTCATAATAAGCACCACTTCTCACATTTGGTGAACAAGCTGTCCAAAGTACATTTGCAGCTCCTTCAGCAGGATTGAGGAGAATGTATCTTGAAAAAGCTGTCTTTAAAAAACGTTGATTTAACCAACTGGTGTGACGATAAAGCCGAGTATGCACCACGCCTGGGTGTAAAGAGCAACATTTAAAATTTGCCGTTTCGATCTCCAGTTTGGCAAGAATTTGCATGTAGTAAGACAATGCCAATTTAGAATTTGCATATGACAAGTAACTGCAGTAGGCATATTTTCGACAGTATTTGTTTGAATAATTTGAGCCACCTGGAAATATCATCAAATTAATGTGCATCCCTATATAGGAAAATAGAATTAAAAAAACAAGATACGTTTGTTAACACATGGAATAGGTTATTTAATTAAAAATTTGAAAATTACATTTTGAAAATATTTTCAAGTGAAATTTGCTTCAATTCTTTATTAGCAAAGTGCGTCAATATCGTTTGGTAAAAAAAATAATGTTATGCAACACAATTACTGTAAAAATTAAAGAAAAATCAAGTAAATTCATTCCCACTTTTCAAACATCAATTTAAAATTGTAAACTGAAAACTTTCAAACAAGTTAGTTTATTACAAGTAAATGATATTTGCTTACTTTGAAAAGTCATATTATTAATTCGTCAACTTCATTAACTTGAATTTAATTTATACTGTAGTTGATGCGGGTATTCGAGAATACCATGAACAATTATTAAACTAATGCATTTAGACTTTTATAAATAAAACTTTTACATTTATTTAAGAAACACTCATTATTATAAACGTAACTTGAACAGATACTAAACACTGCGCATAACGTTTGAGAAAGTAAAAAATGAAACATCATACCATTGTAAAACCAATTTTGGTTCAACGAAGCAGCAAAAAGCTCAATCGAGCTGACAGAAACTATTCTACCAAATCCATCATCTTCAGCCGCTTTGCATACAAGAGTTCGTAGTGAATTCGTCACTATAGTTGGAGCTATGAAATTTACCATCCACTGCAGTTCCACATTTTTCACTTCAGTGAACGGCGTCAACATCACAGCAGCATTATTAACGAGCAGGTTCACTTTGTCGTATTTTCTTTTCAAATTTTCAAGAAAACTTTGAATACTGTTCAATGAACTGAAATCGACAACTTCGATTACCAAACTGTGCTCATCAGCAATCTCTTTGAAAAGTTCCCTCAAGATTGTGATCATGTTCACATCGTATACAGTGGCCACCACAGTCCAGTTGTATTGCAAAAGAATGCGCACCAGCTCGTAGCCGATGCCGCCTACATCCGCTCCTGTAATAATCGCAGTTCGGTTATCAATTTTCGACATTTCTGATAAATATTTTTCAAAGCACAGTTTTTTCCAAAAAAACATCTGCTGTATCACTGCTCGAACTGCAATTGCATAGAAGTGGAAAAAATGAAAAATGTTCAGAAAAATCAGCAGAAAGAAGTTGATCATGTTTTTCAGTAGCCAATAAACATGTAAACTGCAAATGTTGTCCAAATGGATATTCTATAACAGTTTAAATATTAAATTTTTAAAATTGAAATCACCGACTATACATATATAATAGGCTCGAAATTAACTTTCCCGAATGCACAAAAACGCAGCAATGAAGAAAAAGTAAGGTGTAACAATACACTTTTTCAAGTAAATCTCTGAAACAAGTGAGCAGCATGAAATTTAATTAAATTTCAAAGGTCAGATGACTGCGATGCAATCTTTTTCCAGTTCTCATTCTTCAACGTTGTGAGCTCTTCATCGCGTTTATCAAAAAAACTACCAAATTTGATCAATGGCAGAGAAACAGATTCACATTGATCAACAGCTTAAACGTGAGAAAATGAAAACTTCTCGAGCAAAATGTTTTCGTGAAACAAAAAAAAAACAACAACAAAATTATTACCATTGCACAATTCAACGTCGCTGTTAAATCGTTGCAAGTTTGAATCAACTCTTTTAAAGCAATTCGATTCAAATGAAAACAGTACGACTGGATTTGATCTACACTTTTGAACAACATACAGCAGACCCTCTACCAATATGTGATCGAAGACTGGACCATCACATTTCAATATTGTCTCTTGAAAATTCCACTTGGAAAAATCAATCTGTGTTACCAGGCACGCTGATACGCTAAATAATAAAACTGAAAAATGCAAAACAGCCAAACGTGCGTCAGTTTACTTGAAAAATGACAATACAAAACACTGCTCATCAACGACCAATTTTGAAATTTCAGCATCAACAGGTATAACACTATTTAACCTCTTTAACGACTCTCGGTAATTGTACAAATAAATCAATTTGCCGATGGGCAGCTGCCAGATTCCAACAGTTCCATCCTAAAACCAATCTTTTACATTTTTATCATAGTTTTACTTGAAAAAGATTTTAAAAACTAAACATCTTTAAACTTCAAAACTTACAGTTCAAATCTATTATAAATACCTGCATACATATCATACTGTCAATTACTTAGAATGAAAACTGTCTAAACATTCACAAATTGTAAATAATAATGACAACCTTACCATTCACTACAGTACTAAATAAACAATAAAAACAATGATCATTTTTCTTACCCCTGAAGCGGACATTAAAAATGACGAATGTTTATCAACTTTCATCCAACCAAGACTACGTACAAAGCTAAAACATGGTCAAACGTCTTAAACTGGTCATATAGTCTTTCAATTAAAAGAAAAATTAATAATAACACTTACTCCTTATGCCCCACGCAGAACGTCTCGATATTGTATGTATTCGGAAAATTACTAACCCGTATACGATTATCACGATCACAAGAAACTATATAACGCAAATCGGGAGAAAATATCTAAAAAAATTTTTTAATTAATCACAATTAATATTTCATTCAAAACTGCATTACAAACCAAATCAAGTATCATTGAAATATGTCCAAGTAAAACTGATGGCTTTATAGATGGGGGCTCAAATTGATAAACATTTCCAGCACGATCAGCGATGATAACAGATCGGCCGTCATTGATAAATACCAATGAGGTTGCCTGTTTCGGCGTAGTGCTGAATTATAAATTTAAATTATGAAAAGGTAAATTTGAAATATCATTATCAATCAATACCTTTGAAAAATTTGAATTTTACGTCTGATGTCAAAAATTTGCAAACGCTTTCTACTATCACAAACGGCAAACAAACCACATTCATCTAGCGCTAATGCTAACAATTCAATTTCAGATTCTGTGCTTTTCTTTTTTTCTTCATTATTTTCGGACGTTTCTTCTGAATTTAGTGCAAAAACTGACAATTCTGATTCCCCATTTCTGCCAAACAAAAATAACCATCACTCATAATAAAATAATTTACAATTGTTTAATCAATCAACTTACAATTTTAATTCCAAACTGTACGCCTTACTACCAACCGCCAACACGGCGAAAGATAATGTTTTACGAAATAAAGCCATTTTAAAGAAATTTCTACAAAACGACTTTTCAAAAATTAAAAACTACATATATTGATTTATTTGCAAACATCAGATACTTCTACAATTACAAAATATTTTAAAATTTTAAAAAATTCACAACCATACAAAAAACTAAACAGTAAACTAAAAGAATTTACAAGTACGTCAATCTTTACATAAACACGTAGTAAAATTAATAAAATGTTTAAATTCAGGTAATCAAATTTTTCGCTACCTAAAAATAAAAATTGCAACATTCTTAATATAACTGCAAAATTTTATAATTAACGAAATGCAATTTTTGACAGTATCTTACAGAAAAACAGCAACATCTTTTTTTCAGTTTATTCTAAAAACCTAAAATTTGATTGTTCAAATTACTTTAATATTGCTTACATTATATTTATTTTTATTTTTCATAAATGATTTATTTATTTTTATTAAATTACCGTAGTATTTTTATTTGTAGGTCATAAGCGGGAACTTTTTGTCATAAATACTGTAACCCATCAAGTTTATTTGGAAAATCATTTCTAGCGCTGTTGTGTCTTGCTGTGATAGCGTGTGACTGCAGTTTTCATTCTGACATTCTCACTGTACAACTCGATTGTCTTTAAGCATGTTTGAAGCAAAATTAGCATCGGCATCTACTTTTAAAAAGGTTCTCGAAGCAATTCGAGAATTGCTCACCGACGCAACATGGGATTGTAGAGAAAGCGGAATTGCTTTGCAGGTAATAATTTTAATTTTAAGTTTTCTAAAATTGCACACTTCACATTTGGATCAGAATTTTGTATCTGACAGATAAATTTAACAACTGAAAGTTTTTACATTTGATTATCATCTAACTCTTATTTCTTCACTTCTAGGTTGTTCAATAAGTTTCACTAAATTAAAAAATTGATTTAGGCTATAATGCTGTCAGATTTTTTTTAAACCTAAAGTTGTATTGTTCTAATTGTTTATTTACAATCTATTTAAAATTATGTTTTTCTATTAATTAATTTTTCGAATTATTCTAAAACAGGCGATGGACTCTAGTCATGTTGCGCTGGTTGCACTTAAACTTCGCGCCGAAGGTTTCGATGAATATCGTTGTGACCGATCTATTTCGCTTGGCCTTAATTTGACAAAGTATGTTGTTTCCATGACCTATTTTAGTTATTGTTTAAAATCTGTAACAGTAACTGATTTTTAGGTACATTAAAATTTAAACTTTTTTGAGGAAAAATAAAAATAAAATATTTTTTAATAAAAATACATCAATTGTGAAAACTTTTTTATATTTTAGTATGTCAAAAATTGTGAAGACAGCTGCAAATGATGATAGCTTAGTACTGCGGGCTAAGGAGGATGATGATACTTTAGCTCTGATATTTCAGTCACCAAGTATAGTCATTATTATGTTAGATTGATTGGTAAACTTAATTTTTGAAACACGACATTTTAGATGAAGATCGTTATTGTCAGTATGAAATTAAGTTGATGGATCTGGATGCAGAACATCTTGGAATTCCGGTAAGTAAACAGTTTATATAAGTAAAATGCAAAATTTCTGTTACTCATTACTTATAGGATACCGAATATGATTGTGTTGTGTCCATGCCAAGCAATGAATTCAGTCGCATAGTGCGTGATTTGGGACAAATTGGCGAAAGTCTTAGTATAACTTGCACCAAAAGTGGTATCATCTTTTCGTCGAAGGGAGATCTTGGCACAGGTGTGTCTTTGTTTTTCATTTCGTATTATGTTGCCAATAATTATAGCAATAACTTACATTTATTTGGCAGGTTCGATTACTTTGCGGCAAACAACAAATATGGATGATGAGGAAGATAACAAAGGTGTCTCCATCAATATGACGTCACCATGTTGCGTCACTTTCGCTTCCAAGTATTTGAACAATTTTGCAAAGGCATCGCCACTATCCAACACCGTTCAGCTTTCTTTGTCCAGCGATGTTCCAATTGGTTAGTTGAGAAAACAGTATTTGCATATTTTACTTACAACTATTTATCAGTTTCTGCTTTAGTTGTGGAATATAAAATTGAAGATCTTGGCTACATTCGATTTTACTTGGCTCCTAAAATTGACGACGACACCGAAATGAAGACCGAAGTGTGATGCGATCGATGAATTAAATTTTAAAAAAATACGAAATAAAATTTGAATGACATATAGAGCAGTATAACGAAAGGCACTTTTTAATACACTATTCAAATTTCGAATTAAAATTTTTATGACACGATAAACAGATTACAATAGTATTATCATTTGCCTGAATTGAATTGGCATCTTTTGATGATGAACGCCAATCCATTTCTATAAGCAAAAAACCGGTAAAAATTCAAGCAAATGACAAATAACAAATGGAAAATAGATGTTCTGCATCTATAAACGAAATAAATCCAACAGTTCAACATATTCTGGTGAAGGACTTGGTCCAATTGCTTCACGAAGAATTTCCTGTCCATTTTCACTGATGGGAATTTTCTGAAATTGGAAAATGAACTGTTACAGGCACAAGTCGTTTTTAAAAGCATAATTTTCAACCTGGTGATATTCAATCAGAGAGTTCAACGAAGAATGGACTATTTGTTTGGAACCAACAAAATGGTAACCTTCTTTAAAGCTGAGCACCATGAAGTGCTTCACCTTAAAGCCGGCTTGATAGGACAACACGTAGCCGCATATTTTCTCACTGATACGTACCAAATAAGCTCCGACTTGTTTTGCATGCAGCAGTCGTTCTGCATCGGATCTGTTCAATATTCCATGAAACCAAAAAGCAAAAGTCCTTCGATCCATCTCTACACCAGCGGCACGAGGAAACTCTTCCGTTCTGTACCACTGCAATATGGCTGAGCGAGATAGCTGAGACTGATCCATTCGAGCTGACACATTTGCAGGCTTTTCGTCATACCTGAAAAAATTCATTTCAATAACTCCATGATAGCAACATTGCAACAACAACTAACGTTTTTGGTAATGCTTGAACCCGACTATCGACGCTCAACGTTTGAAGCCAATGCTGCTCTCGAGCTTTCCTAGCCATCGATCGAATCTGCTCTTCAACATCTCGTAAGACATCTTCTAAATTTTAGAATAACAATGCCAGAATTACTTTAAATGACAATAACGAAAAAATGTAAAAATTTACCAGAAACGGGAATTTTCTGCATTCCATTGGCAATGTTCATTTCTTCAATTCTTGCATCGAAGTTGAAATCCAACTCGTCTAAACTGGCATTGCCATTTCCATTATTTGGCAACTGCTTTTCTAGGCCATACTCTTGCTGAAATAACAGTAAATGCGTGTAATTCCAAATTCCACAAAGTTTTATGCACACTTTATCCCATAAAACCGGCATAAGCAGTTTCACATCGCATTTGATGCTCAATAAAACCGCTGACTCCACTTTGATAACGTAAATTTTAATTGCACCTTTTTCAAAAAATTATTTTTCTACATTCACTGTGGCAGAATTTGATAACGCAATCAATTACTAGCTCATTTCATTTGTGAGAACAAAACAACAACAATAATATAAGCAATATAAATGAAGTGAAAGGCAAACATACACTTTATATTTCATTTTTTGATTACACTATTTTCATTTTGTCATTACATGCTAAAAAGTAAAAAATCTAATCTGAATACAACAAATGATGCTCGCTTTTATTAATCTTAATTACCAGTTACGATCAAGTTTGAAATTCTTACAGTAAGACGACCATCTTGACATCATATAAAATTTAGTTAAGTTACGCAAATACTTGTAAATATTGCAAATGACAAAAATTCTCTTCATCAAATTTGGGAAATTTTTTTCCTTTCTTATTTTTTATTGCTTCAACTGCGTCACTTCAACTTTCGTATCCAGTTTCTACATGATAAAAAAATTTCTTAAAATACTAAGCAGTTTTATTCCAAATATACATAAATTGTCTTTCTAGTTAACGTAACGTAAAACTAATTTTAAGAATAACCTCAACGCTTCAGCAATATACCAAAGATAACGTTATTTAGCCGCCGTTTCCGACGTAAACAAAAGCAACATCAACTTGCGCCCCATAGAACTGTATAAACATGATCGTCAGACGCCGTCGGTACAACAAAAGACAAATACAACAAATAAATAAATAAAATGATCGTAAAGTACAAAAGTGTCAAACAGTCACAGAACAGGTTTGCCAGCTTGTTGTCCAAGTATTGCTTGAACAGTGTACTATAGCAAACTGTGTCCACCTTATAGGCCATTAAGAAGGAAAAAGAAATTTCCTGGTTGAAAGTATTGTCAGAAAAACGATGATGCTGTTTATTAGCAAAGCAGCAATTCTACAACTATTTGCAAGCTAAAGTTGTTTTTTCAAAAACAAAAAAGCTCACTCCTCCAGTCTACATCTATCTATATTGTACAACAAATCCTCATTTTCTTATTACTCTGATGTCCGTGAACTCTGATGTGCACAAACTCAAGGTTGACGGATATGAAGAAAATAATGGTCAACTTACTTTGAAAGTTTCACCGTTGAGCTCGTTATTTTTGGCAGAATAAAGTTCACGGTCGGTCATGTCGTCTGGGATGCTTTCGACCGGGCTGTCGCGCTCCTGGTCCTCTCCGAGAACCCAAACACAGGGTTCACCCTTTTCGTCCAAAATCCATTTGACTCGCGTTTCGGAACGCTTAGATACCGTGGCCGGCTCAGTCTTCTCAAGCTCCTTTTCGCGCAGCATCCACCGACGTACTTGTTCTTCACGCATCTTACAAAACAGCAGCTGCTTTTGCGACTCATCCAACTCTGCTAGCAACAACGGATCCACGTAAAGATCATTCAGAATCTTTTCCAAAATGCTCATGCCGGTTGGTCTATGCACAACTGCAACAATGCATCACTGAAGCACAATGAAATAGAATAAATTAACAACAAAAAATATTCAACAAACGAAAACCAATCATCAAATATTGAAATAAAAATTTCTTTTCAAAAAGAGGGAAAATAAGAAAACTGGGACACTTTTCCCAAGCAAATAAAGTGAAGAATGAATCCCCACACTCGCCAGCGCATTGCATCACGACTGTTGTAAAACGCAACCGGACATAAACGGAGCAACGCCAAGCCAGCATCACTTCAAGCCAAGCAAACAGCCAACAAGGCGACACAACAACCTGTTCTGCACTAATTTAAATCGACACGTATTCACAAAAACAAATGAAGCATTGCGGAAAAACTTTTTTCCAAAATCATGCAACAAGCGCAATTTTACCGAGAAAAACAAAGCATTAAACAATTAAACTCACAACAGCCACTGTCAACTGAATTGGATAAATTCGTGCAAATAAAACAATAAAACAATTCTCTTCGCACTAGTCTGCATTAAGCAGTCAAGCATGACTTCATTAGCAGTCACGCTACGCTGTTCAACACTAATGCAAAAAAAAAAGCAGTCGAATAACACAACCACCATTCACTACGAAGGCGCTTCAAACCAGATGTCTTACTGTTAAAAAATTGAAAATATGCAGGTTACATTGGCTTAAAAAAATAACTTATTCAATTTCACTTAAAATTAAAAGCACAATTTGAATTAAAAAAAGTTTTTTTAATTAATTTTCAAAATTTTCATTTTTAGAAATATTTATATTTGACCAAACAAAAATTCTCAAATACATTCAGAAGGCTGCGAAATTTGAAATTCAAAAATATTTTTTCACATTCAGAAAATTGTTTTTCATATTGCAATAGTTCACAACTAGCGACCATTTGAACACTGACATTTTACGTAAGAAAAAAAAACGTCGCACATATGTGAGAGATTAATATCACTGCGGGGGTCGAGGAGGAACTGCTTGCGGCGTTATTTGCATTGGTCTAGGAATCGGACCTGGATGACCACTTCCGACTGGCATAGGTGCACCATGCGGCGGCACTACTCCTTGCATCGGTGGTCGAACAACATTCTCTTAAAAAAAAATTATTACAACAAAAAACATTCAAATTATTTACTTACGAGGCATGTTTGACATTGGATTTGGTGGCGGAACCATATAAGGAACTCCTGGTGTCATTCCTGGCAAATTCATTCCTTGAGGTGGAATGCTGACAGGCACTATAAACCAAACATTAAACTGGTCGAGATTATTGTATAAAAGTTGAACTCACTTCCTGGAACTGATCCTGGAACCATGGCTCCTGGAGGAATCATAGGAGGGCGCATCATTCCCACAATTGGATTAGCTGGAATCTTTCCTTCTTTAAATGCTTTGGCTTAAAACAAATATTTTCAGAAAATATCTGATTCGACAGCTGAAGTTTTTACCAGTTGCGTCCACCAACTTCTGAGCTTGCTCTTCCATCCACTGTTGGTAATACATTCGAACGTTTTCTTTGTGCTTTCGACCACTGTTGTGCGTCTTACGAACAGATGGCTGAAATTGTTTATCAAAATCAATACACACGTAAAATTTTGAAATACTACATACTATCAAAACTTTACTCCAAAAAATGAAAAAAAGAAAACAAAAAATTAACTTACCGAATCATGCGTCAGATGGGTGTCACAATAATCGCAAAAATATTTCGGCATTTTTGAGCAGCAACTGAAAAAATCTTAATGCCAAAATTTGAATATAAATTAAAAGTCTCAGATGAAAATACATAAACAAATATCGTTAAACAGAAACATATAGAACATACATACAATAATGCATAAATAAAATATAAAAAGATTACACTTATATTAAAAATGCTTCAAAAGAAATTTCAATTAAACAATAGCTCTACTAAAACAAATCATCTTGTAACCTATTGCATAAATAAACAGTTTTTGTAACTCTCAAGTACTAATGTTTTTGTAGAGCATTCTTGAATAATTTTTCGATGTCTTGCAAAATTCGAATTTTAAAAGTTATCTTAAGTTTTTATATTATCAAGGTATATGATTTTTTATCATAAAACTTCTTACAACTATGCTGCTCTTCTTTTCTAGAATTACTCCAATTTTATTTTGCAACTTTTATAACTTATAGCCTATTTCAGTATTTTCCACTTGACATATTACTTAAATGTGTGAATATCTTTAGGTATGTTTCTTTTAATATAATACCATTTTCATTTTAAATTCACGGCTCTTATATATTAATGCTTTTGTATTTTTTAAGAAAAACTTGATTTTTTAATACAGTGCATTTATTAATGCAGTTATGTTTAAACATTAAGCTGTTTGAAAATGATGAGCTATAATTCTTAGAAAGCTTTGACATTTTACGATGCCATGCTTTTACAGTAAGATGTATTTTGTTTACATGCTTTTCAATTCAAAATTACAGTAATGCTGTACCATTTTAATTTTGCGCAGGTTTTCTAGATTTGAAGTTTAAACTATAAAAGAAGCAAAGGTATATTTTATTTAAAATAAAAAATGATTTATGAAAAATGATTATAAAAAGAATAATTCACGCGAAGCTTTTTATATTTTGTTTGTATTATGTGTATGTCAGTAATTGTATTATTGGTTTAAACTTTGAAGCTGTTTTATATACATTCATTGATATTGTTAATTTAAAATTATTATGTTGTAAGCTTAAAATTTCTATCCTTAACTGTTATTAATTGTTTGATGATTGTAAAAATAATACTTGGGCAATTTTATCTAGTAGACATAATGGAAGTTGATGAAGATTTGTCTGAAATAACAGCAGTAGAGAACTGTCAAGATTCATCAGAAGAAATGATGCAAGTAGACAACGATGAACCATCATCAAGTAAATTTGGTTCAAATGAAATATACTCAAATATTGTACAAGCAATTAAGTCTCAAAACAGCAAATCGCTTGTGGAGGCTTCACAGTTGTTAGTTAGCAAAAATGATGATTCACTGACAAAGCGAATCGTTGAGACTGCATTCAGAGGCGTTGGGTTGGAATTGTTGAGCATGGAAGCTCCAATTGAAGAGCTGTTTTCTTTGCTTGATTTCAGTTTGACAGTTTGCAAAGAAGGCATTGGCTCTAAAGCGACGTTTTTCTTCATTCTTTCTGATACGTGCGAGGTACGTTTCGACGATTACGAGTCAATTTATAAATTTCTCATCGAACGCGAAACTTTACTTCACGAATTGCTTTTGATTCCAAGCTGTAATAGTTATTTATTGAGAATAGTCAATTCGATGTTGAAACGTTTGTCCAGGATTATCAACGCTGAACTATGCGGACGTCTGAGCGCATTTTTGACCAAATGTTTGCCATTTTTGGACAAATCTGGTTTAAATGCTACTGGAGAATGTGAGCCGTTGCTTGATGCTGAGTTGATCAGCTTCCCTGACGAGGATGAAGAGTTAGTTGAACAGTTCGCCGAAAGTGCTTATTATTTGCGTGATGAGTTCATTACGTTGCCGGAGAAAACGGAAGGGAAGAAATTCAACCGTTCCTTGTACAACAGTTTCTGCTTAACGAAAAAGCTATTAGCCGAACCATCGAGTTGTTGCGAAACTGAAGATGATTGGTATCAGTTCAAACAAGCGGTGGACAAGGTGCTTACGCACATGTCTCATTCGCTTTTGCCATTCGACCGTACGTATTCCTCGCTGATGAACCAAGCTGTGGCGAGGGAGTTGTCCTTACCTGGAGGCTTTTATCTTCCTGAGCCCAAGATGTTTATGCTTCAGATTAACGATGTCTCGTTTGTGAGTACCTTTTTGATGGAACAGCTGATCGTGCTGAACTATTTGATTGAACAGAATCGATGCTTGAATTCGAACAGTCACGATTTGGAATCTTCGTCTGGGAAACATCGTTGGTTACTTTCTACTTATAACAATTGCTATCAGTTGATGAAAGCAATGCCAGACGGCGAAGCTACAACATTTCATTTGAATCTGCAGCTCGACAATGAAAAGCTCTGGGGCCAATGGAAGCAAGATAATTATCCAGATGTGAGGATAAAACCAACAGCGCTTGTTCAATCACTACGTCGAGGCGAACGTAGACCGTACGCGAAAGGCTTTTTCGATTTGGGCAATCCAACACTGACTAAATTATGGAACCTTTGTCCGAACAATGTAGACTCTTGGCGTGGTATCGGATGCCAGGCGGTGCCGGAAGTGAAGGCTTTCATCTCCGAAGCGGTTAACCAGGCCTCACCAGAAATGCAGATGCCTATGGAATTGAAAAAAGTATCAGATGAGAATTTCAAATGGATTGGTTATCGTTTCATGGCTGAGAAAAGCCGTTCGTTTGGCATGTTCACAGAAAAGCAAATATTAAACACGTCAAAATATTTAGAAAGCATGCTCGTCGTCACTGCCATGGATCTGAGTCTGCCAAGTGATTGGGATTACAATCTTTTCGACCATACGTTTTTCAAAGAAGTCATACCGGACGTGTATGTATTGAACGCGCTATTTTTTGGCGGTACATCCAAATCAAGAATATTCATGTTCGACGGATTGGTGACCCAAGATTTAGTACAAAAATTGGCAACCAAGCTGGCGCATAAGTGGAAAGAAATTCTTCCACACTTAAAATTGTCCGCCGAAGTACAACTGGCATGCAAAAACTGTAGCGTGCCAGCCGATTCGTTCAAGACGATGATGACCGCATGGATACGTAATGGAAAAGACGCGACAATTCGAAATTTGAGAAGCGCTCTGTTGCAAGCTGAGGTTTATGACGAATCCATAGCAAAAGTGCTTCTTCTCAGAACAAATCCACGTCCTTGACAAAATAACAGTTAGGTTTGTTTATTTATTTTTATTTATCTATTGTCTGTTGAACCATCAATAAATTCTGATTTTACATGCTTTTGCTTATGATTTACCATTCTTGATCATCAGTTCTTCTGCATAGTTGATACAACTATAAAAAGAAATGTGTGTATATTTTATACGTTAAAATAAAATGTGCAAATAAATGTGCACCTTGTAGCAATCACTTTCGACTTCTATACACAACATTTATCGCCTTTACCGTACTTCATACCTGATTATCAATTTAATTACTGAACATACATTCGGCATAAATTGCATTGAAAAAATTTTACTTTTAAAAGAAAATCATCGTGAAATATAATTTCATATTCCATTTTATAATTCCAAGAATTTATATAATTAATAATTATTTTGAAAAAATGGAAAAACCAATCAACGAACAAAAATCGCTGTTGAAGAATTTTGTTTGAAAATTAAATTCATTGAACTGAAAAGTTTAAAAAACCGAATTCAATCTAAAACAATAATTATGATGAAATGTCATTCTGAATTGTTTTCATTATCCAGTCATAAAACATGTTCACATTCAAGTAGATGCTTTGCAACTCATATTGTCGCTCACTGATGACTGGAAATAATTTCGTTGTAGCAACGCCGTATAAATACCAAGCGTTGTTTTGGTGAACAACAAGTGGACCACCAACATCAGTCTGAAAAAAAGTGAACAAATAAATTAGCATTTGAAATCAATCAATGCAATTCACCGACCGCTGAAATGTATTGACCACCTTGGAAGCTTCGAATACATATCGTATTTTTGTAAATATTACTGGTGTAGGTATCTAGACACGGCTGATCGTCGACCAATTCAACAACCGCTTGCTGTAATACACTGGGAGTTCCTGTAAAATTGGCAATAAATACTGCGTTTGATTTAGAGGTTTTACAACAGAATATTAATTTCAACATCAAACGATACTTTCACTGCTTGTCATATTATTCCAGCCGATGACAACGGCCAGATTATCAGTTCCAGTGATCAGAGTTGGATCATCAGAAAGACAGATTGGTATTATCGAAAAGGGAAACGCCCTGGCACAATTGATTTTCAACAATGCAAGACCATCGGGATTGTCATTATCAACACTACGGAATCGTTCTATTACTTGACAAGTCTGCAAATTATGGACTTGTCAAAATCATAAACTGAAAAGAAGACAAAGCTGAACAAAAAGAGAACCAACTATTTGTGTTTCTTCGTTTTCAAGGTAATTTTCACCAACGTCATGTGCTCCAAGTTTAACGTGCATATCGTGCAATTCAGAGTGTCTAAAAAAGAGCAAAATTGTCAGGGAAAAAAATTCAAATTCAAAATGAAAGCTAACAAGCATGCTGATGATGTCAGCACCCATTTTGAATCGATCAATGTGCCTCCACATATTAATTTTTGATCCAGATATATTGCTGCTATCCACTGCCAACTGTTCGCTTCAGCTCTGTGCGATCCGATTATCTGTCCAAAGTGGCTAATCTCGTCATTCTCATCAAACTGTATCCGTTTAGGCGCGTCTTCGTCATCTTCACCGCAAATTTCTACAGGCTTTGGCAAAACAGTGGTTGTTATGAACGGATCAACTCAAAAAAGAACAACATTAACAAACAACAGTAATAATTTCAATTCAAATTAAACGTTTAAAAATGTAATTCAACTTACCAGATTGAAAATACCAACTGAATGAAAAACCAACATATATCCACTGGGGCTTACCAGGAGCAGAGCAAAATTCAATGACAACTTTGTTCGTTTGAATGCTTTGTGTCTGAGGAAGACGTTTGCCACAAAAGCGCCCTGCAAAACAGAAAAAACAAAAACACAACTTCAATTTTCAATTTTTCAGCCATTTTCAATTGATGCATTTATGCAACTTAAGCTTGCATACACAACGGTTCGTGTGATGACATTTCACACGGTTTCACCACCATTGGATCATAATATTGTTCATCATAAGCTGACAAATGATCAATGCATCCACCATAAGGTCCAGCTTCGACAGAAAATGGTGATTGAAATTCAACATGAAACTGCGTCTGTGATAACAGATTCAAAAAAGGAAGACGATGATAATTGAACTGTATATATATATATATATATCAATATGCTTACCAAATTTGATTGAAAACTGCTCGAGTGGATAATCCAACGCTGCTTCACCCATTGACCATAAGCTTTGTTTGGCCAACCCACAGATTTTACAACTCCATCATCACCTTCCAAGTGATAAATCTGATGAGGTCCATAATCGACTTGGCTAAAAGCTATAGAAAAATCTGTTCACTGAATAATTACAATTTTCAAGCACCAAATGATTTTTACTTTAAATTCACTGCAAGCATATTTGTAGACAATAAAATAACCATGATGTAGTTAGTGGTGTAAAATGGAAATTGTTTACAATAAAAAATTAAAAAGTAATTTACATAATATATGATGAATACCATTTATAATGTAAATAATGTACTGATTTCAATTAATTTTAAACATGCTTTTCAAAGAATTGAAACAATAAAGCCTGTTTTTTTCTTTCAATAACAACTTTTGTCATTGTTATTTTGAAAAAAAACTTTAAAAAAAATAAAAATCAAATTATAATTTACAAAAGAGATTTGATATTCATAAAGTGGAAAAGCACATTTACCCGAGATGATGAAACAAAATTGAAACAATGAGAAAAAGTTAAACGAATAAGAAAGCAACATCAGTGTATTTGAATTGAAAAGCTGAAATAATAGAGAAACTCAACTGCTGCGTTTTGGGCAAACAATTTGATAAAGTTAAACTGATAAGCTGAACCACGCCCGCGCATCTCGGACAAACTGCACGCACAAAGAACAAATGCAAACATTACACTTTTCCCCTTTTTATTTTCAGAAGCCAACCACATTCAGCTTGAACCATGTGCATGGTATATATATTGGTATATATATATATATGTATGTATGTGGGTGTAGATGTAGGTGGGTGAAAGAAGAAAAAAACAAGAAGAAAATAAAATTTTACACGATGAAAGCACGAATCACGAACAAAAACTCATACAGAAGAGTGTTGATTACACAAAAGAAAAATTATCAGCGAATTATTTGAACACTGAATAAAATATGAAACCAACCCTCTTTTCTTACTGTATATATATATAAATGACGATAACAATCGCGTGTAAGTTATAGAAAAATGCTAAATTAATCGATCAATCAACTGTAGAAGCGTTAGTTGAGCAGTGAAAACACAGTTTTGTATCTTTGAGGCTTCCAGCAGAAAACGCAAATCAGCGAAGAACCAACAGGCAGCAAAAACTGTAACATTATCATAAATATTAAAAGTATAAAAATGCAAAAGTCAACAACAAAATTATGATAACTGCCGATTTTCACAAAAAAAAAGAATAATAATTTTTTTTTCACAGATGTGAGAAGAAAGAAGAAAAACAGAAAAAAAAGGCAAACCGAATGAGTAGAAGGAGCTGAAAGAAAGTAAAATAATAATAAGCATTATTGTTGTGATGATAGGTGAATTTTTCAGGTTGTGATTGCTGAATTGATTGGTCTTTTCTTTTAAATTCATTCATCCCTGGCTCAAATCCACTTCCATATCCACGTCGCTTTCAGGAGGGCTGCTAACTTTTTTACTTTGACGCAAATAAATCAACACATACGCATCTTTGGTCTAAAAATGTAAAATTACTCTTCAACTCTTTTTAATGGTCAATTCATTGAAAATATTACAACAATATCCTCTTCACTGACAACGGATACGTGCATATCGTCAAAGTTGTACCAACGCTTGGTGTCACAATTTTTCGCAAATGCCGTATCTTAAAAGGAAACATCTTTTCTCCTCAATTGCATAATAAAAAGAAATTAAAAAATTTGCATTTTTACAATGACCAGAGCCCAAGCCTCCGTAATGGTTAGATATGCTGACCAAATCGTACAACGCCGGCTCACAATCTTTAGCAATACACCACTTGGACATGTCCAAGTTACTGAAGCGAAAATATAAAATATAATCCACTTACAATGATAAGAAATATTTTCAAAATTATATAACGCATAAATATTGTAAAAAAAAAAAGAAAGATATTTTTTACGTTATTGGAAAACTGACCAACGTGTCAATTTTGTTTCGAAATGAACGACTGGCTGAAAATCGTTTTAAATGAATCACTAAGACTTCTGGCAAATACCACAAGTCAAATTTTTTTGTAGCTTGTTGATGACATTTGCAACGAGGACAGTACCTTAAAAAAACAGCAATAATAATAATAATTATTATTATTATCATTATTAAAATGGATCAATTAAATTGATAACCATGCGTCGTGTTCTCCGAGCTTTTCCGTAGTTGTAAACAGATCCAAACATTCAGAAAGGTAAAGTGATTTGCTTTGTCGAGTACGTTGCACAAGTTCAGCATTCTGAGAATCCAAACTCTGCAAGCAAATTAACATATTGAAAAAAAAACAAATTATTAATTTATATCATAGATTTGGTTGATCAGCTTACGACGATCGAGTTTTCAACCAGATGGATTTCAAAATTTGGATTCCATTTCACCGCAACGCAATACGTTCGATCGGTAGAACGCAACTGAACTTGTGGACCACTGGTCAGCGATCGTCCTTCTTCAATACCACTTATACCTGTGTAAACCATGCTCAATACTGATTCTTCGGAGTCATCTTCGGTAAATCCTTCGTCATTTTCATTGCTACTGCCCCCTGAAACAATGAAATCAAGCAGATCAATATGCATTTCTTTTTACTTTAAAAAATTCGTTCTTATTTACTCTGTTTTCAACATTATCAACATTAAAACAAACAATCAAAATAATAATAAATTAATAAATAAATTAATTAATTAAAAGAAACTGATCAAGGAATTATTAATATTAATTACATTGAAATAAATAAATCGTCAAATTAGAATCTTTAACTTGAACAAAAATGGTCATAAATAAATATACCTGAAGAAACAAAAACAAAATTTGCACAAATTTGTTAGCAATCAATTGATCATACCTGCTTTCTTATCAACAGCAAAGGATACTAATTTCGACCGATACGGTTTGTCAACATAACGGCTAAATCAATTGCAAAGTGAAAGCATTAGCAAAAAATTAAGAAAATAAAAGTATTACGCCAATGAAATCAGCACATTGTCGTAAAGAGCGATCCCGCTGGCAGAAGACCGGGGGACTTTCGTCAAATGAGGCATTCCAATCAATATCCAGTCACCTTCTGGATTACCGGGTGATCTACAATGTATGAATTAATAATAATAATTAAACAAAAACATCTACACAATCAACAAACTGACTTTAAACGCTTTTGAAAAATGCAAACTGTGGCCGAAGGTTCTTCTTTCGATTCTGGTCGTGTCTCATAAGCGACGATCTTATTCGACAAACGATCACCACGCAGGGTATACTTGTACAATGTATCATTCACGCTTATAAGTTGAATCATCATGGTATCATTAACTTCAGCGAAGATCAACTAAAACACAATATCCATTAATTAAAAAATAATAAGAAAATCAAAAAATTCAAATTTACTCTGCTGGACGGCACCTTCACCATCGATGATAACATTTCAGAAACATGCATAAAAGTTTGAGTTTTGTTCACTCCAACCACGTGCTAAAATTCAACTATTTAATTTTTCTGAAATTAAAAAAAAATTCTAAAATTTTAATTTCACTTGTGATATTGGAATATCCGGATCAAGAGGCACAAAATTGATCACCAACAAACGGTCACTTTTTTCTGGCAACGGAAGTGACAAATAACAAAATGGATCAAACGTGATCGACACTTTATCACATTCCGGACAGACAACGGTCGACTTCAGCAGTCCGTGAAACAGATCCAAAATGATGCTATCGTTTCTCAATTTATAAGACCGCCAAGCTTCTGTGGCTAGTTCCTGAAACAAAAAATCAAACATATTTCACAAAATGCACTCATCGACAAAGTGAAACATCAACATATAGCCGACCTCGTCCGGTCGATCTTCTGAATCCTTGGCAACAACGTACGGCTTTTTCTTGATTCGATTCAAATCTTCATGCAAACCATCGAGCAAAAATGCCATCAACTCTTGCGAATCTTGCTGCTGATAGCCGCTAAACATCGGCTGAAAGCGACCGACGGTATTCTACAACAATCACTTTTAATATAGTGAAAAGGTTAACTTATTTCTGTTGTTTATTATTATATAGTAAACCTTGAACATGCGTGGCATGTAGGTATAATGCCGGCCACTCCACATGTTGCAAATCACATCGGCATAAGCTCGAGCCAACTCGCCTCGCATTCCAAGTGGATTCTTTTCATTCAGCTCATTAATGTATTGTCCACTTAGAAAATATCTACTCAGAGGGGGAATATTGCTAAGACACTACAAAAAAGAAAGCATTTCTTCATTTATTTAAATCATATCGATAAAATAATAATTAATAATGATGACAACAGATTTACCTGAATCGTAGAATTCATGAAACAAGTGTTGCCTAAATTTGTCAATCCACAAAGACCAGGCGTTGTCAAAGAAATGTGCTGTGCCGATGGCAACGAAGATGAAGAAGCGCTACCGGTGACTACTTGTTTAGAGCTAAAAGAGAACGTAAAACCTTGGCTATGCATAGTGCACTTAACAAAGTACCGTAAGTACAGCGCGTACAGCAAAATTGATAAATAATTAAAGAAATTTAGCCAGATTTGGAAAACTCTACGCACATCGGTCAATGAATCCAATACAGTGTCGACAAACAGGTTGATTACATCCGAAACGTTTCTCGTTAATTCAAATCTATAATACAGCTCATCTTACAGCATGGAACGCATAGTATGCGTCAATGCAACCAAACCTTCTGTACGTCACAAAATTTCTTTCATCTCATTCACAGAAACGAAACACTTATATTATAAATCCATTCCACTGGCTATTCAAACTAATAACTGAAGAAAAAAATGCAGTTCTTTCCCATCTTATAAAACAACAGCCACCAACCTGATTATCTTTAATAATATAATGTAACACTTAATACTGACATAATGTTAATTATTCACATAATAATAATAATAATAATAATAATAGTAATAGTAATAATAATAATAATAATAATAACCAAAAATCAAGTAAAAAAATATTTTTTTTATTTATCGACTTAAATGTAAAACGTCACACCTGAACATCTGAAATAACCTGCTAATGCTGTAAGTAAAAGCGTTACATATTTTATATTTCAGCACTACTTATTTTGAAATTCTTCAACCACTTATTGCTCCTTTACATCCAACTTATCATTTTCAACTTAAAATATATTTTTCAAGAGGAAAAAAAAACAATTTACATGATGATTTGAAAAAAAAAATAAAATGATAAAAATAGTATGAAAATGAAATATGACAAACATTTTTGAATTGCTCATCTTTAAATATAATTGTAATGCAAGTAACACCATTTAACGTGTACAATGACTGCTATTTTCTCTCAACACATCTATGTCAACGTTCATATTAAAAAAATGTTTTCCGTTAATCTAACGAAATTTTTATGCGAGATTTATATAATACGTCTAAAAAATTGAAATCTTTCGTTCGCACTGCACTAGTTTGAATGGCATTGAAAAAAATTTTAAACTAATTATATTATTATGCTTTCAAACACAAGTCAATAAATAAATAAATATACCTAATGAATCATAACAAATAAACAATCACCTTATTCATTACTGCACATACATATTTTTTTATTAAACACACATGATAATGTTGGAAAATATTGATAGGCATGCTTCTACATTTCTCTTACAGTTCAGTTTTGAAAGATACTTGAAACTTGACCTAAAACTAGTACTTCTTTTTCACTAAGAAAAATATTTCACAGCCAACAATATATATATATATATATACATTAATAATAATAAAGATGGTTATTAAGAAAAAAATAAGCCGCGCAATTTTAAAAAAAAAGTTTATAAATTTAACTTTAGAAAATATAAATTCTTATACTTACGAAGAAACATTTGCCATACTCCACTTTCCGTCTTCTTGAGTATCAATCACAATGGTTTGCTTGGGTGCCAAATCGAGTTCGTACAGAAAAGTAGATGTGTCTTTTGGGTTGATCAGCTCAAATAAATCGCCTTCTAATTTAACATATAATCGAAAGTTTTCCAAATCAAGATCAAAAGCGCTATTGACGGCACGGGTTAAGTCATCTAAATAAAAATTGGCAATTAAACAATTTTTCGGTTCAAATCACATACCAAAAGTTGAAGCAATGCTAAGAGTTAATTGTTTAATATTTGAACGGTCGTTGTGCTTATAAACCGTGAGTTCAAGCGGATAAACTTCGACCTAAAAAAGCTCGAATACTTTTTTTTTCAAAAAGTATTTTAATTTTAGAAATATTACATATCGATATTCCGACTTGTTTGAAGCAAATCTGGAAATCACTTTACGAGCAATGGGTTTCTGCCCACTAGCTAGACCATATTTTTCAACAAGTTTATCCCAAGCTTCAGTAGGTATAATGTAAAAATCTTCATTCTCCCTTAAGTCATCTTTTAGAAATTGTTCATTTGAATTTGGACGAACTACAAAAAATCAGTTAGCTTTCACTGTTCACATAAAGATTTTTTTCTCAAACCTTCAAGAATGCGTGAATTATCAACAGGTCCAGGAGGCTTCGTCGTAGAACTACTGACAGAGTCTTCCTTATAATAAGCGGCGAAATCATCTAACCATTGAGAGTCGATTATATACCTAATACAGTATTTCAAAATAAAGCTTTGTGATGATCATCAAATATTTAAAATTTATTTCATCAAAAGTATTTCAAAATAAACCTACCAAATATCGTTGTCCTTCTGTGGAAAACGATGGGCGGCATTCATGATTTCATCGGCGAAAGCTTTGTCTGAATTTTCCATTTTATCACACGCTTTACTGATCGTCATTTATTTCTTAATGACTAATCTATTATAGAAAAACTATAACAAAATGAAAAAAAAGCATATCACAATGAGCGTTCTTTAAACATAATAGTAAACAGCCAAAACAAAGCCAAAATAGACTTTGGATAAACTTGAATAAAAGATAGAAAAATAACATGGAAAGGAATCAAAGTTCTAAAAAAAATAATAAAAAGAAAAAGGAAATATCGTACTAAAACTAACCGTAAAGTAATCTAATTTTTCAGGAAACCATATACTTCCTTGTGGGCACACAGTATAATAAAATGCAAGTATCTTTAATTGAAATTTCACGATATTCTTAATATTATGATGAGTATTACAAATCAAGTTATAATGAAATATTTTTAATAAATATAAAATATGATGTATAATTTAAAGAAGATTCACACATTCAGATTGCAAATTCCCAAATTGAAGATTAAAATTTCAGATACGACTACGAATATCAAAAGCATTTTCTGCACTTCTGTATTTTTAAAATTAATATTTAAAAGAGAAACCATTATTTTTAATATGCAAACGAATCATCATTTACTTCAGTTCTTTCATACAGTGACAGTACAATTTTTAATGCAACTAAAGCACAATTATTTAAATATTAATTTTAAACAATTGGCATAATCAAATTTTATAAAAATATGATGCAAATGTAAGCATAAAGTGATGATAATGATACTATATACTTGATTTACTTTTTACTGTTATTGAATGATTAGTTGCTAATGTTTTCATTAGCATCCCGTTTTTTTAAAAGGTGTGTTAAACTATGTGAACAGTAAAACATTTTATAAATGAATGGCATCATTTCGATAGTCATAATATATATCTTATTGATAGAGTAAATTTGCATAATTTTTGTGAATAGTTAAATGCAGATAACTTTCTTAAAGAGCAGTTATTTATTCAATAACAATTTAGATTCAAAGCAATCGAAAATTCAGTAAAAATGCTAACCGTTATTCCTGTCCCAGCGTTGAGTGACAACTATATGTATGTTCTTACGGATGAAGAGCGTACAGCAGCAGCTGTTGTTGATCCTGTGGAACCCAGGAAGGTTTGCTAATAATTTTTTTCCAATTCATATTACTATGTTAAATTTAGATTCTTAATGTACTCAAACAAAACAATCTTACTCTCACGCATGTTCTTGTTACCCATCATCACAGGTAATTTTCAAATTCTGTTAGCATTAGTTAACACAATTTTTGCAGAATAAAATGGAATGATTTTTCAATATTTTTAGTGATCATGCTGGTGGAAATGAAGAGTTATCAAACATTCTGCATTCTGAAGGTTTGCCAAGAGTTAAGTTTATTGGTGGAGACGATCGAATTCCTTGTTTAAATGAAAAAGTTGTTCACGGACAGGAACTCAAGGTATTTTGTCACACCACAAGTAGACTGTTAAATTTACATATCCTTAATTATTGGTGATATATAAATATAGATTGGTGAAATAAACGTATTGTGCATGCATACACCTTGTCACACTAGGGGACATATTTGTTATTACGTCACTGATAAAAAGGATGATAAGGTGGTTTTTACAGGTATGTAGAAGAATGAAACAGTGTCGAGCGATTGTACAGTTTTATTTTTTAGGTGATACGCTGTTCATTGGTGGATGTGGAAAATTTTTCGAAGGCACTGGAAGAGATATGTATGAAGCACTTATAAATCGACTGGGTAATCTTCCAAACGATACGAAGGTTTATTGTGGCCATGAGTATACGTTGTCAAATTTAAAATTTGCCCTCAGTGTGGAACCTGAAAATCCAGATTTAAAAAATTACATGGAAACTGTGCAGGTAATGCATTTTGAAGTTTTTTTGAGTTGATAAGTGTAAATGTAATTTTTTAGAAACAGTTGGATGAAGGTAAATTTACAGTCCCATCATTAATCGGAAATGAGAAAAAATTTAATCCATTTATGCGTGTGATGTAAGTAGGCTTTTTTTATTTTGTACATCAGATTTATTATTGCATTTCAGGCAGTCGTCATTGAAAAAGTATGCAAAGACTGACGATCCTATTGCTGTGATGAATTATGTTCGCGAAATGAAAAATAATTTTAGTGGATAATATCATGCTTTTTTCAGCAGAAAATTTTTGTTATTTAAACATTACTTTAGGTAATTTAAAATCTTTAATTGAGATATGTGATTTCAGTGAAATTTTTGGTAATGGAAAAGTTTCTTTAAATGAAACAACTGTAAAACATAGTTTTTTATTTTATGTACACATTTTTTTGGTAAATAAATTAACTGCAAAATATTTTTAATGACAGTTAACAATTCAATGACACCAATAATCATTTAAAACATAAAATAACAGTTTCAAATCATCATAAATTGTAAATTTATTTAAACTTTGCACTTAACATGGGCATAAAATTTCAGTTTTCCACTGTACTTCTATTAAAACTAGTTTGAACAAGTTGAACACAGTTAAGCAATTAATAAGAAATTTTACATGTTCTGTTTGGTTTGAAAAATGTTTTATAAAAAACCATGAAATTAGCTATCAACATACAAACAACTAAATTTCCAAGGATTGAATAAATTAATTAAAGTGAAAAAATATAATAAAATAATCAATTATGAAAATAAATTAATTTTTCTTATAAAACTTAAAATATGAAATGCAATATTTCTTTGAAAACGCATTCAAAATTATTGCAACGTGTTAAACTTTTTATGCAAATTGTACATAATTTTCATTGATAGATACTGTAATGTAATACGTGTATTGCTAAATGAAAAAAAATTACGGCAAAACAAAAAGATTTTTAGGGTTTCAGCTATTTCTTCAGTTGAAAAATATTTTGAAAAAAATTATGAATTGATATTTAGCATAAATGAGTTCAGTTTGACTGCACTAAAATGTAATGCGTCAAAGGATTCTCAAGATTTTTCAATTGTACTTAAATGATTACTGTAGTAAATTGTTGGTCATAATAGATTGTGAATGTGTAGCGGTCAAAGTCGCTGAAAATTTTGTGTTTTTTGTCTTTCAGGGTGATGTCGGAGAGAGAAAACACGCCCACCAAACGCGTTTTATGCCGTTACTATATGAACGGTTTCTGCCGCCATGGACAGGATTGCACCTTTTCGCACAATCGAACCGATGCACCTTCAATGGTTTGTCGTTATTTTGTAAGAGGAAATTGTACTTACGGCAGTAGATGCAGGTAAATATGCAGTTTGTCATTGCAGTGGAAGAACATAAAATGAAATGAAACTCAAAGCATAAATGATTTTTTTGCATTTTAAAACTAAATATTCATATGCTAAACAATATTATTATATGGCATTATTTGTCTTTGTGGTTTTGCTTTGTAAGATGTTTTTAATCAAGTTTTCATTCATGCAGCATGCGATAGCGTTTTTCATAGAAGATTTTGTGTAATTTTGTTGATTGTACGTTTTATGCTCTTTTTGGTGTTTTAAAATAGTTGATTTTAAAATTTGTTTCCATTTGACAACTTTTTATCCATAAAGCTATAGCGAGTGTTTTGTTGTTATGATTTTTTTTATCATTTTACTCTGTAATATTGTCATTTTTATATGTTTCATGGTTTTAGGTTGGTATTGTATTTAATACTTGCTAGTCTTTTAGTGTTTCTAATGCATTTTTGACGCTTTTTTTTCATTACAGTTAAAAATTATGATTTGAATTATTTAGATACGATCACGTCCGACCTTCGTGGATGTTAAGAAATCTAGAAAATGTAGGTTTTCCTGTGGTAAATGAGACGGCAGCAAAACCGAATAGTGATGTTGAGGCAGCAACTGTACAGTTGAGCTCTCTTCGTGTTGACGCTCCCGAATTTGTCCCAAGTTCTGGTGTCAGCAGTTCAGGTTTTTTTTATCTTCTGAATGTTTATTCTAAAAAATCTTCAGTATATAAATCGATGATTTTTCATTTATTGTTAAAATTGTTGGTTATTTATTTTGTTATTTTGAAGAAAGGTAATTTGCATTTGTAATCTATTCAGTTAACCTAATTAAATTCACTTCTTTTAGATTTAGCATATTTCTTTGTTTATTTTACTTATATACGATATTGTTTACATTGTAGACGGGACAATTTCTTTCATTTGTTAATGTTTAGCATCTTCACGTACATACGCTGAAGTTGTTGGAAAGGATGAGACAACTGATAATGACAATGTGAAAAAGCAAGTTTTATGTGGATACAACGTGATTGGAACTTGTCCTTTCGGCGAGAAATGCACATACGTTCACGGTGATGTGTGTGATCTCTGCCAACGTGCGATTCTAATTCCGGGTGATGAAGCTTATAATTCCACACATCGCCAAGTAGAATATATTTCTTTGGTATATTTTGTTTGTAAAATTATATTTTCTTTTCAATGAACAGGAATGCATGGCCGAACATGAGAAAGAAATGGAAGTAGCATTTACAATTGCCCGCAGTAGTGATAAGCAGTGTGGCATTTGCATGGAAACTGTGATGGAAAAGGCAGATGAATCGAATCGATCTTTTGGAATTTTGCCCAATTGCAAACATTGCTTTTGTCTTCAGTGTATTCGCCAATGGCGTGGGACTAATGAGTTCGACTTGAAAAACACCCGGTATACTACTACTGTTTGCTTATTTTAATTTATTTATGTGTTTGTTGTTGTTGTTGTTACTGTTCTTTTTAATTGGATAATTTTCTTTTTTGTAGTGCTTGCCCAGAATGTCGGGTAATGTCCGATTTTGTGGTGCCATCGTCATTTTGGGTAGAAACAGCCGAAGAACGAGCTTGTCTGATTGATTCTTACAAATCCTCACTGAAACAACGTCGTTGTAAATACTACGTACATGGACAACGTGAATGTCAGTTTGGAAATAAGTGCTTCTACCGTCACGAGGATCCAGAAGGTCGTTTAGTCGAAGGCGACAGTCCTCGAACAATAAGAAGGCGAATGCGTAGGATGAATCGCAATCGACGACGTCAGTCCAGTCACTTTCGCCGAGATTTCATCTACCTGGGTCGTTTTATGGAAGCAGCCATTGTAAACGACGATATAACCGAAGCATTGAATGATATTTTGGACGAATCAGGTGGGGAAGATTATTTCCCCAGCGATTCTGATGACGATTATTACACCTGGTTATGAGCAATTTCATCAGTTGACCGACCGTACATTTTAATTTAATGCAATTCTTATTGTTTTATTTAAATAAGGCTACATTCAGAGTGGCACACTTGCCGAATACAACAGCACGCTTTATTATTTGTGTAAGCTTCGCTTTCTCGTCAATTGCATTATCAATGTTGTTTGTTACTGCTTGATATAAGCAGGCAGGCAGTTCAACACTTTGTTCTTTACACGAGAACGCGTACGCATCTCTTTTTTTTTTCATTTTTATCATCGCCACTTGTAGGTTTTTTCTTTTTATTCAGAACACTGTTATTATTATTATTATTATTATTATTAGTTTTTTTTATTTTAATGTTTTTCTTCGATTGGTTATGACGTGCTGCTGTAATAAGTTGTTTTGTGATGACGGATTCGTGATGAAAAAGCAGCGTTAAATGATATGAAGCTTTTTTTTTAAAAAAAATCAACGTTCCTTAAATATACAATACAGCAATTGTCAGAACATTATCATATTTTGTATATGAAGCAAATTACTTGTTATAAGAATTAAAAAAAAAAGCACTTGCCTGAAACGGCTGTAACATTTAACCGACACTGTCACTTGATGAACTGCTAGAGGAATCTGAGCTCATTGCCTCGACAACGTCGTCCACTACGACAACGCTTGATGAAGAGGGTGTGGCTACTGCTGCTGCTGTTGCGGTGTCGCGTTTCACCAACGGTGATCCGGTGGTGATGATGGGCGATGATTCTCGAATTGGTTGTCTGATGGAAGCTGCACCACGACCAACCAGCGATGATGGAATGTTCGGAGACGGTGGAACTGGCAGACGATTTTTCGGTGAAATTAGCTGCGATGCTGCAGACCTCGGTGACGGCCAGCCGAGTTTCGACGGTGCCATCATGTGTGCTACCGATTCTGTAGCAACAGACGAAACGAAACAAAATTGACTATTTTAATTAATTAATTAATTATTCACTCATTTATTTTCTACCTGAACTGTGGAGATTGTCCACGCCAGATAAATGTGGCATTGACGCAGCTCCGGTCCCAAACGGCGTTGCCGCCACAGCTGGAGATACATAATCCGCTGAACCCGTCACTCGGGCTAACCAACCGGATCGCATTTCAATATCAAGTGGAAATGGCCTCTCTATGTCGCCTAGATTAAATGCAAAATGTACATTAAGCACTAAGCAGTTCATTATACTCTATTCATATTAAATTGACATAACACAGTGATGAAAACATTTAACAATGAAAATAGCACTGCTCACCAACTTGCCAGTTCAATGGCGCAGAGACAGAGTAAGCTGCGCTGATACGATGCGCGTAACGAATCACTTCTTCAGGGGAAACTTTTCGCATTTCCGACTGAGCAATGGATTTCAATTTCAAATTTGCTTGAAAAATAGCGTTTGTCTAGAAATAACCAAAAGCATTCATTAATAACAAAAAACAACATCTTGCATACGCTGTGTGTACATGTATGTTAATTGCATGCATATATGTACCAGAGTGGATTCAGATTCTATGAGACAGTTGCGTAAACGTTCAATGTATTCATCACGAACGGCAATTTCGCTTTCGAGAGCATCAATTAAACGTTGGCGTTCGGTTTGCGTTTTCGCTAAAACACTATGCACTTTTAAAATATGCAGAAACAACATGTAAATAAAACGATTGTTGGTCCAAATTAGGGTTTAGCATTAAAAATAAATAATTCTGAACATCTCACCAACTTTCAGCAATTCCTCGAGGCGATCTTCTTTCACTTTAAACAACTCTATTAAATCAGAAAGCTTGAAATCACCGTGATGAGGTCGACTTTCTTTCGAAACAGTCAAGATTTCGCTAACTTGTCGACATATTAATTCCAAATCGTCAATTACATCTAACACTTGCCTTCTCACACTTTCACTCTCATCTTCATTGGTTGAATAATTCATTTTTAAGTAACAAGAAAATTCACTTCAAACTGGCATATGCATACAGTACGAAACATATTCAAGTTCAAATACTTCCGTTTTTGAATGTGAAGGAAAAATATTTTTTTGTTTATTATTGCTCAGAAGTATGCTTATGCAGACATTTACATCTTTAGTAACCTTTAAGTTCTTTTAAATTTGAATTTAAAGCTATTAACGCGTTCAATAAAACCTGAGCGAGCATCTATCTGATTGGTTGATTCTGATCGGTCGCAAACGGCTGCTACTCTTGGAACGTCGCTTGGACGTTTGCCGCGTTGGTTCGCTGCTGCTCTAAGTTCTATTATAGTTGCAGTCGAATAAAGAAATTGATTTAAATGAAAAATACGTGAAAAACATATATTTATTGATATCCATGATTACTTTAACATAATCCAACATTCATGCGGTCATCTTTAAGTTCAGAATAGAATAGGACAAGAAGGTGCATATTCAGTCGTGGTTTATGATAATGCATTACTTTTTGTTCAGCTTAAATATTTCAAATTTATCACATTCAATCAAAGTTATTTGATTAAAATTCTTTATACACTGATAATCAATCAGGCTAATCAAAGACAGATGCTCGCTAAGATGGCGGTGCTTTTTCTAATCGTGCTATTCACCGATAAAAACTTTGATATGCTTATTATCTTTTGTATTTACTTTTTGTTGCTATAAAGGGAAGTGAAAACATCAGACAGTTCATCCTTTCTAATTTCCATTATTTCTTCTTCTATTTTGCCTACTATTGCAAGTTAAAACTCTCGTTTGCACAAAATTTAGTTGACATTTATAAAAATTTGTAAATAATTCAAGGTAGCTTCTTTAATCACGCATTTATGAATACTTTATTTACACAACTTGAATATTTTTAAACTACGGTAATATTTACATTTTACTTTACCATTGTGCAACTTCTGAAATAAACTTTTATTATTAAGTGTTTGTTTAATAATAATGGATGCAAGTGCTAATTCTTCCTCCAGCAATGTTTCATTTTCTACAGTAAAGGAAGTCAGTCGAAAGTTACTGTTTAGTGCTCTTGACAAATGGAGCGGTTCAAAGGTTTGCCACGTACAATTGAATAACATTTTATTCCTCATGACATGTTGCTTTTTAAGACACTAGTTTGGGATGTGGATTTGATGAATCCTTTCAATTTAATTACCGGTTTCAAAGAATTGCAAGTATGAATCAGATTGGATAATAGAAGTAATAATTTTTTGATGTTTTAGGATCATCAAGTTGTGCAAATGTTACTTTTAAAGTTGGGTTCAGTTGTATCAGACCCCAATTCAAGGATTGTATTTTTGATGCATCCAAAAGTGCGCTACGCAGCAGTCGTAGCCGACATTGTGCACAGCACGTTGAAACAATTTGACAATCCGCGATTTCACTTGATTTTTGTACCTCAAAGGTCTGTCGTCTGTGAATATGAATTGAAACGATACGATATTATTAAAAAATTATCTTCCATTGAACAACTGCCTATTTATTTTTATGCTTGGGACGACGATTTGATATCTATGGAAAATGAATGGTTTCCTGTGAGTTTTGTTTTTTTGCTTTCTCACTTTAGAGCTAACAATTAGCCACTGCTATGTTGATTGTTGATCATTGCGCAGAGTTTCGTTTTGTTGAGCCGTCCATATTTTTATGTGATTTTAGCCTGATTTAGCACGCAACTGCCAGCGATGATTACAACATGATATCTATGATATCTCGTGGGTTGATTCACTTGGAAGAAATTTACGGTCCCATCAATCACATATATTGCAAAGGCAACATGGCGAAAGTAAGTAAGTTTGTCTGATTGTAATATATTTTCTCATCTCGTATTTGTAGGATATTTACGATGCTTGGTCATTGCAACGGCAGACCGACAGTTGGCGTACATTGACAGCTTTTGATTCATTCATTGATTCAATCATTATATTTGACCGGTCAATTGATTATGTCACACCGATGGTAACCCAGCTAACTTATGAGGGTTTAATTGATGAAATTTTTGGCATAAAATGTGGTAAGAAAATTATTGTTTGTTTTGAATTTGCTTTTTGTTCAAGTGAAGCAAAATTGTTCAATCTTTTCAAGCGAGTGTGAAAATTCAGAAAATGGAAACGCTTGAAGATATTGAAGAAGCGAACAAGTCGCACGATTCAGTGGGCATTTTGTCGACCAGCAGCGGCAGTCAGGATCGAATGCAAATTTCGTTGAATTCAAGACAATCTTTGTATTCTGAATTGAGAGATTTGAACTTCCACGCAGTTGGCTCCACATTGAGCAAAAGTATCAAAGAAGTTTCACGTCAGCTTGATGCAAGTGAACTGCGTTGATTACTGTAATGAAAATAGCCGATGAATTGTGGTAATTTTGAATTTCAGCAAAGACATACGGCAAATTCGGTGAGAGAATACAAGGAATTTGTGAAAAAGCTTCCCAAACTGCAAGCCAGTCGTTCCGCTGCTGCTTTGCACACCAGTGTAGCCGAATTGATCAAAGAAGTGATTGCCAGCGATGAATTTTCAAACACTTTATCCTGCGAAAGAGGTATATCTCTGTATAATTTCAATTTAACATTACAAAAATGAATACGGTATATTTTCAAAGAATTTCTCAACTGTATCGAATCGAACAGTCTTTCAGCTTTCATTGAACAATCCATAAACAAAAAGGAACCAATGTTGAAAGTGAAATTATTTTATTTCAATTTTTTAACACTTATTTTTCTGTCTTTAATTTTTTTTTAAGGTTCTGCGACTCATGTGTCTACAGTCATTGACTAACGCAGGTTTGAAAACGAAACTCTACGATCAGTATAGACGAGAATTTTTGCAGGTGAAATCGAAATGATCAGACAAACCGATGTTTTATGTATCATGTTTTTTGCTTCTTTCTTTTATTTTTAGTCATACGGATATCAGTACTTGCTTTTATTTGTTGAATTGGAAAAGGTTGGTTTGTTTACGAAAAATTCAACTGACAACAGAAATCAAGCATCATCATATCCGAATATTAGAAAATTATTTGATTTGATAATCGACAATCACACCAACGAATTGGTCAGTAGTTGTTAGTTGTTTAGTTTTATTTCAATTTAATTATGAAATTCTGCACATCAAGGAACCGAGCGACGTGTCATACGTTTACAGTGGATATGCTCCTTTAATACCCCGGCTCTGTCAACAATGGGCAAAACCTGGTTGGACAGAAATTATGGACAATTTATCCAAAGTTCCAGGGATCACTAAGCTGGCAGCTGGTGATGAAAGTAATTTTTTTTATCTCTCATACGAATTATGCTAATTTAAAGTTTCTGTTTTCAAATTTTCAGGAAGAATAAAATCGAAAAATAATAGAAGAAACATTGTTCTTGTGCTTTTTGTTGGTGGCGTAACTTCAGCTGAGGTTTCAGCTTTGCGGTTTTTGTCATCACAAGAAACCAGTGAATTCAATTACTGTATATTATTTGATGAGTTTTTAATACTTTTTTTTTTTAATTTTAAAGGCTGTCACTTTTTGGTGGCCACAACGAGTGTCACTACCGGAGAACGACTTTTAGAACGTTTAGCGTGAATGGTAAAATTAACGTTGAAAAAAATTAAAATTTCTACACTGTTTTTTAAATAAAAATTGAAATAATTGCATTTGAGAAATTTTGTTTGTCAACAGTGCCCGCATCTATTGCGAAATATAAAATAACATATTAAAAAACTTTTTTTATAATTAAAACAATTATTACAAACGACACATTAAAATAATTTTTCTATTCTGACAAAAATAGAATACTGTAGATCTTCAGGTAAAATTTACTGTACTTTTGTAATGCATGTCTGTATGTGGTTTTACATTTCTTTTTTGCATTTCAGGTATTTAATAAATTAAATTTATAGTTGTCGTGACAATGCAAGTTTTTATTTTATATAAACTTTTACTTTTTGTCAACAAATAAGATTGATTTTAAAATAATACTTGATTTAGCATTTTAGGTTGATTTTCAGAAGATATGGTTCTATATGGATGATTTGAACTTTGCTAGCAAAGTTTCTGAAAATATCGCAATTGAACTTCCATCGGAAAGTTGGTTTGAACTGTTGGTACGCGTCGGCCTTTATATTTCTGCGGCTTTTCAGTTGGTTTGTTTTGTCGTGTTATTTTACAGCCACTACCGAAGTCCAGCATCAAGCGAATATGTGATTGACTGTTGGTTTTCAATGTTGCTCTTGTTTCAAACAGTTGTTCATTTCAGATCACACCGTCTACAGGCAATTGTTCAGCAGCCGCGAAAACTCCGCACAAGAAAATGCAGTGTAGGTTTTTTAAGAAAAAAAATAAATAATTGAATGGACGAAGAAGAGAGACGAGAGAAAGTTTATTCCGCTTTATCTTACGTGTTGTTTTTTGCATTCGTACTGTTTCCGCTGTGGTGGAAGACTACAGAAGTGTATCGAGCTGATTTGCCATATGATGAAATTCATAATTTGTCGAAAATCACTTTTGAACTTTCAATTTTTGTTGATCTCGTCTGGCTAGATTTGTCTGCAAAAAGCAGCATAGAAAGAATACAAGCTAGGCTAGAAGAAGAATACAATTCGACTCGAATTTCAGACAAACTGTTACTAACGTACAAGTGAGTTTTTTTTTGAATTTTTACGATTGTTTTCTTTTTAAGTAGGCCATTCAGGGTACTGTTACAGTATGATCTTTATTATCATGTGTTGATTTTTTGAATTTGCAATTATTCAGATATAATGCCCGTAAAATTGATGACGATGAGTTGGACAAATTTTTCGGAAATGGCAATTCAAGCAATTTATTCAGTGTCGAATCTGCCAGCGCGGATCTGCTGGGCAGTGTTCGTGTAATTTTCGTGTCGGATCAAATTGCACAACTGTTCGGTGATCAGGTAGATCTGTTCCTCGGCTGCCATCAGCAAGCGACTTTGTTCGTTCGCGTTCAGTTGGCCGAGGAGGAAATTTTGAAAAAATTGACTCACACGTTCAGAGGTGTGCTTTTCAATGAACAACGATTGAAGTGGATTGTGGCGAAAGCGTTTCACCGCAGTGTCGATCACCAGGACGACAACTTGGGAAAGTTGCCAACGCTGACTGTGGTGAATCCGCTGAGAAATGAATACGCGTTGGAGTTGTTCATCGTCGAGCCAACGCCATCGGGACCTGTGCACGGCGACACGAATGCAGAGCTCGAGATGCCATTGTTGAATACATTTTTGAGCAGACTCTCATTGGTGAAATTGAACAGTTGTTCATTGGTTGATTTGATTTGATTTGATTGATTTGATTTCAAGGTGACAAAAGTGAGCATGAATTCGCAAGTATTGTACGGTATTGATTTCCCAGTTTTGCCCGAACGAGATCCACGTGGCGATTATTTCTATTACGACTCCAAACGTCTGCCCTATTTGATCAATCCGATGGAATCGTTCATGGGCTCTTACGTGACAACGTTGCCAGTCATACACTTGTTGGTCTACTTGACGCCCGACGTACACCGGCCGTTGTACATTTTGGACCCCGCGGGGGTGCAGTCGTTGTACAACAGTTTCGTCGTTGCCGGCTGGGGTGGCGTGACCGTGGTCAACACTGCCGTCGAAGTGGAGGATACTTCCAAGCTCTCGTTGTCCGACAAGTTGAACACCACCGACAGCCAGCTGGCGCTGATCGCCCTGTTGCGTCAGTATTTCGGAATCGACGACAGCACAACGACAGCGAGCCCCGGGCCCGGACAGGATTGGTTGCGTTTGAAACGCCGCCAGGCGGCGCTGTGTCCTTGGCAATTGCAGACGTTGGCGTTGCAGACGTGGGTGGACAGCACGCTGGACGCGTTGGTGACGGTCGGCTCGTTGCTGAGGCTGTTGGAGCGCATCTCCAACATTGTCATTGACGACCACGTCGCCGACAGTATCGCCAAAGGTGTGGCCCAACTGTCGGCCAGCGTCGAAGCTTCCGGCCGTCGTGGGCGTGGCGGCCTGGCCGAGGCGGTGGCGAGTTCGTGTCGAGCCGCCGGCGCGTTCGAGGCGGCCTTTTTCGACCACAGTTTGCTCTCGCTGTTGTACTTTCCCGACGATCAAAAGTACGCAATCTATACTCCGCTGTTTTTGCCTCTCAGCTTGCCTGTGCTCATGTCCGTCAGGCAAATTCTATCTCATTACTGCCATTCGTACGCCAGTATTGGCGGTAAGGTTGAGAAAGAATAAAAATTTGCATACTTTTATTCGTGCCCATGATATATAAATTGGTTTCTCTTCTCAGTTCAATTCAGTTCAGTTCAAAGCAGATAACAAGATGTAACATGCAAATAATAATAATAATAATAACGACAGGATAAAAAGTAATAAATTATAACAACAACAATAAGAAAAGAAGAAAAGCAACCAACCGACAGCAGCAAACAGGTATGATCGAATTATTGCTGACGTTATTATTATTATTATTATTTATTGCTTCTGTTGTCAGTCGTCCGATGATGTGTGACCATTATTGTTTTCACCAGACGTGGCGGCAGTGGGGTGTTCTTGTTGTTGTTGTGTCTGCAATTTTCTCTTCGGCACCACAGTCTCGATCGCTAGTTGCCAGTTTTTCGTTTCCGTGTAGCGCAGCAGAATCTCGAACACGTGATTGATGCTCAGCACACGTCTGGCGTTCATCTTCACGTGCTCGTCGATCGGCAACCGCGCGTGCGCCACTCGACGTTGTTCGGCCAATTCCAAGCAACGTCCCTTCAGATGATTGTGATCCACCAGGCCGCCGATGATGTACACTTTGCTCTCGTCCAGCTCGTGCACGACATTCGGCGACTCGCTGGTCAAATAGACCACATTCCACAGGCCGAACAACTGCTCGTAATCCTCTTCACTCAGTTGTACATCCCAGTTGTTGTTGCCGGGGATGTTGTTGAAATTCACCCTGCTGGTACCTTGAAAGAAGAAATTTTTGAGCTGAAACAACAAACACACTTACACTTGCTCACCTCTGAAGTTGACCACGTGAAATTGCAGCGGATTTCTGGCACGACGGTTCACCGCGTAACACTGAGCAAGCTGGTTCAAAGCTTTGCACAAGTCGCGTTCGTTCATCAGCTCGTCGAACGACATATCTATGGCGACGCGTTGTCTACAAGCGGACAGTTCCATCGAGCTGAGCTTCAACATTTTGCGGTTCGACCCGGCCGACGACGACGGTTCACCTCGGAGACGTGCCTCAAGCTTGCGCTGCTTTCTCTTGGCCGCCTGCTCTTGGCGTCTCGTTTGCCGAATCGACAGCCACCGTTCGCGCTTTTTCATCTTTTTCAGTTGATTTTTCGACACCGAACTCGTCTGGCTCCCAACGGCGCATCTTTCTTCTCGCCACTCGTTGTCAACGACACCGGAACACATTGCTGACGTCAAGCTGTTGTCGTTATTCAACACCGGGTCCAATTCCATTTCACTCATCCCACTATGAACTTCCATATTTCTTGAAATAATAAACAATTTGAAAAAAAAATTCCGTGACGAATATCAATCAACAATAAACAAAATATCAACGGATATATCAAATCCATGTACAATGGAAAATTGAACATTTCAACTTTTTTCAACAATTTTACTACTACTACAACTACTACTAATTTCACAAAAATGAATATTATCATTATTATTATTATTGTTGTTGCTGCTGCTGCTGCTCTTGCTTCAGTTTCAGTTCTCGACGAAAATTCTTCTTCTCAGTTCTCATCAACATATTCTGGTAAGTGTCACGGAATATCAACTTCAACATTGGCAAAATTTCCGTAAGAACCGCCAGCTCAGCCAAGCTGACATGCATGAAGTCGAACGCCAAGCCGATCGACTCACTGCAATGGCGTTCGTCAACCAGCGGCAATTTGTTGTACCGACCGCTGAAGTGGGTCAACAACGTGAAACCGGCTCCCATTGCTCGACCGACTCCGATCGCTTCGCTGATGGTGCTGTGCTTTTTGTCGACCGCTTCTTTGACCAGGTCATCTTCCATCGTAGCCTCGTGGATCAACAGATCCGCGCCTTGACCGGCGTTGACCAACGCCGGACACGGCCTCGTGTCGCCGGAATAAACCACCGTCTTGTCATTGGCCGTGGTAAGCACCAGTCCGTGCGCGCCCATCGGATGCGCTACTGGCACGAATTCGAGCCGCTTCATATTCAACAACACCATTGCTTCGTGTAAATGTCTACAAAACAAACAAACAAACAATTATAATTATATGAAAAGAAGAAAAAAAAATATACTTTTGCGATTGTTCGTCCAACGGTTGCAAACGATGCGTCAGTATAGTTTTGCACAACGGTTGCAGTGAACCGGAAAAACTTTCAAACATGGTCAAAATATGCAACAAATTTCGAGGCGCTACCAAAAAGACCGGCTCGTAATCGAGCTGGCAATCTCGATAAGCTCGCAGACGACGCCGCAAGAATGTGGGCAAACCGAAAAAATGATCACCATGCATGTGACTGATGAAAATCAGCTTCACCGACCTCAGCAATGGTTCAATTCCTTCGACGCCGTAGCGCAAGCACGCCTGACTGTAGGTCGACTCGCCGCAATCGCACAGCACTGTCGAACGGTCGTCCAAGTGGATCAACAACGCCGACACGTTGCGCGTTTTCACCGGCGACGCCGACGACGTGCCCAAGAAAGTGACCGCCGGATATTGGTCACCACCACTACTGGTATTGTTGATTTGACTGAACAGACGATCTTGAAAACGGCGCAGCTCGTCAACCACCAACGGCTGACCGTCGATCGGTTCCAAAATTGCCGCATGCTCGAACGACGGCGCGCATTTGTACACCAAGCCGGGCTCCGGTCGCAAGTTGAACCGCAGCCACGGTTCACCGGCCACGGCAACAACCGACTCCTGTTTGGTGGTCACAACGAGCGGCCGGCTGTCGGCGGTGGCGTGTTCGTGCGTGCAAAGAAGCGGGAATATTGTCGAATGCACCCGGTTCAACTGCAAGTTGAACCGGTAAATCGCTTCCGAGTGAGGCCTGAGCGGCGCCACGCGGTCGTTCAATACAACGTGGCAAGCTTTCCCATTCAAATCCACCATCCAACGCTGGTACCAATCCGTCTGGTAGACTTCGGCGTCGGTCAGATGCACAACCGCGTCCAACGCTTCACCTTGCCGAAGCAACTGCTCTATTGCAGCACGCTTTGGCGGCTCTTTTCCACGAGGACATTCAACCACCACGAACGTCGGACACGGCGTCGCCGGTTCCAACACGTCCACTGACCGCACCGTCGTGCCGTCGTCCAATTGGACATCGCAACCGGCTTGCAAGCGACCCAACAGCGGACCGACTGGAACTTTGAATTTGGCACATTTGTCCAACAACAATTTCGGCGATTTCTGCTTGATTCGACAAAAATAAGCGAACGTTGGCCGAGCCACGTCGAACTCGTCCGTTTTCTCTTCTCTGAACAAATACAACAAACCTGCTTTTCAAATCTCTCCTCTACAGTCGCGCGCAATTGAAATCAACTCAACAACAGCCGACCAAACAATCATCATTGGCAACAACTATCTCTCATTCTCAGAAAATCTGTTTACATTTGCCATGTACAACAACACTGGGCAGACAACATACAGTAGGAACGAAGAAAACAAACAAAAAAAATAATTCAAACTTATCATTATTTATAAACCTTATTCATACTGTACAACAATTGATGATGCAATCGCATTACAATCAACAACAACACGTACCTGAATTCCTCACCGTCAATTAACGGCAAATACTGTACTTGAACAGAATCATCTTCGAAATGTGAATCATTGCAATCGCAGTGTTCGATCACATTCAACGGTGGACCTGACCAATCGGAAACTTGCTCAGCTCCTCGGACAATTTTCGTAACTGCCTGGGCACCGTGCAGATGAAGCTCAGCGCATCCAGCTTTGCGCAAAGACAAGATCAGCCCATTCAAACCGTTCACATTGTCCCAGCACCCACGCGTGTAGAAAATATGATTCAGGCGACTGTTTTTCACACCGTGCTCGCAAAACAATCGTTCCGTACCTTCGGGTGAATTGAACAAATACACTGACGAAGTAGTGAATAAGATCAGACACTTTCCGCGACCGTGACAGCCACTTTGGATGATCTGAATGCAAATGAAAATGAAGTTAACAAATCATAATCATAATTAAAATTAAAATTCAACCAACGCTAAGAACGGCAATAACAATCACCTCGAAATACGCAGTTGCTGGCCCAGTGTACGATGTGCGATATAGACGAGCACGCTTGCACGTTGATTCAGGTGATGGCATTGTGCTCAGCAATTTGATATTCAACCACACGCTCGATGATGATGGCCGAATTGAACCACGTTTCTTTGTCAAAGCAAATATCAGTTGTTCAAAAAATATCATCCGTGACCACCAATATCATATAAATAAATTACAATCAGCATTTTGTTTCCACATCTCAATACTTAAAAGCGAGACAATCTGTCATTTTCACATTTTTGGTTTCACGAATTACTCAATGAATTACTGTAATCTCTAAAATGTAGGTACAAGCATTCGCGTAAAATAAAACAATTGGAAATATTCCATTTATCCAAGGAAATTTTTGATCATAAAAAATTGTTTTTTTTTTCAAAACTGATATTAACAGACAGATTGATCGCTGTCATTATAATCAAATGAATGTTTTCTGATAATCAAGCTAGTTGACTGTAATTTGTTGTGGATGTTAGTTGAACATGCGCTCGAGATTTTTTGTTTCCGTCTGCAAAGCTATTCTCTCTTTCGTATTTTAAGAATAATTTCTCACCAGTATACATGTCACTCTGCAAAATCATACATGATGCGTCCGGTAAGACGAACTTTATACAGAACATGCGATAATCACTAGCAAGGCTTCAATTTGCACCTGCCAAGCGCGCAGACAGACACAGCTAGCTATGATTAAACAAAACGACTTCATTGTACAATCAAAATACATATCAACTTCTGATGTAATTGCATTGCCTTTTCAGAAATTATTCATAAAACAAACTCTGTATGTTAATTAAATATAAGCTGAATAATAAATAAATAAATAAACGTATATATAATGGTCATTGATTACAAAACATAAACTTTATATAAATTTAATGTTTACATTAACATATTATATGCTGGTCATCAAGTAATTATTTATTAATTACCAATGAATTTCAGTGATATTCAATATATTCAATAAAAAAACACTAATTATTAATAACTTTATTTTATTATTCTGTTGTGATGTTGAACTTTTTAACATTTAATTAAAACTTTTCTGAAATCGAACGCTGCACAATGTGACTAGGCAAATTTGAATTGTATTTTCATTTCATATTTTCAATTAAATAACAAATAAAATTAATACAAAGTCTATATATTCATATGTTTTTTTAAATTAAGGTTTTCTTTACATTTTTTAAAACATTTTATATATAATGCAACATGATTGCCTCTTACTGTACATTGCATGTAAGGATTTCTGCTCTGTAAGTATGCAGCTTTATTGTTGTTTTATTTTGCCATACAATGTTGTCTGTCAATTATAGTTTTGTAGTTGCAATGGGCACATAAGATCAAGCTAGGCTGGAACTAGCCTTGTGCATAACCTTTATCCCATGGAGTCAAGTAAAAATTAAAAAAGATATTTGAAATTTCTGATTAATTAATGAATAAGTTTCAGTGGTAACTGACAATTCAAGCGTATATTTTAAAAATCTCAACAACTGGGTACACTGTTTTTGTGCATTAACTTTTGATCTGGAAGTTGGTCAATCACTGGAGGTAGCACAATTTGATTTGTTCTTATTTTCAATGATGATCTTTTTTTTCAGATCAAATATCCAAATGAAGCGGAACTGACGAAAACTGAAGTACTATCTTTTGAACTATTATAATGATTATTGAACTAATATACATTGTAAATTATTAAATCGGTTTCATTTTCATGCGAGAAATTTTTAGATTTTAAATATATGTTATTTGTCTTTTCCTGATTCTAATTCGGGTAATATACAAATCTGTTTATTTATTTATTCATTAAATATGTTCTTAATTTGAAGATATTTCCAGACTGTCTTGGAGATACGCAATTTTATTTCCGAATTCGAAGATCTGCTCGAGGTAAAGAAATTACGAATCCACCGCTTGTTGAATATAACAAAATGTGTCCAAGTGCACTAGAAGCAAGTTTTGATAATTGGCAATTTGAAAAATGGAATGAATGACATTGAAATATTTTAGATTGACCCTGATTATTTTTTTGGTTTTGTTTTTTTTCGACAAGTTAAAGATTCTTCTCTGCCACGTGGTTACTTCCAAAAAGTAATTTTAAAGTTATATTTAAGGAAATTAACTTAATTTCTTGTTTTCAGTCAATTGTTCTCTTAACTCAGCTGCCTTTGGTAAATTTTTACCAATTTGTCGTATGCAAAATTGCCCCAGCTTTTTTTTCCGCCGGCTTGCCGTTAATAGAAGCAGGCAAGCATGTTAAATTAAAAACTAAATTTTGTTTTAAAATTAACATATCTTTTGTTTTTTGCTAAAAAATTCTGTTAAATAAGCATCATTTTGTTGGTTTATATTTTAAAAAAGCAATGTTTTTTTTTATTAATATTTTAATGTAATTTTGATTTGAAGTTTACTTTTATCCAGTTACGTGCGACCTTTTTATTATAAATATAGGAATAAATAATAACAATAGAGTGTTATTTTTTTTATTTATTTGTAATAATTCATAACGCTGTAATTTTTCCAACTGAAAGTAGTGTAAAATAGAATCGTGATACGGTAGTTACAAAAAACAGGAAAGATTTTCACGTTCAGTTATTTTTTGTATACTATTGATATATATTATAATGATAAATACATGAAGCACTGTTGCATAGTTTACAATAGAATATTTCACTTATTATAATTTAATACTGCTTTATGTTTGACCTAGTTAATTTCTAATGTTCTAGTGTGTCAAGAAATGAATCACTGGGAACCACCATTGCCGGGTGCATTGTTAAATTTGCCGCTCATGGGATCTGTTATTAAGGTAATTAAATGGCATTTTGAAATCAGTTGTCATCTGAAATTGAACAGATGCTTATAGTTGCGTTTACCTTCTCGCCTCGATAAGCCTGGCGTTAGAGAAGATCTTATTGGTTTACAAAAAGTAATTTTTGTTCATTCTTAATAAGATATGTAGCTTCTTATTACTATTTCAGATGAATGAAAGTTGTTATACACTTTTAAATGTTTATGAACCAGATTTATATGAGTAAGAAAATTTTATCATGAAAAACGATACTGTGATTTTTTACGCATACAATTTTAGGTGCCTTTCTTTATATTTACCTCATTTGCATATGCTTTGGGAACTGGTTCTTCTTGGCGAGGCAATATTGCAGATTTGGATTAAAGTATACATGAATTTATTTATTTTAATAATATACCTTTTAGCCAATTGTTGTTATGGCTCCATCGCCTGATGTTTCATCGGCTGTAGTACAGAGCTTGATTAGCCTCATTTGGCCTTTGCAATACCGGTATGATTATAGGCCTTATTTTACTATTCAAGATAGTGATTTCAAAGAATATTTGCTCTCTCAGCCAGGAATACAGTAAATTAATTGAATTGCATTATCTTTTTCTTATCATTTATTATTAAGAATAACATAATTTTAGACACCACGTAATTCTTGGTACTACCAATCTGTACTTTATTAAAGCAATGGAAAATTGGCCGCACGTTTTGCGTTTATCAACAGATTCAAAGAGGAAAGGAAGTACAAGAAAATTAGTTGCAATTTTATTTTTTTATTTTTTTGATAATTTGATTTGGTTTTGCAGAACGAACTGGTGGAACGCATAAAATTCGAAGGCACATCGGTTTGAAAGCAATGGAAGAAAAATCTGGTAAATGTTACTTCAATTTCAATTACATAGCAGCAAGTATTGAAATATAATATTTTTGGAGGCCTTTTTTCTAAATATAAATGTCTATTGTCAAAACACGGTGTTCTGATGAAAAAGTTAATGAAAGTGAGTGAAAACAAGCAATTTAAAAAAAATTATTCTTTGCAATGTGAATTTGAAGGGAATTCATACTAATCGACCTAAGGAAGCGCAGTGTATGATGATTCGTCGACACTTTATGGACTTAACTCACAGTTTTTTGTTTCCTTTGGTAAGTTGAATTTGATTTTAATGTTTAAAATGATTTTTAAAATATTTTCAGGAACAATATCTAGCGAATACGATGCCACTGCAAAAAGATATTTCACCTTGGAAAGTATGTTAAATTATATATATATATTAAGCATGATTGTTATTCTTTTTGTTGATATCTGTAGGATGCACCTCGATTACGAGAATTTGATAAAGAAGAATTTTTAAAATTTGTTGAAAATGCTGACTTGCCCTCTCGTACTGGTATCAAAGGGGATTGGATCAACTTATATAGGTTTAGTTTTGATTTGTGAATATTTTATCTGTTTCATCTTCAATGAAATTTTGTAATAATAGATTATTCTGTGATACGAAAACTTTTACTTACTGGTTAAAACAAAGACAAACAGAGGTGAACACGCGGTTGCGTATGCTTCATTTAGAAGCTTTGGCTGGCGCTGTGAGATTTTCATCAAAATATTTTATGAATTGAAAAAAATATTAAATTTATTATTTTAAATTTCATTATCCTCTTCTCTAGGCTGTGGATTGTACTTTGCAATCGAAAATTGAAGTTGAGGTGGTTGATTTCATTTTGAAACTACGTGACGCTTTGGTATTCAAATGTTTTCTTTTTAACGATTTTTCGATTTTTCTTTTTTGTCATTTTAGAGCTTTGCAGAATCTCATCGTGAATTGGTGAACGACGAGTTATTATACAGGGTGAATGACCATTATCGTAAAGCGCTTCAATACGTCCGAGAAGATCTACGCCCACTGCTTGATAGAGAATAATTCGATTTTAAAGCACTTAAGTCATATTATGCAGTACAAGTTTCATTTGCCTATACCAATATTAATAAAAATTATGTTGTGTTGAGTTTTGAATTTGAAATATTTTAGATGAGGAATTGCCTGTTTGCTTATTATATCATAAATTTTTTCAAATCTCTTGTTTTATCTATATGTTTTTCAAATTACAGAAAATGTTCATTTCTCAGACATTGTCAATTGGCATGACGCTGTGGCGGAAGAGGATTTTCCAATCTGCTGTTGTTATGGTCAGGCGTTGCTATTGTAATAAAAAATTCGGACCAATTGACGAAGAATGTGAAGAGGTGAAAGCTTGGCGTGGACAGTTGACCGATGCGGAACAAGACCGTCTTCAAGTGGCCATTTATGAATACAATCTTTACAAATATGCCGACGCAATATTGCCAAGCAATTTGAATGTGTCGCATTTGCGTAAGCTGTTGCTGATGGACACCAAAGCACTTCGTTTGAAATATTTGACTTACTTGGGTAAAAAGGAGCTGATGAAAGTCAAGGAGGCGGAAAAGAAGAGAGAGAAAATTGAACTTGGTAAGCAAATTAAGGAGAAAATACAAGCAGAACGTGCCAACGCCGCGCATATCACTTATGCACTTGGTCACAATTTTATTATGCGCAGGTTGATTGATACGACCATGAATAAGTGAGTTTGTATAGCACAAATTTAATTTAATTAATTTTGTTTTGTCATATAAATAAACAAATGAGCATTTTGTTTTGAAGAATCGATGAGGCGCGTTTGATTTTTGCGTCAATGTTCGCCCCGAGGATAGTGTTCGACATGGGCTTTTTGTCTGAATTGTCACCAATTGAAACCGACCTGACTTGGGTTCAACTGCGGGAGGCTTATTATGCGAATCGGTCTCACCCGACCCCATTTGCTTTGCACCTCACCGATTGCAATTTTGATCATCCTTCCTGGTCAGAATCGCATCGTTATTTCAACGCCGGTCTGCAGACTTACACAATGGACATGGATTCGGAAAATTTCACTAAGCTGTATGATCCTGAACGACTGGTCTATTTATCACCAGACGCACGCACGATGCTTCATTCAGTTGAGCCGGACAAAGTTTACATCATTGGGGCGATGGTTGACAAGCCGAACAAAACCAATTGCACCCTTGGAAAAGCGAAACAGTTCAACATTGCAGCGGCTAAATTGCCAATCGATAAACATGTCAAGTCAGGATAAGAATTATTATTATTTTTTTTGTCGTTAATATCATTACAGTATAATTGATATTCAGGTGGGAATGCGGTTCGAAATCGTTGACTTTGAATCAAGTGTTGAACATATTACTTGAAGTGACTTCCAACGGTGGTGACTGGACGGCATCTTTTTTGAAACATGTTCCTAAACGCAAACTCGTCGTCAAAGATACTCGCGTCTCGAAATTCATTCGACAACAAATTCGAGAACGAGAAGATTACATCCTCTCATTGCATCAATGAAATTTCTTCACAATCGGTTCTTTTCAATTTATTAGCAAATTTTTTCAACATTTGTGACAAACTTTCTCATACATTCATACATACATACATACATATCAACTGAGGGAACTGTGTTAATAAAACTATTTATAGGCAGTTTTAGAAATTATACCAAAGGATGAATCAAAAACCAACACATAAAGTTATGAGCGCACATGCGATTGATTAGTTTCTTGCAAACTAGCAGCCGCTAGCTTGAACGCGTCCACTCACCACTAAGCTGAACATGAAAGCAAGAACAACAATTGACGTGTGGGGGTATTGATTTTGCACACGTTTGATCAGAGAGAAGCTGTGGTGTAGCTATCTTCTTGAAGAGTTGAAAACAGGTTGAAATGGAATTTTTTCGATCAGCTTCAGCGATTGACTTGAGCAGTTGGTTTCTGAAATCCAACTGATCAATAGCAATATAATTTGAATAAAAAGTTGAAAAGCAAAGGTGAAACAATGAAATGAATTGAATTGAAACAAACCTGAAGATGCATTCTTAGATAGAAGTTAAAGAGCACTGGGTTCATTAGTTATTGGGAAAACTTGGTAGGCCGAATTGTTCAGGACTGAAATCTAACAGTGAGTCTATGCAAAGTGTTGCTCGTTGTCGAAGTTCAATGCTCATCCGATGATCAGGAACCATCACCACTTGCATGCCTGCTTTCAAAGCTGCTTCCACGCCATTGATTGCATCTTCAAAAACAAGCACTTTTTCAACCGGAGGCGGTTCTGCAAAACGTGAGTTGCAAATCAAAAAGCAATCTGGATTCGGTTTTCCATGTTTGACTTCTGGATCATCTGATGTGAATAGGCAATGATGAAATTTCGAGAACACTTGCTGATGATTTTGACTCTTGATACGATAGCAATGCTCCGTCGAACCAGTACACAGTGCTATCGGTATCCGATGATTATGCAAATGATTGACCAGACGTTCTGCGCCTGGCATCAGTTGGCAATGGGGAAAAAGCTTCTCCAAGTGACTGTGCACTTCAGCAAGCATTTCATCTAAACTCACTGGCAATTTATATTCATCAATCACCAACTGGAAACCCTCACGTTGGGTACGTCCCATCTGACGGCATTTTAACTCCCACGTGAAAGTTTTGCCGAATTTACGCAAATACGCGTCTTGAGCTTCTGTGTAATAATCTTCAGTATTCAACAGCAAACCATCCATGTCAAATATTACGTGGCTAACTTTTTTGAAATTTGTCATGACGTTTCAGTAAACTACCAACTCTTTCAAAATGCACAAAATCATCTACAACATCTTCAAAACTAGTCTTGATTTTCTTTAATTATTTACAGCAAGATTCTGAAAATGAGTAAACAAAGTAAGAAAATGTTATGTTTAGAGAAAAATTAGAAATATGGTCAGGCCCTTTTCTATTTTAAGGTAATTGTCGTTCACTTACATCACGTTTAAACTGAATTTCCATGCAAAAGTCCATCTAATTTGTGAATGCTGTTCAGCGAAAATATTTTCCAATAGAAAAGGCCATAAATGAAAATATATAAATTATTATTACTCACTAGCAATGCTTAAAAGTTTGCTTAAATTTCTACGTCCCATTCTGTTTTTTGATCACACTAGCATTAAAAAATTGTTGTTCACGAAATATTAAGAATGAAAAAATATACAATAATTAAAAAATAATTTAATTTTAAAATAAAATTTTAATTATAAAAAAACCACAATTTATTTACGAATTTTTAACTTTTATACAATAAAGATATACTGTATTACAGTAAGAAAATTGTTTAGTTGTCAAAGTAAACCAATTGGCGGATAACGACAGTTTAACGATATGGGTAAATAATATCAGTATGAATTGTATTATTTTGTAAAACTTATCTTTAGGCAAGCCAAAAGGGATTCGTACCGCAAGAAAACTGAAACTTCATCGTCAAGCACAGCGATGGCATGACAAAGATTACAAAAAAGCTCATTTGGGCACTCGATGGAAAGCAAATCCATTTGGCGGTGCATCGCATGCTAAGGGAATTGTCCTTGAGAAAGTGTACGCTATTTTTGTTCACTGTTGAATTTAACCTGAATTTTCTGTGAAATTTATTGCACTTGAAAACGTTTTGCGTTTTAGCGGCGTTGAAGCCAAGCAACCGAATTCAGCAATTCGTAAATGTGTTCGAGTGCAGCTAATCAAAAATGGCAAAAAAATTACCGCATTTGTACCACGTGATGGTTGTTTGAATTTCATAGAAGTATATGCGCAAATTGCAGCATTTAATGAATTACATTCGAAAGTAAATTTAGGAAAACGATGAAGTATTGGTTGCTGGTTTTGGTCGTAAAGGGCATGCTGTAGGCGATATTCCTGGCGTACGTTTTAAGGTTGTAAAAGTTGCTAATGTTGCTTTATGGGCATTATACAAAGGCAAAAAAGAACGTCCACGTTCATGAAGTGATTTTCAAATTCAACATTTGCAAAGTAAAAATTGTTTTTGGTGATTGAATGCGTTTTGCTCATATTGAAGAGATGTTCAGTTTATTTAACAACAGCACCGTCACAAAATAATAATGTTTAACATCACTGGTCTAATTTTGTTTTTTTCGTCTTTGCACTGGGACTAACATCGCTGTCGGTAGAGTCAAAAATCACTGCATGACATTCACCGTCGCAAAAATTGTTACGCAAGTTGTTCCTTATCTTGCGTAAGATAGAACGCGAAGTGTCAAGATCGTCACTATCGCAAGAATCGCTGCAAACGGATACAGCCGGAAAATCACTCAGCTCGTCATCTCCTGAAAAAGAGAAGAATAGTAGTAATAATAATAGTTGTGAATGAATGAAATAATAAAATAAAGCAATATTCACCGTCTCTGCCATGATCGCAACTGCTCACGTTATCCTCTGAATCACTGCTTGGAACTGTATGACTGAGAAGTAAACAATGGTCCACATGAACAAAGAAAATCGAAAAAAGTGAAAACAAAAAAAATTTTATACATGTCATCATGTTCCATACTGCTTTCCGAACAGATACGTTTCGGAACGCGTAAACATGCACCAAATGGAATAAAACGACTAGCGGGCGCATTATCCACTTCCATGTTTGTTTCAGTTTTACTAGAACGTTTAACTTGAAGGTTTCCTCAACAATTTGAAGCATTTACCCGGCTGGAAAACAGGAATCCACAACCATACGTTTTATTGGTTTCTTTCGACGATATGTCTTCCTTTTTTGTGAAGTGTCCATGATGCTGTCAGGTTCGACATAAGAATTTTTCCAACGACGGAACTTTCTATCAAAAGGTAAGATGTATCGAGAGCTGATTTCGTTTTCACTATCACTGATGTCAGCGGTATTCTAAAAAGTGTGAGAAATCTTAAATTCAAATAGTATTTACAATTTTGTGCACATACATTCTTTGCATCCTCGCCTGAGCTCATTCCTGAAGTATGTAGTTGCTCTAAATGAGCTGATTTAGCCATAGATGATGTAGCAGCATTCTCTGCATTCAATGGAATTCTCGGTCGACGTCTCACCTAGAGATAGGCAGATGATTGATTCATTTGCGTATATTATGGCAGATACGTTTCTTTTAGAATACAATTGGAAGTATACAAATACATAAATAAAAACGTATATATGTATACCTTTCTCACGGCTGTCGAATGTATTGGGCGCTCACCGAAGAATTTATCAAGAGCATTGATAAGATCTGACAAGTTATTGGTAAACGGATCCCGATGGCTGTGAATTCTGTTTATGTCACTGTCATCATCCATTTTTTGTTTACAGCTATAATAACAATCACACCATTATTGATCTAATGAACAGATTTCACATCAATATCATCAACATTTACACCAATTATACAATTCTTTTTATTTATAACTAATATAATTTCATGCCTTACATCTATCAAGCGCATAGTCGTCTCTGATTATTGACAAGTTCAAAATTCACAAATCAGTATGGTGCTGAAACAGAAAAGTGCAAGTGAAAATCGCAGCAGACAAACTTACTTTAAAATGAAAATGAAAATCATCGCTATAAATTTGCAACATCACAAAAAAATTTTTTTTTAAGCAGATCTCTCTTTTAACTCATCGCCATGACAATACAAATCTGCAAATCGTATAAATAAAAAAAACATGAAAACCATACTTTTCAGAAGGTGTAATCAAATCAGAGAAAGTGGCAATACCTAACGATAAGCAATATCTTTACGATTAAACAAAATAAATGCAACACTTCTGTCAAAATGACAGTAAACTTCTATTAAATTAAGATGATCAAGTTCAAATTAAAATTGTTGAGATATCCAATGATGTTTCAAATTGGATTTTATTAGACATTTTTTTGGAGAAAAATATTGTTTCTTTCGTGTATCACTATTATAAACTACCAATCATCATCATAAACAAGATTTAAACGTTGAACAAATTTTCAACTTTTTAATGCCAAATCTATGAACTGACGTAGTGCAATAGTAAAGCCAGTATAAAAAAAACACTAAAAAGTGCTAATGTTTGTTACAATTTAATTAAATACTTATCAATTTAATAAATAAATCCTTTTTGCTGTGTAACGTAAACACAAACGAAATAAAAATTTAAGTTAAATTAAAAGTATAAAAGAAACATTGACTCAAATATTGCAAGTGGTTATCATTTGGCTATGTTTTTTATTTCTTTTAGTACAATTCCAATATGCATGTACAGCAGTGCGTTATCCGAAGACTTAAAAAATACAAAAAAGAATTTATTTAATTTTAAATAAAGTTTTAAATTGTTCAAACAATTAATTTTGATCACAATCATCTCGCATCAATTGATCAATTTATAATTATTCAAACAATTAGTGATATTCAAGTTTGTTTTATTGGGATACTGTAATTTAATCGATGACCGCTGAACAACACAGCGTAGTAGCCATGGACGTGTTCGCTGTGGGCTTTCGCTTGGTCAATCAGGTTTGTCGAGACAATTGTCAAAAGAATCCGGTTCGATTTGGTGCATGTTTGCGTTTCTTTTTTCTGTTTGCTCAGTTCGAAAACGCGCTTCTCACGAGTTGTATTGTTTTTCTCACGCGCAGCGGCGGTTTCTGACAGCGTTTCAAGTAAACAACTGTATAAACTGCAGGTGAAAAAGCCGCGCGTGCTTTAATGCCGCTTTCAGCTTTCAGCCTCCAAGCGACATTTTCCACTTTTAGCACAATGGCGTTGCGGTACTGACGTCGGCTAGCAATTTTTTTTCCACTTTTGCAACGTCACTTCTGCGGTTATTAGGTCGATTTGTGATTGTCAGGCAAGCAGGAAAAAAATGAAATAAAATAACCAAAAAAAAAATTTATTTTTTTTCCTGTTTATCCGTTTCTATTGTGAGAGTGATTATTTTTAGTATTCTGCGGTTGGCAATTATTTCAATTTTGACAGGCAAGTCAATTTTGGGCGGGCAAGTATATTTCAATCGTTTCTTACGAGACTGACTGTAAGCGATAAGGCGCAAATAAGCGGCCGCGGCATTGCATGTTACGTCACCAATTGGACAAGCGCTTCGTTTCTTGTTGACAGTTTTCTCGCTTGCTAATGTTTAATCAGGTACTTGCACTGTTGGAAAAGTGAAATTACCGCTTATACTTGTCTATTGCTGTTTATATTATATGTACATATGATGATGATGATGTATGTTGAGGCCGACAACGCAGCAACACCAAGACACGGACGTTTTTGTTTTCACTTGACTGTGTTTTGATATTTGGACTTTAATAATCAAATCCCGCAAGCCAAGATTACACGTCATTATTATTTTGTGTTGTTCGTCTATTTTTTGGTTCTTTTTTGTTTTTTAAATTATTCTTTGTTTCAACTGTGGAGTGCAGCACAGCATTGGCGATTGACACACAGCACTGCCCATCTGTGTTACCGGATCACATTGTGCATGATCTTGACATATTAATCGTAAGCGTAGCTTCTTTTTATAGCATTTATTGCGCTTGATTGTCGATTGACAAGCATAAAAAACTGCACTTTCAGGTTGGCATAAATCCAGGATTGATATCCGCCACTCACCAACACTACTACGCTAACCATTCGAATCATTTTTGTAGGTTTAATTTCGATTGAAAGACAAAAAACAGTTTATTGATGCTTTTTACAGGGGAATGTCTGTTTTTATCCAGACTGATTCCCAGACGTCTGCAAGCTAGCGATGATCATCTTTTGCCTGAGTACGGCATCGGCGTCACCAATATTGTTTCTCGAGTTACTCGAAGCAGTTCGTGTTTGTCCACGTAAACAAACAGATTCACTTTTGTTGTCTTCCGGTCTTTTGATTTTTGCTCAGCAACTAGTTCTTACATTATTATTATTTATTTATTTATTTATTTGCAATTATTTATTATAGCAAAGAGATAAGAGAAGGTGCTGCCGTGCTTCGGCGCAAAGTGCTTCATTATAATCCGAAAATTGTTGCTTTTAACGGCAAAGGTGAGGCAAAAGCAAAAAACAAACACAAACAAACTTTCAAAGCATTTGATGTTTTATGTTTATTTATTTATTTATTTATTTTGAAAATATACTTTGAAAGAATTGAAAATTTAAACTGCTTTTTTTCTTCATTTTTCGCCACTATTCGATCCGATCAACGACCGTGAAACGCGTACGCGCTACTGCCGCTCGTCCATTACCGTTTGTTTATTGATTGTCTGTCTGTCAAATTAATTGTTCTCAAATTTTAGGTATATATAGTGTATTTTGCGGAAAATCGACTGTTGAATACGGCTTACAGAAACAACGCATCGATGGAAGTGATGCGCTCGTCTATGTTATGCCATCTAGTAGTGCCCGATGCAGTCAGTTTCCTCGTTTAATTGACAAAGTTCCATTTTTTGTCGAATTGAAAAAGTTACGCGATCAGCTTTGTTGCCATAGCACTAGTGGCGGCAGTGGTATTGGATCCGCCCACAATAGATTATTGTTCATGGAATCTCAGTCGCAGATTTCGTTTGACGGTTTGCCTGAAAAAGCTAACGGAGGTGACTTTTATGTTGGCATGTCTGACGTTGAAGGCAGTGTGGACAACGAGCAGCAGCAGCAGCAGCAGCAGGTGCTTTTGAATAATCACCAAAACCATACGCTCACTGATTATGATAAGGATGTGGCGGCATCGACGTCAACTGTTGAACAACAACAGCAACAACATGCCGCAGAGGTGTGGTCTGATCACCACCATCACCACCACCACCAACACCACCATGTCAGTGATATCAATACCAATCTGCCGTTGGATTTGACAGCTTGTATTGAAAGCGACATGCCGCCAATTATACAAGTTGAAAGGAAGCTCGTTGCGGAAGTGGTGACGAGCGACAGTGAATCCACGTCATCATTGGTTCGCAGTTTTGCTGCTGCTGTTTCTGCTGACCAAGTGCCACTGGCTGCTGCCACTGATCAGCAGCAACAGCAGCAACAACAACAGCAGCAACAACAGCAGCAGCAGCAGGCAGTCAGGGAATTTTTCGTCGAAGGTTCGTCTCAATCCGGTTCACAAGTAGCCGAACGTAGTTCAGAATCTCCAGGCCAAGTAGCCATGAGTCAGGTGGAAAGCCTTGCCGAAACAAGCTCGCCGAAGGTTCCAACTCCAAATAGTTCTTCTAGTCTGCCGCAGCAGATTGCCGTACATGTTGAAGAAGCAATCGAAGCGGTCGTGCAGCGTGCTCGCGACGGTCCTTTGGAAATGCCAGCTTTTCGCACTCCTCCTGAAAAGCATCACCCGCCTGCTAATGCCCATCAGCACAACATGTTGGCCAATTTGGCCATGCAGCAGGGTATTAATTTTGGTCTGGATGAGTTGGGTTTGTCCGCCAAGCCGGATCAGTTGTTTGCCTGCTACAACGACCAAGTGCCGTTCGGCGCTTATTACCAGCAAGCGGCAGTGGCCGCTGCCGGTGGCAGGGGTTCTTATCAGCATCACGCGTCCCCGAACGACACCGGCGCATCGTTTCTCAACTCCAACCAACCTTGCTACGGTTCCGTGTTACCTCAGTGGACATTTGGCGCAGTGCCAGCGACATCTTCCAGTAATCCTGATATATACAGTCAACAGGCGGCTCAGGCGTGTCGCCTCATGCAAGGCCAGTCGACGTATTTTCAAAATGCCGCTTCCGGTTCATTTCCAAGTCCAACTGGAAGCATAATTGGCCAGCAGATGTACAATACGACGCTTCCGACTGTCAGCGCGGAATTGTCGTCCGCATATTTTAACCAGCAAACCCAACAGTTGCAGTCGTCCTTGTATTCAGGTTATTTGTCGCCATCCGATTTTCACCAGCAACAACAGCAACAGCATCAGCAGCCGTCACAGAACAGTCCATTGAATCAATAATGGAAGCGCTCTTCGTTTGGAGAAAGCATAATGTGAAAACCCCAAAATGTGGTGGTAACCTGTGTAATGTGGTATGTCTAAGTTTTATCTGTTCGCGTCGCTTCCTTCATTGCATTATATAAATAGACGTTTAATTTCTATTTCTCGAAGCATGCGAATTTTTCTTTTCTTTTCTCTATTTTTTTTTTTTTTGGTTTTTCTCTATAATGCCATATGCTCAGCGATTCGTAGCAGATTGACTGACTGACTGACTGATTGACTGACTCTCCATGGTTTTGTGGTGCTTCTCCATGGCAAAAAAATTTCTTCATGCATAACGGGAAAAGCGCTTCATCGTTTTTTAACCTGTTATAATTTATTATTTGCAAGTATATTTTCCTTTTTTTACAAACGAACATTGATGCATTGTTTGTCTTTCATTTTTTCTCTCATGATTGTCAAGCAGTGTTGTGTTTATTATTCAATAATGCTGAGCTTCTTTCTTTATTTTTTCTTCTTCTTATACACACACAACACTTAATTTTTTACTCGAATGAATGAAATGACAACCTTTTTGCTCAGGGAGCGTAGCTTATGTTTCACATATTTTTTCTATATAACTTTCCGTCCCGTTTTCTCCAGTTTTTTTAAAAAAATATATTATTTTCCCATTTTTTTATGTCTCAGCGTATTTTGAATCAGCAGCCAAAAAATATTATTTTGAAATTTGTTTTTTTTTTGACGAATATCCCAGACCCTTCATCGTCATCGTCATCATTATCATCAGATTTTCGAATACACCAACCACTGCAGTTGATTTATTTATTTTTATTATTCGTATTCGAATGATAATTTTGTTGTTCTTGTCATTTATTTTGTTTGTTTGTTGTTTGCGCTCCCGCGTTGTGACTCAGGAGATTTTTCTGCTACTATCGAAATTAGTAGTGAAAACGCTGGCCAACATGACAGCTGAAAGAGTGTTTTAATTATTAAAAAAAAAAAAATTTTTTTTTATACGCTTATCAATTGATATTTTTTCCTATCGTTTCCCAGAGTTGTTTTCACAAGTACTCTTTAGAGCTGTATCTTTATCTTTCTCTCGTTGCGAGCTAGATCTTTATCTCTGCCGTTTTGGTTGACTTTTACGCTGAAACATTTTCTTTCAATTGTTTAGTTTTATGTATATATTATTTATTATAGGTTTTACGAACGTTGTATATTAAACGTTTTCTTTGTCAAATTAAAGAAAAAAAAACATTATAATCGAAACAGTCGCTTTTTATAAAAAGAACGCAAAATTATTACTATATCTTAGTTGTAATTTTGTGTAAGTGTTATTTTTTTTAAATAATCAATGCTTGTAATGTTTTCTAAATACTTTGAAGAAAAAACACGGTAAGATGATTGTTTTGTTTTCTGCAGTTGTATTTTTATTGCTTTGCTGGTGCTAATAATCAGTTAGTTTACTAGCGTTTTTGGTTGCCTTGTTTGGCTGGTAGGCACATATATTTTCGACAGATTGTGTTCATGCTGCTGCAATTGGGAACACGATCGATTTTTTCAAGCACGCTTGCAGCTTTTGATTGCTGTCTCTCAAATTGGTCGTTCCGCATCCAGATGGGCAGCTTTTTGGTGGGCGTTGCACTACTTTTGCTCGCATTTGTTGAGAAATGAGATGCAGCACACACACATACACACACACACTGGAAACGGGTCGGGTCAAGACCGGCTGTTTACTTAACGAAAAATAGCTACAACATCAACATTAGCCTACTAGCCAATAATAATCATATAGTAATAATAGGTAGTAGTGTTTGTTGTATACAGTGTTGTAGACTTATGAAAAAAAAATATATATATATTCAAAATATACGACATTACACGACACCCATCCACATACTTGTTACAAACATATTTTTATCTGTACATCAACGTGACGATGGGCGACAGAGAGTGGCTTTGGTGATTGTGTTGCAGTTCATATGAAAAGCTATCTGATGAACAGCAGCAGGTTCGTTGTAACGGAACAGGGTTCAAGAGAAAAAAGTTTTTGACACACCCCAATCTGCACTTGAATGACACTAATTTGTGAAACCTGTTGTTGTCTTTGTCAGTGATGTGTATGCGTGTGTGTATGTGTGTGTGTGTGTGTGTGTGCGCGCGCGCGTGGTGCAGCCAGGTTATTAAATAAAACGGTCATCTAAGCGAAAAAGTTGTACATACAACAGTGCTGCTGCGAATGCTACGCTGGCGTTTGGCCACAGTCGATGATCTTGCTAGGCTAGAGGAGATGGCAAAAACTGAAGAATTTGACGTTGGCTATTCAAACTGGATACTCTATTATTCCATTTCACCAGACTCATTTTACGTGTTGGAAGATTGTTTTGGAGAAAATAGCAAAATAATCGTCGGATATTTGTCCCGTAACAAAATTGACGAACGAACCATACTCAATCATCACATGTTAATATTGCCTCCGTATCGTAAAGCTGGAATTATGCAGAACTTTTTGATTGAACTTGATCGTGACTGGTCTGGTACAATTGTTTCCAATGCTAACCCATACGGTGCCAGACTGATTGCCTCGTTGGATCCGAACAGAGCATTGTGGCGTGGTCCGCAATTTATCGGCTATTTTGGCAGCTTATTACCAGACCGTATACACTTAAGCAACAACAACAACAACAACACTAGTTGTGTACAGTTGACAAATTGTGATCTGCTTGCGGTAACGAAAGAAAATTTAAACCAAGTACTGGACTATGACAGTGGCAAAATTCATCCAACATGTCGAGATGCTTTTTTGACTAGCTGGATGATTCCGGAACGGGAAAGTGCCGCCGCGGCGTTGGCTTTGTGCGCTATGCGCCACGGTACTGTGGTCGGTTACGGTGTGATGAGAAAAATTTCCGATACTTATTACGATATGGCACCTGTGTACGCAGATGACGACGCAATTGCGATGGGTTTGATGAAACAATTGTGCGCTTGGCTTGTGCAAATTGCCGGTTCCGGTGTGCGCATTTATTATGCTTTTCCAATCGACCAGAAGCCAAGTGTACGTCTGGCCGAGGAGCTCGGTTTGAAAATTGAAGATCACGAGACCAGAATATACCAACGCGAATTGGTTGAAAATCTCCCCTGGAAACATTGCTATGCTATACATCAATTTTGGCTAATCTAAGCGAACAAACAAAATAAATAGTTATATACACACATATATATATATATATCCCAACAATATATATAATACAGCAACATCAGTAGAAAAAAGATGCTGTTATACTTTTTTAATTATTTTTTTTCCACTACTACGATCAATTACTACTACTACTACACAATTATTGTTGGGGTTGTAGCAGTTGTAACTGGAGGCTTTCTTTTATTTATTACTATTAATATATTAGTATTATTATTTTCCCCTTTTTTTTCAATTTGCCCGCCACAGCAGCTGGCCTCAACACAAAGCGGCTTCTCAATTATGGATGACCTCAACCAGATGAACAATTGCCGTTGACCGGCGGTCATTGCCGACGCGCCTGTCACCGAATGTGCGCTTGCTCTGTTTAATAATTTATTGTTGTTGTTTTTTATGCTTTTATATTTGAAAATAAGGATAAAATAATAATAAAAAAAAAGAGAATTGAATCAGTTAGACGAAAGAAAAGTAAAAAAACAGCAGCAGCAGCAGCACTAGCATTCATCACATCTAATAACAACGATATAAATAAGATGAATGAATAATTTTTGATGAATGGGATCAATTAAAAACTAACAAACAAACAAACTTAATTTCAACAACCTGAGCAGCTTGTAATGGCTAGTTGGGTATGGGGTGATGGTGATTTTTTTTTTACAACTTTCTCTCACACTTAACATATCTCTGGTGTTCATATATATATATATATATATATATATATCATTTTTCGCTATATATCTTTCTATTTTCAAAATTATAGTATTCAATATTTATATGTGCTTTTTCCAGTACTCCGATGTTAATTTCTGTTTTGCCTGGGCGCGGGTCAATATTTACGCGTAAGCCAGCACGCGCGTGCACGCTTCGCTGAAACTCAATTTGCTTTTCTGCTTTCTAGCTTGTCTCTTTTGCGTTTTGATCGATCGATCATATTTGTGCGTGATTAGCAGCACAACACCCCCCCCCATCCTTTTTCCTAGCCACTCCTGCCATCCCATCCCAACTCAACCCAACCCAACCCCAACTACCCAATAACGAACAATTGTATTTATTTATTTATTTATTTCATTCAATTTTTTAGTATTATTAGTTTTTTTATTGTTATTTTATCATTTCATTTTTTTTAAGCTAAAATTATATGACTACTGTAGGTGGTTAGTGTTTGAAACAAACACACAATGAGAGAGGGAAAGAGAAGAAGAGACAAAATAGAGACATGGTCAGAAAATTAAACCAAATATATCTCGATTTATATGGATATTTGAGAATGTAGAGAAAGAGATGAATGAATGAATAAATGCAAAGCAAAAATAATAAATGCTAACTGAACAGACACGCTTTTTTGTCAACTTTTTGAGGACTAGGAGCAGACGCGCGGTGCGCATTTGTTCCGCTTTGAATGACGTGCTTTGATGCGTGGGCAATTTGGCAAACGTTCAAGCAACGAGAAGCACACACACACACACACACACATACACTGCACAAGCGGTTCACTTTTAGCCCACACATACACACACACACACACACACACACACACACACAGAGAGAGAGAAACTAGACGAAGCACACGATGTAGCCATGGCACGTGCCACCAAAAGTTCACCAGACAATAGCAACAACGGAAGATGGACAGAGGAGACTGGCCCGGCCCGGAAACAGCCGCGCCGGCGCCTCTTCTGGCCTCGTCCAAGACAACACAGCCATCAATCAGGCTAACTACCACCATCATCATCATCAGAGTCAGCTAGCTAGCTAACAAACATTAGCCAGCTATCTGGCAGGCGATTTTCGTTAATGAGCTTCTTCCGATGCTTTTATGTTCAACAACGCATGCTCATTTGTTGTTGTTGTTGTTGTTGTTGATGATGATGATGATGATGTTGTTGCTGCTGCTTCCTGCATGCATGCAACTGAAGCTATGCACTGCTGTCTGAAAAAGGCTTTCAACCATTGGAAGAGGGGGAACGAGAAAAAGAAAATTCCTTTTGCTTTGTTAAAAAATTTTTATTCATAAGAAAAAGCAATACCATAATATTGAAGTTTTGTAAATAACAAATGCTCTTTCTGCTTTCTTATCATAATTCAAATATTTTGATAAACAAATGACCGAATGTTTGTGTGTGTAGATGACGAAGCAGAAAGTTGACGAGAAGTTTTAAAAACCAAGATTGATAAGATAAAATTGAACAAATTTTTATTTTTTATTATTGCTTACTTATCTGATGAACAAATTTGAAAATTTTCAAATCAAATTCTAAATCAAAATTGTTACAAATACAATTCATCTTAATTTACTTTTTTCCTTGTTTAATTAATTAAAAGTCGATTTTATTCTTGATTTCCTGCATTAATAATGATAATAGTAATTGTTATTGTTGTTGTTACTTCAAAATTTCAAATTGTTTAGCTGGTTTCATCATTTTTTATATGTATTTTTTTTTGGTTTTGCTGCTGGCTTCCCAGCTGGTCGGTGAAAATGAATTTGTTTTTCCAAAGCTGCCAGCTGCTGAAGTGAAAATTCAATTTCAAAATTTCAATCAACTCTTGAAATACAATCAAACATCTAGTTTAAAAAAAGCAAAACAAAAGAAGATCTATTAAATATAATAAATTGATAGAAAATTGTTTCTTGTGGTTTTTTTTTGGTTGATGGTGTTCAGCTTCATTTGAATTTTTCATTTGCTCTTTCAGTTCGTTGTTCGTGACTGACCAAGAGATAGAGAGAGCAAACGGAAATAACAATTAACATACAATAGCTTCAATGTATTTTTCTCTTTTTAAGCAATTTTGAATTTGCTTTTGCTGTTGCTGCAGTTTGTGAACGTTGACGACAAGCACACGGAACAGGCTGACCCGGAAATTGAAAAATTTGCAACAGCAATTTTTTGATTAAGTGAAAAAATGATCAAATTGCCAGGGCAGTTTTTGGTCTCGTTTTACCAAAAAGCCAAAGAAGGACACACCCCATTACAATTTTTTTCTGCTTCTTCTGTTTTGCAAACTTTTTCCTCCTCCTCTCCCTCCCCCTACCCCTCTACCTCTCCACTTCTACCTTTCCTACCCCTGATTTTATCTACGTGTTGTTCTCCAACCGACGACGGTTTTCAGTGTCGAAGGATGTCGATTTTATTTTGTATTTTGTAAAATTTATGAATTCGAAGAATGTCAGAAATGCGCCAATGAATTTAGTGGAAAAAGTTACAACTTGTTGTTCAACAGCAATCAACTAACTGATTGATCAAATTTTCTCCAAACTTGGCCACCACTATCATCACCAGTTCATTTCAAGAGCAAAAGCTTTTGTTTTTTTCTCTTTTTGTCAAGAAAGAATCATAAAAAACAAAAATAAGAAAGAACAAGCATAATATATTGACTATGATCATTTGTATTATTATTATTGTTGTTGTTGTTGAGAAGCAATTTTCGATTGTTCCAAAAGTCGAGGACAAATCCATAAAAGCGCTCTTCACGTGCGCGCGCATGTCAAGTGTAAAATTTGATTAACAAATCAAATGCAAATTAATTTCATTTATCCACTGATCACGAGTGGTTCTCTTTGCAGATGACGAATTTCAAAGCACTCTACATTCAAATTCTTCAATTACTCTCCTATTTGAGCCTCGACAACAAAATATAGCACACTTGCAATTGATAATTTTTAAAAATTTTGTTCAAATAACAAAAATCATTCAATATTCTATTCTATTTCATTTCACTTTTCCTCCCATGTAAAAAATGTTTCACGTTGTGCTTGTGTATTATTATTAGCAGCTGCTGATTTGATCATTTCACACTAAATTTTAATTTATGAACAAAACACTATCAAAAGTAATAAAAATAACCCACATTACAAAAAAAACTGCAAATTTATTACAAAAATAATACAAACAGAAAGAATATCAATATAAATAAAACTTCATTTGATTTTTGATTGACTATTTAATATATTCAATTAAATTACGTTGACGAGATTAAATTTTAAATGCTCTTTCAACCACATATCCACTTCAATTTACTAAACTAGCATTTGATTTTTATCCCATTCATTTATTGCTCATTATTCAATAATTCACATTCTTACTTGAGCATCAGATTACTGTTATCGTATTCCTCACTTTTGCTGAAAAAGTTTTCCATTTTTACATGACAATAATCGTTTTTCAGAAGCTTTTTTAACATTTTACTTTTGAATTTTATTATTTTTTCAACTTTCAAATTTTTAATTAATTTTTATTAAATACTGGTAATGAATATTTTTTGAAATTGCTTGGACAAACTTTTGTTTCATTTAATTTCCAAATTTAACTTGAAAATTTCATAAAAATAATTTTAAACTCCTTCCATTAAACAAATTACTTTTAATTAAGCAGTATTCTTGCAATAATATATTATTAATCGTTACTTATTTATGATGTTCATTTGTGCTAGCTAATACAGTTAATTTTTAATCTGTTTGCAAGTTAATTTTGGATGCAGTTTTAAAATACTGTTTATTTCAATGACATTTTCTTTCTAAGTTTTTTTTTAAGTTTTTCCTTCTACGTTTTCCATTTTTATGAAGTTTTTGGGTTTCAATTCCAACTTTTCAAGTTTGAGTTCAATTCTTCTTCATCAATGTATTTTAATTAAATATTATGTTATTGAAATCTTCTTTTTTCTAGACCACTATGATACGTTCATTTGAGGAGGAAAAAAAATACATCGAACAAGTGGGTCCACTTTTGTGGCGTGTGAAAAAAGGCTTCGTACCGAACATGCGGGCAAGCAAAATTTGCATTCACTTGCGTATTGTTTTTTATTTTTTTATTGTTCAGGTAGATGGCTATTTCTATGTGAACAAAAATTTGGAAAATTTAATGTTCGAAGAACTGCGGCTCTGTTCAAAAGGAGGTGGCGGATTTTTTCAGCCGGCAGTGAAACAGATTGGTAATGTTGCCTCTTTGCCAGGAGTAGTTTGGGTAATGTTATATATTTGCACATATTTGCATATTTATTTAATCATTTATTGTTAATTCAGCGTTCAATTGGTTTGCCAGACATTCACGCTGGATATGGTTTTGCAATTGGTAATGTAGCAGCTTTTGATGTCGACGATCCGACTGCTGTTATTTCTCCAGGTTAATTTGATTTAATTGTGTTTGTTTTGCTGAGCTTATGCAAATTTTATTTTAATTTACTGAATTTTTCTTTCTCAAAGGCGGAGTAGGATTTGATATTAATTGCGGTGTTCGATTGATCAGAACAAATTTGTCCGAATCGGATGTACAACCTGTTAAAGAGCAGTTGGCTCAAAGTCTTTTCGACTTCATTCCGGTGGGGGTTGGCTCAAAAGGTATTATTCCTTTAAATGGCAGGTAAATTGAATAAAATTTCTCTTATAATTTATTGAAAATTTATAAATACGTTGTTTTTGTTATTAGAGATTTCGAGGAATGTCTTGAAATGGGTATGGATTGGACCCTTCGTGAAGGTTATTCATGGGCAGAAGATAAAGAACACTGCGAAGAATACGGACGTATGTTGGAAGCGGATCCTGCTAAAGTTTCAACAAGAGCGAAGAAGCGTGGTTTACCACAAGTTTGCTGATTTTAGATTTAATAGATTTCGTAAGAATTTATTAAACTGTTTAAATTTGTTAGCTTGGTACCCTTGGGGCCGGCAATCATTATGGTGAAGTTCAAGTGGTTGAAGAGATATACGACAAGCATGCAGCTAGGAGAATGGGCATCGATCGAAAAGGCCAAGTTTGTGTCATGATTCATTGCGGAAGTCGTGGACTTGGTCACCAAGTTGCTACTGGTAAGAAGTTTGTTGTTGTTAGTTGCATTTTGTTTGCTTGTTTTAAATTGGCTAGTTTGTCATTTTTTCTTTCTATACAACTGAGCAAAGATTCAACAAGCATTGTTCATTTCTTCTTTAAATTCTTTATGAGCAAACTTTATTAAAATGAAACTCGTTTGTAAGCTCTTCTCTGTTGTCCACTTGTTGAATCAACTTTACAATCATTTCAGCGATGATAGATGTTGTCTGGTTTGTAATTCTTTGAAATGGTGATGTTTGAATTTTGTTGCAGCTGTCAACAATGTTTAAAATGATGCAATTAAATAAGCTATTCACTGTTCTCAACGAACAAGTTAATAAATAATAAATACAATGACGAAAAATTTATTTTTACCAAACCAGAAATGATATCGCTTATCAATTATCAAATAAATAAATTTTCGAGTTTGTCTCTTTTTATATTTGAATAAACTGCATGAATGCTCTTAAAATAGCTTGTTTCAATGAACAAAGCTCAAGTTTGTTTGATTAAATTTATTTATTCAAATTTAGTAAATAACATTTATGCAATTAATTAATAATTTTGATTGAATTAATCGAATTGAGTAGGATTGTTTTGTTTATTTTAATTTTCAATTTTCCAGATGCCTTAGTGGAAATGGATAAAGCGATGTTGCGAAATAACATCAAATTGAACGACCGACAATTGGCATGTGCTCCATTGAAATCAAAAGAGGGACAAAATTATTTAAAAGGAATGGCAGCGGCGGCAAATTTTGCCTGGGTAAATCGATCCTGTATGACTTTTTGTGCACGTCAGGTAAAGTATAAAAGAGAGAAAAAAGAAATTTACCTTCCCTCTATGATTTTTTTTTTGTTTTGTTGAGATGCATATTTGCATTATTTATAGGCATTTGCGAAAATTTTTCAATGCACTCCGGATGATTTGGATATGCAAGTTGTTTATGATGTTTCACACAATATTGCTAAAATTGAAGAGCACATGGTCGAAGGGAAGTTGAGAACACTGTGCGTGCACCGGAAAGGATCTACCAGAGCATTTCCTCCGCATCATCCGCTGATTCCAGTCGATTATCAAGTAATTTTAAAAAAGTTATTAATAAAAATCAAAGCATATTATTATTCAATATTGAAACGATAAACTTTCAGTTCACTGGTCAACCTGTGCTAATTGGTGGAACAATGGGAACTTGCAGCTACATTTTAACCGGTACTGAAAAAGGAATGTCAGAAACATTCGGCACCACGTGTCACGGAGCGGTAGGCAATTTTTCACAATGTGAAAAGGAAAATTTCTTTTTATATAATAATTTTTTTTTATTGAACAGGGTAGAGCAATGTCACGGGCAAAGTCGAGACGTACACTAGATTATACTGATGTGTTGGATGCTCTTGCCACGAAAGGAATTTCCATTCGTGTTGCATCACCTAAGCTAATAATGGAAGAGGTTCTCGTCATCATATATTGTTCTTCTTTTTTTTTCTTCATTCCTGTTCTCCACTTTCATGTATGCTTTTCATAATTCTTTTTTTGTTTTTGGTATTTCAGGCTCCAGAGTCGTACAAAAATGTTACAGACGTTGTGAATACATGTCATGAAGCTGGAATAAGTAAGCGATGCGTTAAATTGCGTCCAATTGCTGTCATCAAAGGATGATTCATCAATGATTTTCCAAGTTTTTTCATTGTTTGATAATAAAATTTTAGAGTAAATTAACATGTATAATGCAACATTGTTTTTCTTTCATAATGTAAGTTTTGATGGTTTTTCTTTTTTTTTGGCTACAATTTTCCGAAATAATAATATTTCATAAATGATAATAATTGTTCGAATATGGTTTATTTGTATCAATAAATAGAGGCTAAAATAACAGTTTAAAAGTGAACATCAATCAACAGTGAATGCTGTTTTGATATGTGCAGTTAATATAAAATGGCCGAGTTGGAATGTTACGCTTCATTACACTTATAATTAAAAAATTTCAATCATTCCTTCTCTCTTCTGCACATCGTAAACGAGTCGGTTGGTGAATTGCTTCAAAAGCGACTCCCAATATGCAGTCACATTGTCCATGGTCAAATGGTTCAAGATGAACTGGTAACCTCTGAAACGATCACAGATGTACAATGTATTTACTGTTTGTTTGTTTATTTATTTCAGTTGAATATCTTTTTTTTTGATTTACCTCTCTGCAATATCTTTTGCTACGTCATCATTTTCTTGGACAAATTCTAACAGTTCTCTGAAAAAGAAAATTTCAGCTTACAATGAAAAATGAAAATTCTCAACCTATTACTCAACACCGTTCAAGTCTTCTTTCACAGGTATGTAATGAATCCATGGTTTCATTTTGTAATAGAAAAATTCTTTCCATTCATCACCAACGTGAAAAACAAGAGACCGACAAAGAAAGAGATGTCTGAATCGAAAACTTGCAGCAACACCTCTAAAGTTGAACAAGTACTTATATCTGCAATGATAATCGAGTGTCACAAAATCTGCTGGCTCTTTCCCCAAGGTGTCCTGAAAGTGATGATGCACAGAATTCATTATTAATTCAATAAATATACAATGCCATTCATGCATCATAATGGCAATAGCATCATCATCAGAGATACAACACATAACGCGGACAACCAAATATGCAAAAACTTACATCCAAGGATCTCGTCGCCTGATTTGTTGTATATTGAGCGTCAATCAAGTGTGGCTTCTCACGTGACAGAAGAATCAACCGATCACGTACTTTGGATGTACGAGAACCACGAAAGAAGGCTTTATTGGACTTTTTACTCCATGGCCATTGTTTTGCCGCTCTGAAACGTTTTTGCTTGCGAGAATCATAACCAGAATTATTTTTTTACTTCAAAAATACTTAATCAAAACTTCACGTTGGATATCCCAACGTGAAATTCCATCTTTGTATACAGGTATGTAAGGTCCACCTTTCCAAAAAGACCATACCGGATACATGATATCTAAATCATCTTCAGTCTGAAAAACATTTCATACGTGTACAAATAAAAATTTAGTGCACAATTTCGTGAAGAGATACTTTGCTGAATGAAAAAACAGCTTGTTTCGAACTGTACTTATTGATCAGCGGATAATCGCAAACGTTGACCACAAATTCAGTGTTTGGAAGTAAATGAATCAACTTTAACAAAAAATATTCCACACCCAAGCACCTTGAAGAAGCCTGTTATTAATTCTTTACAACTGGAATGCAAATAGCGGCAAAGTTTACCGAACAGGAAATGTGCATTGTTGTTCACGATATAGCTTATGGTCAATAATTTGATAAACTACTGCATGCCGGTGAATTGACATATTTTCGTCCTTTCTAATGTATTGGAAAGGTTGCAAATCTTTCTCAATTACACTACGTAAGCAATAAATGAAAATTCCATTAGCACCAGAAGACATCAAACAGCTTCAACTTTGAAAATAGCTAAAGAACACTGAGATAAAACTGTTTCACATACCTTTCAAAACAATGAGCGGCACTTTCTGGGCAAGTCTCATTATACTTATAAAGTGATCTTCGAATTTCTGATAAGTAGTGCATCCACTTTTCTATTAAGAAAATCAAATTTCAGACGTGAAATAAATAATGTGTGTATCTGAAATCAGAAGATAACATACTTCTCTCTCCGTATTCGCTGTTTGAACTGCTTTCACCTAACAGACAAACATCTTTATGAAAAAGTATGCTATCTGGACAATGGCTTTCTGCCAATGTACAGCAAAAGATCGAAATGAAAGAACACACGAACAGTTTCATCTGAACGTGTAAGTTTGATAAATTTAAAATAATAACATGGTCAGTTAAAAAATAACATTATGTTTCAGAAATTTAAAATTAACTGACAGACAGCTAAATACAGTACTTTAATTTTCAAGATCAAAAAATGTTGGCTGCTATTGTTTATATAAACTGTACTGAAATTTTAAAAAATTTCATAAAATTTGGTTAGAGGTAGGAGGTGTGGGTTGGTGAACCTTTATTTTCCAAAGTTTTAATAATTCGCCATCAATGTTTGCTCTTCATGTGCAGTAGTAATGCTCTCCGTTCAAATATCAGTAGAAGTGAGATCCGAAATAAAAAATAGTATTCAGTTTCAATTCTGTTTGCTCTGTTAAATTTGAAATAACTGTACATTAATATATTTAAGTAAAAGTAAGCATTATAAAAGTTTTGCATTAATGAAGTGAAATGAACTTGCATATCAATAATACTTTCCACAGTATTGTGTAAAATGTAAATGGTAGGTGCATTGCAATACAAGCACATTTGATGTAATTTATAAGCTATTACAAATTTAAAATTAATTTATTCGACTTATGGTAAAGTATTTTACTATTTTCATAATTCACTTACTACTACTTTGTTTATTTTTAGTTTTATGATAAATTATTCAGTGTATTGTAATGACAGCAATTCAGATCCCTCCTTCAATTGTTATGTACGATTATAAACTATGTTATGGTATGTTATCTGTGACATCTGTCTATACTTTCATAATTTTGGAAAAAGCCTCTATGCTTGCCAATTGCATGAATTTATTACTATACTCGTTGGAATTTGCTGACTGCTTTCTCTTTTTATTGCATAATTCTTGATGCACCTTTAGATATTTTCAACCTGAAATCAAATGTATCAAACAAACAACTAAGTATTGCAATATACATAACTAAACTACATCTACATAATAATCAATGGTAAAGAGCGTAATGCTAATTGTTGTGCGAGTATTTGCTGCTTCATGTCATTTCAAATAATTGTAGGCCAACGATGTTCGGCAACCGAACAATGGCGTTTTCAGTGGAAAGTTGAACGCATCCAAAAAAACATTTGATTATTTATTTTATTTTCACGTCTTGAAAGTAGTTTAAATAATTCAACAAAAAACTCAAACAAAATATGGATCTCAACGATGAGTAAGCATATGTTTTCATAAGCTGCATTTTTAGAGTTTCATCGTAATTGATTAAAAACAGCTCGGAATAGATACTGCGTTTGTAATTGACTAACATAATGAATGTAATGTTTATCATTTTTGATATTTCTTGTTCATCGTTAACGAATGGTTTTTGAGTAAATGCATAATGAATTTCTATAGCTATAGCAGTCCATTATGTAGGAATTACATGTAATATGTTTGAATATTTAATTGATTGGCTATACTAATTTTTAGTTTTCAAGTTGCATTGAAAATGATTTTTACGCAATAAAGGGAAATTTGGCGATGAGGTATACTACAGTGAAGCTAGGTTGTACTAGTGAAGATACAGAAGACAGGACGCAAAACTGAAGACAAAAGGTATCTGTGGTTTTCCGTGGAATGATGCATTGCACACGAGCGCGTAAACAGCTAACACTGTAATATAATACCTAGAGACGATTTGAAAAATATAACAATCACCACCAATGCACAAGATGGATCTGGTCTTTGGTGAGATGAGTTGAGTGAACATTAGAATATATCTTATTTTACGTTTATCTTTTGTGCTTTGTTAAATACTTATATTCTTTCCTTTTTCTTCTCAGATACGTTTTGCAAACCACGCAAGACGCTTTTCGCTGTTACTGTTGGTTAGTATGATGAATTGCAGCACAGCAGCTCATCTGAGTTTCAGTTTCCGCGTTCAACAAATACAGTCAACTTAATTGAACCACAAGAGACGACCAAAGGTAAGTTTTGTCCATAAAAACATGTATTAAATGCAAAATGGGGAATTATACGGAAAATCCATTTCATCATTTGTTGAAAAAGTAACAAATGAGAAATGCACTGTTGCAAATATGACTGCTGTTATATGGAAAATTTGTTTATTTGTTAGCTTTTTCCAACTTACAAATTTCTCATCAAATCTGAATAAACAATGAAAAGCTGCGCTTGTTTATTTACTAAGCATTAATATCAGAATGATAAGATCGTAAATAAAATAAAATAAAAGATGATGAATAAACTTCACATCGTAATAGAATTCTTGTTAGAGAACCACTATTCAAGTCTCGATTAATAAAGTGCAGGATGTTGTATATGAAAAGAATTTTCAAGTACAACTTAATTGATGGGAAAATAGAAAATTAAAATTTTTAGAAAAATAAAAGAATTTATCCATCATAGGTATAATTATGGCACAGAGTTCTCGTATACCACCATTCCTTCTGAAAATTTGTGTTTATGATACTTATTAAAAGTGCAATATTTAAGCGGCTAGACATTAGCAACTGGGATTGAAAGCACTGGTTATGAAAGGAAGGTACTTCAAATAAATCTATTTTTAGAAAAACTTTTTTTTCTTATGTGTTTTCTCATCTAAAAAAAGTATCTTTGTAATATTGGCAATTCGTAGCACATTCTGTATTCAATTGTCATTGATGCTCAGGTGGGAAAGTTACATTTAACACAGGGCGGTAATTCAAGTTGCAACAAAATTACCATCAAATCGAACTGAATTTATAAAGCATTCAAATAAACTGTAATAGTGCACTGAAAACGTAATAGCCATCATCATTTAGTAAAGTTTTCTATTCTATTTATGCCGTTACGGTAATAATTAGTGAAACCAATTCATTGCACCAAAGGCAATAACATATACTATTCCCTTCAAGTAGAACTAGACCAACTTTCAAAAATGCCATCCTCATGCTTAATCAGTATATCAGTGTGTAAAACAACAGTGATGATGCGCGTTCAACGCTCCTTATCAATACCATCTCAAATTACAAGGTAAGCGATGTTTCATTACTGAGTTCCCGTTCTGTATATATATGATTGGCATGAAACAACCTGTTAGTGAGAAATTAAGAGTAAACATTATTATGCAAGGTAAATGTAAATATTATCTATCGAATAATATTCAATCGATAAATTAATGAACAGGATGATGAACTTTCTAGATATGAAACTTCAAATTTACAGTAAAAACAATGTAATGTACGACAACTATTCCCATCCAATGTTGTTATTTTGAATAATTCTCAATTCTGAAGACAAATACATCGATGAAATATGGAAAATTAAAAGCTAAATTTTGAGTGATGCAGTAATCCCTAAAAAAATCAGGAACAAATGTTATTCAAAATTGAAAATATTTTTGGAGAAAACTTTAAATAATCCTAGATAAAGTATAACAAAACGACTTTCTATGCATGTCTACTTTTGTGCAATATTTTATTTCTCTTACTTTCATTCCCACTAAAAACCCATTTTGCTTGTAGTTTGAAGGGAATATCTCAACAAATACGGAACAAAGAACTATGCGAACAAGCTCGTTGGTGTTTTCTCATCTTTTCTGATTGATTCATAACATTTTCGAAAGAAATGATTTTATCGAACTTTTCATAAATTTCCTAGGCTATAGCTTATGCTGTTTGCCAAAAACGGTAAAAAGTTTTTTCGAAATTTCTGCCTTTTTTTCATAGGGTGATGTTCACAATGATAAACGATAGTGTTATGGAGAGTTTCATTGGAAAATGCCCAGTAGTTTTGGAATAAATGGCCAGTGAATTTGTCGCATTGCCTATCTTAATACGTAGGAAAGTTGCCCGTCTGTATCTTCTTCTAAACGTGACCAGGATGCGTGATTTCTAGCTGATGTAACATTTTGGACAATTGAGTAATGTTTCCACTCAAATTGAGCAGACTCGGGTAATATTTTACTTGTTTGCGCAATCCATTTGATTATTTCGATTAAAGTTGTTTTAGAACAAACTGAAATGGAAATAAATCGTTCAACATACTCCGCTTCTATCAATTTATCTGTTAATAACGCTCAATTGAATTGAATTTTCAACGTTATTTTCCTTCATCACTCATTAATACTTGATTGTCATAAAGTACGCTTTGTATGCAATACGTTGTTCCAAAAATGATTATTTTATTTAATTTTATGTTGATTATGATTTATATTATTCAATTAGCTATTGAATGATACCAAACGTGACGTTCTTTGAATTCATTTTAGGTTTTCAACTGTACCTTTATCCCGCTTATGAAAATGTGGTTCTAATGTGGTAGTTTGCGATAAGAAGATTACAAAATTCTAATAAAAGAAAATAGATTAAGCATTTATCACAACTAAATGTCTCTTGCATCAGCTTTTCCCCAATGGTGTGAAACATTCACTGAAAATCAACGTAAAAATAATGGAGAGTTGTTAGAAAAGCGTAGCAAATTCTTCACTGCAATTGTAATAATTGAAAATAGTACTGCAGAGGATAAACGTCCATAAATTTTCAATATTATGCAATCGATGATTTTTTCAGAAATTTGATGAAATATGTCCTTTACAAATTTGACATTTTTAGAAGGAATAAAAGTAATATTGCATAAGAATTTCATTCTCATATCTTCATTTTATCTAATTCTCATTTCAGAAGCGCAAATAAACAAAAAAATGGCATTTATAATATTTTAAAGTTTAAGGATTCTGTAAGCGCCAACGGAAATTCAGGAACAAATTTTACTTGAATAGGTTACTTTTTTTCGCTAAATTCTTCAAACACTTGTGATAAATTTAAACAAAAAATATTTCCTTGCAGATTTATATATTCTTTGTATTTTATTTCTCTTTTTTCCATTCCTACTAATATCCGATTTTGCTGCTTTCGCTATTTCCCGAAAAATGACGAAAAAGTTTTTCTCAAAATTTCCACTTTTTCTGATCGGTGGACGTTTACATTGCCAAATGTTAGTGTTTTGGAGAGTTTCATGCGATACTGCGCAGTGGTTTTGAAATAAATGGCATCTAAATTTAGCGTAGTGCCTATCATAATACATAGGAAAGTTGCTCGTCTGTAAATTCCTCTAAACGGAATCAGGATGCGTGATTTTCAATAGATGCAACATTTTGGACAATTGAGTAAAGTTTGCATTCAAATTGAGCAGCCTCGTGTAATATTTTACTTGTTTGCACAATCCATTTTCCTTCATTTTCTGTCTGTTTTGATTATTTCGATGGAAGGTGTTACAGAACAAGTTGAAATGGAAATAAATCCTTCAACAAACTCCGCTTCTATCAATTTATCTGTTAATAGCGCTCAATTGAATTCAATTTTCAACGTTATTTTCATTTAACATTGATTAATACCTGATTGTCATAACGTACGCTTGCATATCTTAATTTGTACCAAAAATGATTATTTTTTTCAATTTTATGCAGTTTATGAGTTTCATCATTCAATTAGCTTGTGATTGATACTAAACTTGACGTTCTTTCAATTTCTTTTCCGTTTTCAACTCTAGGTTATTACCGCATATGAAACTGTGGTTTTAATGCAGTAGTTTGCGATAACAAGATTATAAAATTCTAATAAAAGAAAGTAAATTAAGCATTTATCACAACTAAATGTGTCTTGCATGAAGTTTTCAACAATGGTGTGAAATATTCATTGAAAATCAACGTAAAAGTAATGGAGAGTTACTAGAAAAGCGCAGCGAATTATTCACTGCAATTGTTATAATTGAAAATAGCGCTTGGCAGTATAAATGTCCATGAATTTTGGATATTATGCCATCGATGATTTTTTGAGAAACTTCTTAAAATAAGTGCTTTCCAAATTTGACATTTTCAGAAAGAACACATGTAATATTGCATCAAAATTGCATTCATATCTGTTCATTTTATTTAATTCTCTTTGGAGAAGCGCAATTAATCAAAGAAATTGCGTTTAAAAAATTTTGAAGTTTGAGGATGCTGTTGCAATAAAGAAAAGTCAGGAACAAATTTCACTTGAATAATAGGCTTTTATTTCGCTCGGATATTTAAGTTTTTTGTGATAAACCTTCACAAAATGGGTTTCCGGGCACATTTCTTTATTCAATACATTTTATTTCTCTTCCCTTCATTCCCACTGAACTCCCAGTTTGCTTGTAGTTTTAAAGGCAATATCTCGACAAATACGGAACAGGGAAGAGTGAGACCAAATACTTTGTTTTCTAATTTTTTCTGATCGAATCATGTCATCTTGAAATGGATTCGTTTAATCGAAAACTTCCTAAAATTCATCGACTGTAGCCTATCCTGTTTTACGAAAAGCAAGGAAAATCGTTTGTTGGTATTTTGAAATTTTTTGATTGATATCGATAGACATCGGTACTTCAGAGTGTTTTGCAAAGTCTCATTGAAAACATCCCCGTACGTGTGGAATATGTAGGCTTTAAATTTGGCACACTGCCTAAGATTATACACGGCGAATCAGCCAATATCAAAGTATCTTCTTCTGCAACAACAATGCGCGTTTCCCCAAATTAAATAGTTTTGGCATTTCTGTTAAGTATTGGTTTAAAACTTTCTGCATTCCAGAATGTTTTTCAACTTTGGGCAATCCAGTTTTTCTTCATATATATGCATGAAGAGCAACATGTTTGTGATTGGGTTTCCATAAGTTTTCCAATGTATTTTCAAAACTGAATAGATCTACATTCCACAATATAGCATTACGTTTCAATAGAAACGTAATAACTTACACAAATAAGTAAAATTTTCCATTGTAATTATGTCATTGTGCTACTACTAACTAAAAGTGAAATTATTCCACCACAGGCAATGTAACATTCTACTTTCTTGGACTTCCGCTTGTCCAACGTTCATGAATGTCATCCCCATAGTTATTATGTTTATCAGTTTGTAGAACAGCAATCAAGAAGCGCGTTCAACACTCCTCAATATCATCTACAATTACAAGGTAAGTTACCTTTCATTACTGATTTCCCATTCTGTTTATATTCCATTGACTTCGAACGAACTGTTAGTCAGAAATAAGGTGTGCATAACATTCTGCAAGATGAATGTACATATCTTTTGAATAATATACAATCAATGATTAAATGGAGTTGATTAGCTTTCTAGATAGGAAATTTCAAGGTAGAAACAATGTAACGTACGCTGAAAATTCCCATACAGTTTTGTGATTTCTATTAATTCTCAATTCTACAACCTTGTCCATTTATAAACTTTGCAAAAATGAAAACTGAAGCTTGAGTGATGCAGTAATCCGAAAAGAAAAAATCAGGTACAAATGTTATTGAAATTTGGAAATAATTTCAGTGTAAACTTTCAATAATCCAAAGTAAAGTTTAACAAAATGAAATTCTATACATACTTATTTACTTATTATATTTTATTTCTCTTCTTCTCCTTCCCACTAAAATCTCATTTTGCTTGCTGTTTTAAGGCAATATCATGAAATACACCCAACAAGGAACAGTGAGACCAAGATCGTTGGTGTTTTCTAATTTTTTCTGATCGATTCAATTCATTTTTGAAGAAAATCCTTCCATCAAAATTTTCATAAATTTCATAGGCTATAGCCTATGCTGTTTTGCGAAAATGACGAAAAATATTTTTTCATAATTTCAACTTTTTCTGATAGGTGGACATTTACATTCACAGATGATAGTGTTTTCAAAGGTTTCATCCGATAACTCACAGTAGCTTTGCAATAAATGGCATCTAAAGTTGGAGAATTTCCTGTTATTACATTGGAAAGTAGCCCGTCTGTAACTTCTTCAGAACGAAACCAGGATGCGTGATCTTCATTAGATGTAACCTTTTTGACAACGGAGAAAAGTTTGCACTCATATTAAGCCGCCTCGTGTAATATTTTACTTGTTTGCACAGTCCATTTTTCCTTCATTTTCTTTGTGTTTTGATTATTTTGATGGAAGTTGTTACAAAACAAGCTGAAATGGAAATAAGATGTACAACACACTCCGCTTCTATCAATTTATCTGTTGATAACGCTCCTTTCAAGCCAATTTTCATCGTTACTTTTCTTCATTGCCGATTAATACTTGAATGTCATAACGTACGCCTTGTATGCAATGCATTGATATAAAATCGATCACTTTATGAAATTTCTTGCACGTCATGATTTTTATTATTCAATTAGCTTCTGATTGATACCAAACTTGATGTTTTTTGAGTTCATTTTCGGTTTTCAGCTGTACCTTAATCTCGCATATGAAAATGTAGTTTTAATGTGGTAGATTGTGATAACAAGAGTATAAAATTGTAATAAAAGAAAATAAATTAAGAATTGATCACAACTAAGGCCCCCTTGCATGATATTTTCCTCAATTGCTTCAAATATTCACTTAAAAGTGCAGGAAACGTAATGGAGCGTTGCTAGGAAAGCGCAGGGAATTATTCATTACAGTTGTAATAATTAAGAATACTACTTCGCGGGATAAACGTCCATCAATTCTGAATATTATGCGATTGCTAGTTTTTGAGAAATTTGATAAAATAAGTGGTTTGCAAATTTGAGATTTTTAGAAGGAACTAATGTAATACTGCATCAAAATTGCATTCTAATCTTGTCATTTTATCTAATTTTCATTTCAGAACCGCAATTAATCAAAGAAATTGCGTTTAAAAAATTTTAAAGTTTAAGGATGCTGTAAGCTGTTAAAGAAATTCAAGAACAAATTCTACTTGTATAGCAAACGTCTTTTCGCTCAGTTCTTTATACAGTTGCGATAAATCTTTACAGAAAATGTTTCTTTGCATAGTTATTAATATTTAATATTTTATTTCTCCTCCGTTCATTCCTACTAATATTCTAATTTTTTGGCTTCGCTGTTTTGCCAAAAATCCGAAATTTTTTTTTTCAAATTTCCAACTTTCTTTGATAGGAGGACGTTCAAATTGACAGAT
>JYDO01000175.1:0-88846 GCA_001447755.1 Trichinella papuae | reverse complement strand
ACTAAGATTTATTTCGCCCATCATCTAATAACTCTTGAACGCAAAGCACTGAACTCAAACGCAACACCAAATAAAAATAAATTTGACGGTTTTGAATTTCATTTTAAATAACCATTTTGCAACATTTCGTTTTCATTTCTCATTTTATCTACAATCGAAGATCAACTTCTGATATTCCTTGTGGCACTAATGCTTTTGTTGATACTGACAGAATAAAATCACAGAGTAATCAAATAATTGTCTTTCTGGGGTATTTATTATTCATCCGTTGGATTATACAAGGAACACTTCTGAAGAGTAATGATTAATGATTTGAAACGTTTTATGCGTCGTTTGAAATCCATACAGTTGAAATGAGGTAATTTCTAAAATTAAAAAAAAATGCAACCACTGTTTTAATAATCAGTATTTTATTTTGTTTGTAAATGGAATAAATTAAAATTGTCTCCAATTGACAACTTACTACTAAAGTAGTAGCAATCTTGAAAAAATACCAAGATAATTAAATTAAAACTGGTAAAAAATTGACAAATTGTGCAGAGAGAATTGCGATGCTATTTACCAGCGCGATGTTCATTTATTGAGTGTTTGACGTCATGCAATAATAATGAGAGGATAACTTGAATTGAATGAATGACTGAACAAATAAATAAGTAAATAAATGCCTGTTGATTGAATAAACGCAAAAAAAACAACGTTATACAGATATGCGCTTTAAAACTTGGTGTGGACTGAAATACAAACTAATATAATAGGTAAGTAATGATAAGAAATAAATGATGAACATAGTAATATAATCATCATTATTACTATTCGTAGAATACAAAAAAAATGTCGTCATCATACCTGGAACATACGTCAATAACAAGAAGAAACGCAGATCATGCAGCAATAAAAACACTTTTAAAAAAAGCCGGATGCTTTAAAGTATTGCAAAAATAACTACTAACTTTCTTAACTTCAGCATTCTACAACAAAACAAGTGGTGTAATAATATAAGTGTATAAAAATATAAAATGATATTTTTCGCATATATTGATGCTAAAACAAACAACTGCATTCTGACATGTCAAATTGTTTCATCATGCGCTAATTCCAAATGTCCTGTCACTAAAAGTTCATGTTCTTCATCATCCTTAATCACGGTATCCTGGTACACCGTATCGTATAGTGGATTGTTAAAGTTGGTAGCCTAAAAAAAATAAGATTTATTATCTTTCGCAAAATCATTTATACACACATTTGACTGGATGTTTTGGTACAAGAGTTTTGGCACAAAATTTTTGTTTGCAAAATGTACTGAAGCCCATTCACCTGCCACTACTCTTAATTCTTCTGAATATCATCCGCTAACTTATTGTTTAAAGCAACAATACATACACGTCAATCAGTATTAGAATTACACAAATGTTGTACAACAACGGCAGTTTGCTGTAAGTATATTATTATTATTATTACCGTTTCCAACAGCAACTAATTAACTTCAGTTATAAAAAAAGCATGACAACTGAGCACAAGCAGAAGAAGAAAAAGAAGAAGAAGCAAAACTGATAATAATACATTTAACCGACGTCAGCATGATAAAAAGAAAAAACCATATAATAGCAAGAAGTTTACGATTGGTGGTATAAGTAACTTACTTCTTCGTGAAAAGACTCCATTTCCTCTTCTTCACCGTACAAAAACGCCGGATTATGCCACTCGTCATGAACACGATTGTGCTTAAAGAAGCCTCCTCGAAATGGAAACTGTCTGCAAAAGCGAAACGTGTACAAAATTGATCGATCAATCTCACAATCGTTGACCAATAAATAAAAATCGATACAACAGCTTCCATTACTGTGTACCCAACATCATACCTGTTGTTCCTAAAGAACAAGACAAAACCGGCGAACGAACCGAGCAAAAAGATCAAAAACAACGAAACAACTACAGCAGTAGTTACAACTGAAAGCAAAACAAAAAAAACAGTATTTTTATTAAACTGATTAAAAAACACTTTTTACCATGTCGACGTTGCGCTGCATAGCTGGTAGCTAGATTAAAAAGTTTATACTCGCATCGGTTTCCACCGGTTCCAGGGGGACAGCTGCAATGGCAAATCAATAATGTGGAAAAACAAAAAATACACACAACAAAACTGCTTTTCACCTGCAAACAGCTTCTTGTGGCAGCATCCGGCACGTGCCACCGTTCAAACAGAACAAGTGGCAAGTTGGTAAGTTGCAGACAATGCCAAACCAGCCAGGCTTGCACGCACAGGTAATGCGATTGACGTCGTCGCTGTGCTGCTTACAGTAACCATGATGACAGTCCACTTCTTCGCAAGATTTGGCATAAAATTGCATACAATTCGTGCCGGTCAACCCACGAGTGCACTGACAACTCGGAATTCCTTGAGCAGACAGCGAACAACTAGCGTTGTTTGCACAGTAACGATGACAAGGAAGGGCTGTTGCACAACGTTCGCCGAAATATCCTCTCGCACACCTGTATCAATGAAACGTAAACAAACATATATATATATTATGCAGCAAATGCAGTGCAACAACGAATAAATAGTGTAATAATAAAACACAGTTAATACACACCACCACCACCATCACCACCACAACTTTATTAAGGAAATAAGAAATAACTTCACGACAAACATACTTGCAGAAAAGGTCGTCACCTTCTTTGAAACAAGTACCACCGTTGTAACAGTACTGTTCACACGTTAGCGGAATTTCGCATAGTTTACCGGTGTAAGCTGTCGGACAGACGCAATAAAGCGAACTGTCGACATCGCTCGCCTTGCATGTTCCTTAAACATAAATTAAAATGGTACACTGAAATAAAATGTAAAATAAATATAAATAAAAATAAACAAGATTTTAAAAAGTGTAAATATTTTACATAGCAATAACTGGTATTCAATTTCACGAAACATCAGAGCTACTCACCCCCGTTCTTACAGTAACCATCACAACGATTTTCCATGCATCGATCACCGGCAAACCATGTCGGACAAATACACCGAGGCGTACTTTCATTTCTTAAACATTCACCACCGTTCTTGCAAAAATCTACAAATAACAATTTACAATTGACATTATTTTGATTTCAGCCGCACTCAGTGAGAGAACGCGATGCACAATATCGCATTGAATGAAATTATCATGAATATAAAATGCAATTATCATCTTTTATATGAAAAAGTCACTGGCACAACATTGTACACATTATATATTTATATCTGATGAGTGAAATAATAAGCATAAAAAAAAACAAAACCATATAGTTACGCACCATCGCACAGATCTTGGCCACAGTCCGTTCCGCTGTATCCAGGCTTACATTGACACCGATTCTGTGCACAGTGTCCACCATTGAAACACTGCAACGATCCACAGTGGCGACAACGATCACCATGATAAGGCGGTGTACAAAAGCAAATCGGTTGGTGATTCCACTGAATTTGGCATTTACCATGGTTGAAACAATAATCGTTGCATATGTCTACACGGACGTCGCACTTCTCGCCTGTCCATCCGGACAAGCAGCGGCACGACGGATTGCCTGTAATCTTATCCACGAAACAAGTACCATGCTCACAAAGACCTGTGCACTTGTACCGCTCACAGCGATTACCGTCATATTCGGCGGGACATCTGAATAATTTCAAAAAAAAAATTAATATCCAAACATTCTGACAAAAAAAGCAAAAAAGAAAGTAAAAATTACAAACAAATTGGACCAAATGGTTCAAAAATGCGACACTCGCCGTTGTTCAAGCACCGCATGTAGCACAAGTCATTTTGGCATCTGTCACCACTGTAGCCGGATTTGCAGTGACAAATTTGTTCGCGATTCACATTCAGCACACATTTGCCATCGTTTAAACAGCGCAACGTGCAATCATCTACAACAGCAACAACAACAACATCAAGCTTACTGAATGGATGGAGAACAAGTGACTGTAATTGGAAAATTCTCCATATATTTACCCGTCTGCGTTGCGTTGTTCACTTCTTGATATTCAAAATCGCATCTGCCAGTGTCACGATCGAAGAACATATCGTTTGGACAGAGGCAAGTGAACGCACGTCCCACTCGGTCCAACGTCACGCACAACGCCCCTGGAGGGCAGGGTTTTGCGGTTTTGCAAACAATTTTCTCGTCTAAAAGAAAAGTTACTGTGTGTCGACCATAAAAAAATTTACTGCCTCCAACCAATCAAAACTTCGCAAAACATCAACAACTCAGAAAACAAAACAACTGCATCATACCGTCAACAGAGAGCAGCTGCTTCGACGGATGAAAGATAACCAACGCACCGGAGTGGAAAATTTGGTCGTGCTCGAGCAATGTTTGAACGGATTCATTGCCGTACTTGGATATCATTTTCACTTTCGAGTCGAGGTATGTTGAAAAATACACAACATCCTCAAACACACTGATGAACCAGGGTTTGTCTTCAGCTGCAACAAACATACAACACAGTGAAACAAACAACCGTCGATTGCACGACGTCAGCACAGAAAGCAAAAGTGTCGTAAAAATGAAATAAAAAAAGCATACTGTATTCAAACGACCGCACAAGGTGCCGATGGCGACCGTCCAATTGGACAGTTTCGATCGAAGATGTTTTCGGATCAGCCCAGTACAAGCGCTCGTTTGGCTCGTCGACGCTCAGTCCAGTTGGGTAGTACAAGTTGTTGGCAACAAGTGTCCGGCGTCCAGTGCCATCCAAAGCTGCCGACTCAATTCTCGCACGCTGGTGTCCAGTGTCCGTCCAGAACAGCAATCTGTACGTCGTACTAATTGCCAAACTGTACGGCATGGCCAAATTTTTCCTGATCAACGCAATCGATACTGAACCATCCAGCGAGGCAATGTTGATCATTTTCGCTGACAAATCAGTCCAATAAATGTGCTCGTGCAGCCAATCCAGCGCCAAACCGACAGGATGTTTCAAGCCTTGCAAAAGTACCTCGGCTCCAGTGTCGCTGCTGTCCAGCAAACCACCAGCCGCTGAGCCAAAAACTTCCCGTCTGATAACGCGTCCTGGTTCGACGATCTGTTTTCGTGATACGGTACCGTTGTGGGCGTCGGTCCAATAAATCGACACGGAAGAAAACGCGCCATCCACCTCGGCCGGCATGATGTGATAATCGAAACTGCTGACGCGTGAATTCGGCATCACAATTCGATCGTAATGGAATTTGGTGTAAGGATCGATGGAACGAATTTCCTCATTGGCGACGACCAACAACGCCGGCAAAGAGCCGTCGGCTCGACATCGGTTTGGATTATTCCCGTCGACACTGTAGCCTGTGGCACAATAACACTTCGCGCCGCGACCATTTTTGCTCAACTCACACTTCTGAGAGCACAGACCGAACGCTGAACAACGATCTGGTTCGCAATTCAACTCATCCGACATGTCTCCGCAATGATCAAAAAAGTCACACCTGTACCGTTTTGCTATACATCTGCCATTGCGACAACGAAACGGACAATCGCATGATGGTCGTGGTTCGTCAGAACCATCTTTGCAGTGCTGTACACCGTCACAATGCAAATGTGCTGGATAGCACATTCCGTCTGCGCATTTTCGATAACTCGGCGGGCAGCCTTTCACAGCGCACAGTGATGAATCTTCATCTGAACCATCTATGCAGTCGCGCTGACCATCGCAAATCCATCCACTTCGTATGCACTGATTCGACTGATGGCATTGAAACTCCGTACGATTGCAAGTGGCATCGCATCCAACTTCGTCAGATTTATCACTGCAATCCGCCTCCCCGTCGCATTTCCATATTTTCGGTATGCACTGTATTCCATTTTTACAAGCAAACTGAGTAGAACGACACGTTACGAAACCTGGCAAGCAACCAGCGGCCGCAGTTTCATCACTACCGTCATCGCAGTCCCGTTCGCCATCGCACAACAAGCTTTGCATGATGCACTGCCTGCCGTCATGACAAGTCCATTCGTGCAAACCACAAACCACCACTCCTCTTCTGGTACAGTTCAATTCGTCACTGTAGTCCGCACAGTCGGAATACCCATCGCAATACCAGCTTTTCGGAATACAGCGGCCATCTCCTTTGCATGTGAAACTGTTACTACCGCACGATCCACTGGAACAGTTCAGTTCGTCTTCACCATGCAAGCATTCTTTCTCACCGTCGCAGTGCCACGACTTTGGAATGCATCGTCCCTCTGGACAGCGAAATTCATCACTGGAACATGTTTGATTGCGGCAGTTCAATTCATCTTCGCCATTTTTACAATCTTTCTGCCCATCACAGACCGCCAAATATGGGATACATATTCTCGACAACGGGCATTGATAATAACCAGCACTGCACACTTTTACAGTGCAGTTGCTTTCATCTTCTCCGTTCGGGCAGTCGATCAATCCGTCACAAAAGCTTTGCTCAGCAATGCAAATGGATGACTTATAACACTTCCACTGGCCAGGTATGACACAATCGTATGTAGCTGCAAACATGTGTAGAAACAATTGTTAGTTTAGTTTAGTTTAGTTTGTTAAATTTAAATTTAAATTTATCAGTAAAACTGTTGTTGTTCCTCCTCTTACTGCAATTGATTGTCGTCATGGATCCTTTCCCTTCGTCGCCTCCGTCTGGGCAATCAATTTTACCATCGCACAGTCTATTCGCACTGAGGCATGTACTACCGTCCGCACAGGCATACTGACCAGGCGAACAGTGAAATGCTGGACAAGCATTCGGAGCGAAGTACAATTCATCTTGCCCATCGCCGCAATCGTCCTGACCATCGCACCGCCACCATGACGGTATACATTTGAACGTTTTCGAACAGATAAAATGTGATCTACATTTCACAACAAACAACACGTTTGTAACAAACAAACAAACAAACAAACAAACAGAGCAAAACGGTTATCCAACATACGGTTGACAATCGGCCGCACAGTTATTGTCACCTTGCTTCTGGAATCCATTCGGACAATCACAAGTGTACGGCTTTGATTCATTTCTCGACACAAGGCAAAGAGCGGCGCACATGCCATGTCTTCGACATGGCGCATAAGAAGGAGCTAAATATAAATGAATGAATTAAAAAACAAATACACATGAGAATGTGTGTGTGGGGGGAAGGAGGGTGGGAATAAGAGAAGATATATAAATAAATTACACACCTTTTGGCTTTGACGCCGGATGTACCACAGTTATGCCCATCGGTGCATATGGAAGGCGTGGAATGATCAACGATCGATTTTGTCCAGAATGCTTTTGCACTCGCTGTACAGTGCCCGTTTCCCAATCAGTCCAATATAGAAAATCTTCAAACAAAAACATGCCAAACGCATGGAATGCTTGAAATGTGATCACTTTGCGAACTTCGGTTCCATCGTAATTGGCCATACCTGAACATGGTGAAAATTAAAAAACAAACAAAACAAAAAAAACTGTACTCATCAACACAAACCAATGTAATTCAGGCCAGCGTCACCCCAAAACACCCTCTTCATGACGTAGTCAAGTGTTAACGCGTTTGGCCATTTCAAAGAATTTGTAACAATCAACATAACATTGCTTCCATCCAAATCCATACGACCAATATGTGCATGTAAACCCCAATCAGACCAAAATAAATATCTGCAAAAAAAAGAAAGTAATAAAAAAAATTTCACAATTTCAACATCGTTCAAGCATTAAGAGCAATTAAAAAAGCAAAAAACAAAAAAACAAAAACAAACAAACCCGGCTAACGGATCAACAACAATAGCACGAGGCTGCTTCAAGGGTTTGCCTTTGAGCAAAACTTTCCTGAATTGACCATCCAATCTGGATACTTCGATAGTATCAGTGCCTTTATCACACCAGTACAAATTGCGCGCTACCCAATCGACCGCCAGTCCGTCCGGACTGCGCAGATCATGCCAATGCAAAATCTAAAAATCGACCAGTTAATAAAACGAATTGGAATCAGTGTTCTCTTTCTTTGTTTCGTTTCACAGTTTTTGTACAGTATTCCTAAAAATAACTAAATTCGCAACCAACCTGCCAACCAGTTCCGTTGAGAAACACTCGACCAATGTAAACAGAAAGTTGAGAAATGTCCGACCAATAGACGCGATCCTCTTCAAAATCATAATCAATCGCAATAGCATTGGTGAGATTGATCAGTACGTGACCGACCACTTCACCCTGCATGCCGTATCTTTTGATCACCGATCGGCTGCACATTAACAACTCTGGTGCTACTAAAATTGAACACAATTGCACATTTATTATCATCAAAATATTCCAACTAACAATTTATGAATCATAATAATGAAGCAAAATGATAAAATTAAAAAAAATTTCTTTTAATGAAAGTAAACAATAAACTGAATTCACTTTTGAAACTTTTCACCAACCAATATTGCAAATATAATTTACACATTCATACGCATATAACTTACTATCATCAGTGTGCTTGCATGTCACACCATCCGCATCTAGAACATATCCATCAGATATACATTCACAGCTGAAGCTACCAAAACGATTGTAACAAGTCTGCGAACAAGGGTAGGTCTCAGTGCATTCGTCGATGTCTAAATCAGAACGATATATACACATCAGATGTACAAGTTTTTAATGCGTTAAAAGAATGGCAAAAAAAAAACAAAACTCACCAACGCACGAAGTTCTGTCTTCAGCTAAGCGAAAGCCAGGGTTGCAGGCGCACTCGTAACCAATTTTCTTATCAACACAAACGTGTTCACACATGTGAACAAGAAATGAGCATTCGTTCACATTGCAAAGATGCCCCTCGTCTGACCAATCGCCACAATCATTCTGCCCATTGCAAGTAAGCGATTCGTCGATGCACACACCGTTGGCGCATTCATATTGATTGCTTTTGCATGTTGGCGCTTGCAAAGCTTGAAAGTTGAAAACAATTGTTGTACACGATCAAATAAATAAATAAATAAATAAAACACTCTACCAGAACATTGTTCCGGATCTTCATCCGACTTGTCTTTGCACTCCTCAATACCATTGCACTGCCATCTGTTTGGAATGCACTGACCGCTGCGACATCGAAATTCCCACGGATGGCAATTTTGTCGTTCTAAGCAAAAAAAAAAAGAAAAAGCTCAATCAATCAATCACAATCTCAATCATCCAACAAACAACATAGAGGCAAATACAAAAAAAAATGAAAGACAAATTATTTGAAATTGCAATTCAGTTTTTACCACAATTTTCAGGCTCGTCTGTGCCATCACCACAATCGTCATCGCCGTCGCAGTAAAATTCTGACAACAAGCACATTCCATTTTTGCATTGAATCTCATTTTCCAAACAAATGAACAAATAACCTGAACAAAAAAAAAAATTTTTTTCCAACACGAGAAACTGATGCACATTGGACACAAAAAAAAACGCCTACTGCAGTTGCGCTCGTCTGATGCAAATGAATCGCCACAGTCGTCTTTGTAATTGCAAATTTTACTGTATGGCAAACATTTCCCATTGGCACATTTGAATTCTTCACATTCTTCGGTGAGTGCTTAAAATTAATTATAAAAAATGTAAACTATCCGTACAAATCAGCAAACAGCAGCAACTGACACTGCTTGAAAAAAAATAACGCGACGACAACAAGAGCAAAAAAAAAGCAAAAATTTACCACACATGATCGGATATTCGTCGTCACCATCTGAACAGTCTGGAGTGCCATCGCATAGCCAACTTCTCGCAATGCACGAGTTGTCGCGACACTTGAATTCAGTGTATGCATCACAATTCTGTGGACTTTCATCTGCAAATGAGAGAACAGGAAAAAAAAATTTCCAAATTGCTATTTTCGTCGTATTAATTAAATTAATTAATTAATTTAAAAAAATTTCATTCCACCTAGCTCACCACAGTCTTCTTCGTCAGATCCGTCGGCGCAATCACGTTCGCCATCGCAACGCCAACTTCGTGGTATGCATTTCTTCTGCGAACGGCACATAAAGGAATCTTTCAAAGTGCACTTTTCCACAGCTTTGGCCACTAAAGTGAAAAATATGCAATGCAAAAGAAAAATCAAAAAACAAAACCACCAACCTGAGCAAACCGCTTCGTCAGAATTATCCCAACAATCGTTGCTTCCATCACAGATCCAATCGTCCGCAATGCATTGGGTAGTGAATTCACAGTTGTGCAACGGCTTTCCATGAACAACCAAAGCGCTGCAATTGCGCTGAGCTAAAACAATGCCACAGATAACAACAATATATGAATAAATGCTTCAACAATAAACACATCCATACGACAGTTCATCTCATCGCTAGCATCACTGCAATCAGGTTTGAAATTACAACGATTCTGAATACCAATGCAGACGCCGTTGTTGCAACGAAACTGAGTTGTATTATGACACGCTGAATTGGGAACATTATATATATTTTTTTTCTGTAATTCAATAAATCAATAACAAAAGTTTTTTCTCACGGCAGTTATTTTCGTCGCTCAGATCACCGCAATCGTTGACACCGTCGCACAATTTCTCTTCTTCAATGCAGATACCGTTGTCACAGAGATTGAATCCACCCGGACAATCTCGACTTGTACAATAATCCGCACGTTCGTCGTCACCGTCTCTACATTCCGGCACACCGTTGCAAGTCAATTCAATCGGGATGCACTGTCCACTGGAGCAGGTGAATTCAGTATTCGAATTGCAATTGGATTCCATATCTGAAAAAAGGAAATGTTTGTTCACTTTCACAATGTAATTATAAAAGTTTTTAATTAAGTTTGTTTGTTGAACATGAACAAAAATATAAATAAATAAATAAACCATATACACACCAATACAACTATATCCGTCGGATGATAACACACGGCCAGGCAAACAACCGCACATCGGTTTACCCAACGAGTCGACCAAGCAAAGATCTGAACATTTATTTGCAGAATCATCGCTGCAAACATCCACATTGCCTGAAACGAAAAGAAATAAATAATTCAAATTTAAGAGCAATAAAATAATAATAATAATAATATAGTTCACTTTTACATGTATTGGAATCATTGGCAACGGCAATTATTGCCATCAATTGGCTGTGATCGTTGCGTTGAACGAACGTAAATCCAGCACCGGAGAATTTTTCCACTCTCACCACGGCTCGCAATACCCAATCAGTCCAGTACAAGTAATCTTTGTAAATGGCCAATCCAAACGGATGACTCGGCTTACCGACAACCACAACCACACGCCCAGAACCGTCGTATCGACAGCGTTCAATTTTATCCAAACGGGCATCAGACCAGTACAATTCTTTGACAAGAAAGTCAATGGCAATGGAATTCGGTGTTCGAATATCACTAGTGATGATTGCTCGACGTACAGCACCGCTCAAATATGAAGTCTCAATGCTCGGTTCAAGCGGATTCCAGTTGGCCCAAAATAAGCGCATTTCACAAGGGTCAACAGCAATGCCCCGAGGTTTGTCAAACATAGGATTCAACTGCAACACTTTCGTACGTCTACGAGGCAACGCTGCGTGCACGCCGACATGTACCCGGTTGATGGTCGCATTGGTGTAGCTAGTCCAGTAGAGATCTTGGTGTAAATTATCAAAAGCCAAACCTTCGATTGATCCTTCATCTTTGAAATTTTCATAAAAAAAAGCAATTTCATGCATAACAAACAAACAATAAACAACAACAACAATAATCATAATAATACCGGATACAAGTTCGACAAAAGATTTATCAATTGAAGCATTGGCTGTGATGTTGACCATGAAAATACTGCCCAATTTAATGTCAGAATAGAAGAGTCGTTTGAACTGGCTATCATAAGCTAAACCAACCACGTTGCGTATGTAGCGTTCATTTTCCATCGGAGGATACGGAGCATTTTGGTTTTCCCGTTCGTCCAGATAGCCGAACACAATGCTCTGCACTTTGGAGTAGACGAGAAACGATTCGTATGCTGTGCATATTATTCAAAATAATTTTAGTCAACAATTTTTGTTGGTTTCAAGAGGTTTGATTTTTAAATATTTCATTTCAATAAATAATAATAAAGAAAATACAATTCAATCTAACAAAAAAGAAAAAAAAATGAAGAACACTTACGGGCACATGTTTTGTTGTCCGGTTGCAATTTTCCAAATGAACACATGCACAGGTGAGGTCGCTTTCTGCCACGATACAAGCACAAATGTTCACATCCACCGTTGTTCAACATACATGCGTTGCTACCTGAAAATCAAGCAAATCATACACATGCGACGCATGTGTTTAGTAAATTAAAAAAAATTTTTTTTACCTGATTGCGTGCGCACGTCGAATACTTTCAAATCTCTGACAGAATTCTTGAGCTGATGTTTAGTGGTCTTGATTATGGTCAAAAAGAATCTCTTCTGCGAGTCACAGTACATGATACTTCCGTCTTGCATGTTGCTGAAGACAAAAAAATGCACTATTAAAGCAAACAAAAAACAAAACAACAATTTAAAATTATATTTACCGATCGCTCCAATATACACGATTGTTGTGCATGGTGAAAGCGGTGTAGTAGCTGATGTTGGAATTGTAACTGTGCATCACGTGCACCCCGGATCCGTCGTATGCTGAACAAGCGATCACACTACGACTTTGATCTAGCCAACAGATGGACTTGGAATCGGTATCCAATTCAAGATCAGAACAATTGAACGCTGCAACTATTTGACGTTGTTCACTGCCGTCCAACCAAGCACGTTGCACTCCGGATGAATTTAACCAAAACAAATACCTGAAAAAATAAATTTAAATAAATATGAATGGATAATAAGACTAACAACAAATAATAATAATTATAATAAGCTACCCTTCTCGTGGATCTACTTGAACAGATCGAGGAATGTCGTCCGGTTGATAAACAACAACATTACGATGCAAACCGTTTATTCGAGCAACTTCGATAGTTCCTCGCCGTTTGCCGCGTTCTGCGGCAACGAAACCATTCGTGAAATATACATTTCCTTATTAATAAATAAATAAATAAATAAATATTCAAAAGTGTCCAAGTTTAAAAAACAAATAAATAAAGTATACCCGCTATCCAATCGATCGACAATGAACCAAGTCGAGCATTGCGATCACTGAAAATGACCATCCGGCCTGAGAGATCACGTTTCATTGAGATAATTTCATTTTTCGCCGTATCCGTCCAGTATATACGGTCTTCATAGCCGAGAAAGTCCAAAGAGGTGGGAGATTGAACACCGGATACTGGAGCTAAAGTGGATAAACCTCGTTCGTTGACACCGGCAATTTTTCCCCTTTGACAATACAACAATTGCATTTCTTGACCTGTGTGTGTGTGTGTGTGTGTGAAACAAACAAATTAGCTATTCACAACAAAACACAAAATTGAACAATTTGCAATCATTACCAATACAAGAACGTTTGTCAGGCGACAGTGTGTAGCCAGTAGCACATTCGCAAGTTGCCTGAGTGCTCGACACCGGCGTGCAAAGATGTTGACAATCCAAATGCGATTTAGTGCAAGCATTTTTGGCTGGAAAATTAAAAAATTCAAAGTAGAAAAAAGAATAAACATAAGGTGGTCAATTTTTACCTTGGAAAAGTTTGCTATTGGGAAGGAATGTTCTCAATGCCGTTATTTCACTGGTATTTTTGCGCACGAGTTGATACAACAATTCGCCGCTGCCCAGTGTGACAAGACCTACGGTAGGATCTGCTGTGGCAGTGATGCGATTTGATTCAAAAATGTAGAACGTGTCATTTTCGACGAGATCCATCAACGTGGGATGTATATAATCTGGAAAGCTGAACACGCTTTTCTGATCATTGATCAAATTGATTGAATGCAACGAAAATGTCTTCCTGTCAATCCAGTACAATAAATTCCTCTCCAAGTCTATACGCAAATCTGTAAAACAAAACAAAAAAAATTATTTAAAAAAAAAACATTCCCTAAATAAATAAATTTATAATAATATTATTCAATAGTAGTTTAATTCAATTCAAATAAAGCAACTTACAAGATGGATCACCCAAGTACGTAGGATCAATGTCCAATGGTTGTATAGAATCGCCGTTTAATTTAGCCGACTGAATTGCTTTTGGTTGTAAACCAACGTCAATCCAATACATTTTTCTAAAATTAAAAATAAAAAAACTACACATTTCACATTGCTCAAAATTCGTTTACCCGAGCAAAGGATGAACAGCTAAGGAGATCGGCTTCATCACACCGCCGGGACTTTGTCTGGTGCTTTGTATGAGCACACGACGAAACAGACCATCCAAGGAAGTGACGGATATTTCAGCGTGATCGTCCGTGTAAGAAGAGAAGTACAAATTTCTCGATATCCAATCTATTGCCAAACCGAATACGTTGTTCAAATCTAAAAATGATCCCTCTTCAAAACACACACACACACACACACAACTGAACACTGAAACGAACCAGAATTGATGACCGCATCGCTGAAGGAGCCGTTCAAAAACGCTCTATATATGGTCGCCGATTTGCTATCAGACCAATAGAGTTGCCTGGTGATCGGATCCAAGTCCATTGCGGTGACGTTCTCGACCGCAGCACTGGTCATAATTGGAATCAAATTCTGTTCCGACATATCACCAACCATGCTGACTATTCGCCTCGGCTGAGCCACAATCACAGCGTGAGCAATGTCTGAAAGAACGTCAAAGTAAGTAGGAATTTGATTTTTCAATTTTCTTCTTCTTCTTCATTATTATTATTATTACCGACACATGTACGCATATCGCTGGCAAGCTTGTAAAAGTAGGGACATTTGCAAACAGCCTTCTGATCACTAACCAACAAACACAAATGAGAGCAGCCTCCGTTGTTCTGTCCGCATGGATTTTTTCCCTTCCTCGGCTGTCTGGACGGGTGTAAAATTTCCAAATCAAATGGCTGCCCGTTGGTTCCTTGAATAATTTGCACACTACTGCCGTTCCATTTGTTCGCCTAGACAGGGGTGAAGGAGAAAGGGAAATTGAAAAAAAATAATTTTTCCACACAAAATGGAAAAAAAAGGAAATCTTACTCGAACAACAGAATTCACTCTCCAATCGGTCCAGTAGACAAAATCTTCGAACACTGTTATAGCAAACGGGTGTGACATGAAATCGTGATTGGACAACACCAAATGATGATCATGGCCGTCGTAGTTGACAGTGTGAATTGAATCGGATCTGTGGATGTAGAGAGAGAAAAATGAGAAAAATTAAAATTAAAATTGAATAATTTTTCACTTCGCATCAGTCCAGTAGAGACGTTCGGCGATGTAATCGATTGTCAAACCGTTCACCCAGCCGCCTCCTTTCACCGAACGAACGCTGAGCAAGTTGTGCACGCGTTCAGTGCCGGCCAGAGTGCTGCGTTCAATACGCGGATTGGTCTCTTCCCAGTCGGTCCAGAATAGCAAGCTTAAAAAAAAATTATAGCAAAGCCTGCTCTGAATGCGCTTTTCTATTTATTAATTGTAGCTCTCTTTTCGTCTAGTTTACCCTTTTCTCGGATCGACGGCCAACGATCGCAAACTCTGCATCTTTCCAGAAACGATAGCAGTACGGTAGGTGCCGTCGAATTTGCAAACTTCGATCTGATCGAGCGTACTGTCAACCCAGTACAAATTCTGACCAATCCAATCGACCGCTATACCCTCGGCCGTGGCGACGCCGTGTTGCACAATCGCGACCACGTCGTCCAGTGTGGAAGACAATTCAGCGCTGGACATGTGGCCGCGGTATATTCGATCGGTGGAGATGTCGGTCCAGAAAATCAACGACGACGTTGCGGATGAATTGTAGTAAAAGTCGACGGCGATGCTGTTGCGCAGATTGGATACCAGCGAAACGGCGACAGCATCGCGTCTCAAACCGATCAACCGAATCTCGTGACGACTGGAGAACATGACGAACGGTGTTTCGGGCTGGGCGGATTTGCAGGAAAATTTGTTCGACGACAAAACGTACCCGGGCTCACAGTAGCAATAATAATGCACACCTTGAGACTGGCAATGTTGACTGCAGACACCCCACTGCGTGCACGGATCTCGAGCTGAAAAGTTGAACAAGCAAAAAGAAAAATCAGTAAATTTCACACGTGTTTTTTTCAAAAACCCCTCTCCCCCTCCTCATTCCCATCTCTCTGGTATAGCAGTAGCATACGTGAGCATGTTTTCTTGTCCGGCTGCAAAAAGTAACCATCTCTGCAAGAGCAGACGAAACCGTACGGACTGTCGTAGCAGAGTTGATCGCACAGTTTGCCATGCAAGCACTGTTGATCAGAGCACATTCCACCCTCGTCACTTCCGTCTGCACAATCGTCCACCCGGTCGCACAATTTCGAAAGCGGCAAACAAGTGGTACTGTCGTTCAAGCAGGCAAAGTTCGGCTCAACGCAGTGTTGTTTTTCAACTGCAAATTGCAAAAATAAAAAAAATACAAAACTGAAACACAAAAACACAAAAATTACCACAGAATGATTCGTCGGATCCGTCTTCGCAGTGGCTGTTGCCATCGCAGACCAGCGATTTCAACAAGCAACGTGAACTGTCGTTGCAAGTGAACAAACTTGGCGGACAATCGAAATCAGTGCAATTTTGCTCGTCTGAACCGTCCAAACAGTCGACATCGCCATCGCAGTGGAACAACGACCGAATGCACTCGCCGGATATGAGACAGTGGAATTGATTTACACCGCAATCGTTGGAATCTTTGACGCATCCGAGTTCGTCAGAGCCGTCCGGGCAATCCGGATAGCCGTCGCATTTGTACAACGAACTGATGCAAGGACTGCTTGCAGTGCAGCGGAACTCTTCGCCCGGCACGCAGCCAAAATCGCAATGCAACTCGTCTGAACCGTCTCGACAGTCGCGGTCACCATCGCAGACGTAGCTCATCGACAAGCACTGCTTGTTGGTGCAAGTGAACTGAGTTGGATGGCATTTCGGGTAGGCTTGAAGCAAAATGGCAAATCAAATTACAAAATCACCACTTCAACACATTCACAGTATATATATATACCACAGTTGTCGTGCTCGTCCGAAGTGTCGCCCAAACCGCAGTCGTATTCGTGATCACAGACCCATTCTTGTAGCAAGCACTTTTTCGTCGTCGCGCATTGGAATTTACCCTCGCCGCAAGTGCTGTCTGAAACACAAAACAGAAAACGCTACGTGACGTGAGAGCAAGAAAAAAAACTATCCGTGGGAAAAAAACAAATTTTCCCACAGTCGACCACCACCAACTTTCACAATGCAGTTCGTCGTCGCCATCTTGACAGTCAATTTCGCCATCGCAGCGCCAAGATTCAGGCAGGCAACGGTTCGACCGGCACTGGAACTGATCTTGCCGACACGTGTGATTGTAGCAGGGACCGTCCGGGCTGGTGTTCTCTTCGTCGGAACCGTCGCCGCAGTCGTCGTCGCCGTCGCAGACGTAGCGCTGGTCGACGCAGCGGCCATTGCGGTGGCATTGGAATTGAGTGCCGGTGCAGCGGACCGGCGGTCGCCAGTGGGGCACCGGCTCGCACTGGCCTTGTCTGTTGGCCATCGGTCTGTAGCCGTCGGCGCACCAGCAATTCGACCGACCCTCGCTGTACAAGCACAAGTGCGAGCATTGGCCGTTGTTGGAGCCGCAGCGGTTGGCCACGGGAGTGGCCATCCTGGAACGCGAGGTGTCGTTGTTCAACAGCAGCAAGTCGAACAACGGCGACGCGGTCGAGTACATCACCTCGACCGCGCCCTGCTTGGCCTGGCCATTGTTGGGATTGATGTCGGACAACGCGACGCGCATCACGGTGCCGTGGCGGAACTCGGTCCAGTGGAGCTTGCCGTCGAACACTGCCAAACCGTACGGATGGGTGGGGGCGTCGGTGAGCACGAGCTGACGGTCGGTGCCGTCGAAACGGACGCGCTCGACGCGGTCCAAGAACGCGTCGCACCAGTACAGCCAGTGGTGAACGTAGTCGAGCGTGAGACCGTTGGGCCAGTGGAGCTGGTGGTCGCCGCGGACCAGCGGTCGCCGACCCGTGCCGTCCATATTGGCTCGCTCGATGCTGGCGGCCGGGCGGTTGGCCGCGGCGCCCGGTACCGACACTATTTCCGACCAGTCGGCCCAGAACAGCAAGCCCAGCGCCGGGTGGACGCAGATGGCGCGCGGATGTGACAAGGCGCCGGAGGAGAGAAGCACGCGGCGGCAGGCGGGTTGGTCGATGCGCAGCACGCTGATCGTCGCCAGGGCATCGTCGGTCCAGTACAAATTTCCAGCTATCCAGTCGACCGCCATGCCGGCGCAACTGCCCACGAACGTGTCTACCAGCACGTCCCGGTCGCCGGTCTCCAAGTTCTGACGGTAGATTGCGTAGCGTGAAGCGTCGGCAAAGTAGACGTCGCCGCGGATGGCGTCGGCAGCGATGGCGGTGGGCCGGCCGATGCCGCGCACCGGTCTGACGGTCGAGTAGCCAGCGGCCAGTGTCGTGGCCGGTATGCCGAGTATTGCGCCGGGTTGAGTGCGTCCGAATAGCAGAGTCGGGTATGCGAACGCGAGCCGGCAGACACCCCTCAGGCCGGCTTCCCAGTACAGCTTGTAACCTTCGGCGCAGAGACAGCGTACGCCGTCGGCACCACCTCTGCCGCCCCCAGCCGGTACGCAAATTTGGTCACAGCCGCCGTTGTCCACCGCACACGACGACCTCGGCCAACGGCTAGCCGGTGCAGGAGCAACAGGCTGCCGCTGGCGATGGAAAATTTTAATACTGTAAGCGCGTGTAAAATCGCGCCGGGCAAACGACTTCACCGTCGAACCGTCGACTTTACTGATGCGCACGATCATGTTCTTGAAATAGTCGGTCGCGTACAGGTGCTTCTCAAACAAAGCCAACGAGTGCAAACTTTTCACACCCATGCCGGATAGTACGGTGCGCGGCCGGGATGTTCGCTCGTAGTCGACCACGCGCACGTACTGCAGGTAATTGTCGAGCCAGTAGACGCTGTGCGTGGCGTAGTCCAACACCACACCGTGAGGGTAGATAACGCTGACGTCGACGAAGCGGGTCAAATTCGAACCGTCCATGTTGACTCGAACCAAGCTCGGTTGAAAGCTTCCCCAGTCTGTGATGAATATGTACCCTTCTAGCGGATCGATGGCAATATCTTTCGGCTTGTCCAACGTTCCAGAAAGCAAAGTTACACATCTGTCCAGTATAGCCGTACAAACGAACAAACGATCATAAGTATCATCTATGAAATACCAATTGCCATTGATCCAATCTTTGGCAATCTGTTCAACTCCTACAAGCACGGAGAATGATGCTTTTTTATTTGAATCATCGACAATTCTCAGACAAAACAAAAAAAAACAAAACACAACACAAACCATCCAAACAATATTCCGCTTCATAATACCAAGTATGCTCTTTGTCAAAATTGTCCACGCTCGCACACTGCATCACACGCTTCTCATTTTTCGGTTCCAAACCAATAATAGTAAGCTGACAAAATAAACATCAATACAAATATAAACATTAAAAATAACAAAACATACCCAGCAAACTGTACGATTACGATGATCAAAGTCGAGCGGATTCAACGAACGACCTTCAATTGTACCGATGATGTTGAAATTCAAATCGCTGATCAACACCGCTGCACCATTTGTTATCAAAATCGTCGCCGGCTCATCCGCAGGCTCTGCAAAATTGAAACTAAATCAACAAACCAAATCAACATTTATTTCATTATCACCATTTATAGCTGCACAATCTGTTTGATTATGCAAACGATAGCCATCTACACAACTGCATTGCACTTTGTCATCGTTGAATGAACAAATTTGATCACACGGGCCAACGTGGCCATCTTTTTCGGCAAGGCATGGATTGTCCTCTGAGCAAATCAACGACAATATTAATTATAATTAATTTGAAAAATATAGATCAAAGCTAATATTTAATAGAAAAATTCAAACAATATCACCATCAACTTGCATAGTTATTCAGCGTCTCTGAAACTTGAAAGACAACAAAAACAAAAAAAAACTTACTGATACACTGCCCTCTACGAGGCTTTTTACCAGGAGGACAATAGCAACGCATTCCTCCGTCGGGCGTTGGTTTCTGGCCATAGGTGCAAGTTATATTTCTTCCAACAAAAGCTGAAAACAACAATATCAACAGAGCACAATCGCTTTTTCTTTTCTCTCGAAGTTGAAATGAATATATCGAACCATTCATCATACCTGAACAAAATGGTCCCTCGTCAGAACCGTCCGGACAGTCCAAACGGTCGTCACAAAATTTCACCAATTCAATGCACACATCCACGGTTAAACAACGATGAAAATTTGGCAAACAATTGAACGCCTGCAAGCAGTGTTCGTTCTCTTCGTCTGAGCGATCAATGCGACCATCCACGGTAACGCCACAGTCGGCGTCGAGATCACAACGATAACCCAAAGGTATACAATGACCAGTAAGTAGACATGTAAACTGTTCCGGCGAACAAGCCCGTGGCGCTAAAAGAAACTCGACACTCAATTTTACAAACAATTACAAAAGAAATTAACAATTACAATGACTCAGGTATGATTGATACTTGAAAATCAAGATACTGTAGCATTGCAACATTTCACCTTCGCAATTAAAAATTAACTTTCCCATGCACTATGCATAATTATTTTGTCGTATTAATTATTATATTATTATCGTTATCTTTAATTGGCACGATGAATATGCTATTCAAAAAATTAACTTCTACACACCTCGACAACGTATTTTTATTCATTTTTTCTCTGAATTCTCATTGTTCAGAACTGTGAAAAGATTTTTACTTTGAAAGAAGCAATTTTTCATATTCAATTTTCTTCATAATTGACATTTTGTAAAAGTGTTGCTTTATCTTAATTTAAATAACTATACAGTGTGAAGACAAATGGAAATCAACCACCAGACATTTACTAATGTAAAAGCATTTGTGTAAAAATTGAAAATCTAAATAATTTAATGCAAAGATCGAAATTCGTAGAATCTGCCAAAACATATCTACCATCTTACCAAACCCGTATGTACGTAAATATTTACGTGAAAAGAAGTTTATATTTTTATCACAGTTTTCAAAACTCTCACTTCACCACTTACAGACTTGGATCCAAAAAAATCCAGATAACATTTCTCACTGTATCCATGCACTACTGGTGAAGACACATTACTATTCTAATGAATTTAAAATTATGGTAATCTTTTCAATTCATTAAAAAAACACGAACAATTACAACTTAACCAACTTCTAGTTGCCATTTTGGAATAAATCAGGAACAAAATTTTTAATTACTAAATTACGGTTCAATTTTTCTCTGTTTACGTTGAAAATAAAAACTGTGATCTGAAAAACTTTTTGTCCCACCTGATCTTATAATATTATTAAGTATATTACGCTATAAGTGTACTCACGACATTTTTCAGGTGTTTCATCTGTTTGATCAATACAATCATATTCTTGATCGCAAACCCATTTTTTCGGAATACATTTCCCATTATCAATATGCCCATCACAAAATAACTGATCTGGACCGCAAGAGCCTGAAAAAGCACATCATCAAAATGTGAATTTGCCACAAACCATATCAAACCTTGAACAATGCTGAATGGAGCAAGCTCATCCGTTCCAATGTTAAAAACTCCCGTTTCAGCGAAAGCACATGCACAAAAGCATGTGCAAATCACAGCAAACACTCGAACAATAACACCAGACATTACAACACAACTTTCATTCCCGATCAAATTGACATCTAAAATGCCTAAAACATAATTATAGAAACGCTGAAAATAGAATGTTACAATAAAAAAGATAAACGACGAAGAGAAAGCAATTGCTTCGTTATTTATAATAAAAATATTGCGAATGTCTTTTTTTAGAAAATTATTAGTAAATAAGTACTATTAATAAATTTTGAAGTTAAATTGCTCAACTAAACTATGAAATTTATAAAAGAAAAGCATCAATCACGTGTGCGTAAACACACTCATAAATTGTCGGCTAAGTTGCACTTCCATGTGACTTACAGTAGCTATGCATAAACAATAAAGTACAATTCAAAAAAACCAATTTTGTTTGTAGTAGAAAAATAAAATTGTATTGAAAATTCATAATCTTACGAATAATTATAATTTTAACTACAGTTAAAGTAAATGCATCTGAACCATCTTAATGTTATGTAACACAATTTCATTAATTACAGAAATAAAAATAATTATGTCTAAATAATGCATAATTAAACATATTGAAAATTTTCCTCAATATCATTTGTGTGTTTTTGAAATAGTACATAATAAGTTTAGCAAACAAAGTAAAACAAGAACAAACAGTTTTCAAACAACAACGCAAAAGTTGCGCTTATGAAATGCAAACTTGCAAAATGATACAATTTGCTATTTATTGAATTCGCTTTAACACAATTCCCATCGTGATAGCACACACAATGGAAATATAACTTGACCTTTGAGTTTTTTTTTTTCAAAATACAGATACTATTCTACGAAAGTCACCTCTAAATCAGTTCTTTTGCAAATGACCAACTAATTACGTTTTTGACCAAGTTCAATTAAAAATTAAATTTATTTGCATATTTTATTAATAATAACATTCTCACTTTCGATGATATTTTACTTTGCTGATAGGTAGGTCAATCATGATGTGGAAAAAGAAAAACTGAAGAGTAATTGACACAGAAATACTTGAACACAACTTTAGAATAGTCACTAGAATACACTAATGCATAGATTGAAAAAAGCAACATTCAATATGCTATGCGAAATTTTAATGTTTTCCAAATTCCTCTTTCTAATGGAAAATATCTTCTCAAGTGTTCTTTGTTTAAAGAATGTACTGAATCACTTTTCATTTCCCAGCTTTTCAATTTTCAAATTTTCATTAAATTCAATTAAATTAAATTTCATCAAATTAAATTCAAAATCAATACTACTTATGTTACTTATGTTCATACATAGGTGATTGAAAATGCAGAATGCATAATTACCAAATAAGGAGCAAAATATTGGTTTTTGTTCTTTTCTATATTAATGAATTAAATGAACGGAAAACTATATTAATTGTCAGATTTGTTAATTTAATTAATTTTCGTTTCACAAAGCGCTTTTCAACTAAAACAGCTAAAACTATAACTTTCTTAGTGGTTATAGAATTAATTTCTGAAGATAAATTCATTAAGTAGATGGAATGAAAAACATTTACGTGTCCTTTTTTGTTGTGTTAAAAATGTTAAAATAAAAAACAATACCTGGTAATTGTGTAGCTGCGACGTTTGTAAAGATGCAGTAAATCAAGTATGTTCCCTTTAATTTCTAAAAATACCTTAATATACAATTTCAGTAAAATAATTATTCGGGCAAAACGCCTGAAAACAAATTATCTATTTTCTCGAAGTCAAACAACAGATGCTTTCATTTAAGAGTAAGTGAATAAATGAGTGATGTAAATGAAAACGCTAATTCTACATTCTGAAAAAAAATAGTTGAAATATATTACTTTGTAAAACCATGTAAAATAAAAGAAAAAAAATGGGCGTTACATAATAAAGTATACGGTGAGTATCGAAAATCAAGTATAAAGCGCATACAAATGCGCTAAAATCACCAATCTGGAGGAACCAATTTAAAAGCAGTAGAAAAGATTCTAATAAATATTTTATAAGTGAAATTTTTTAAATTACATCATCGCTAAAGAGTTTGCGATTTTTCGTTTTTTAAGCATTTGTAAATAGCTTACGAGACGTTTTGTTTTACAATACTTTTGCATTTGCTAAACTATATGGATAAAATATTTTTTTAATAAAACTGACATTTGAAATGTGATATGATAAATTCGTACACCACTCTACCCCAGTAACAAAGTTCACATTAAATAATCGGTATTAATTTTTAAGAAAATATTTAAAAATGTTTTACATAAAAAATTTTGAGTATTGCGAAATCTTTTCAAAAATTTTTGTCACACAATAGGTTTGCTTTTTTACATAAGCTATGTCTTAAGTGAATTCTTTTTAATTTTAATCATTTAGTTAATTCAACAATATTATCTATTTAATTTTTGATTAACTTAATTACCAGCAAGTATCAAGCAATGTTTGACTTTATACAATGATTAGTTCCTAAATTACATTAAGACTATCACAAATTACCTGTACCTGTAGTTTAATGCCACAGGAACAATTTTTTCTGGCAAAAAAAATTGTCATAACACGATTTACTGTTAGAATTATTAAACACATTTAAGAAATATATAATGAAAACAATAAACACAGCGTAATTAAGCATGCTAATCAAAAACTGATTTTTACTCGAGTAATATTTCTAAAACATCATTTTTTCTTAGAACACAAGTATTATTTGCGCAAATTAATAACTGTACTTTGGGTATAAATTTAGAAGGAATGTGAATGACTGTTGACACTGATCCATGATTCTATTATAAAGCTATCAAATATTTTAAAATAAATGGATCGTTCTAAAATCTTTTCAAAGTTAACATTATGATGTATTCGATAAAGAAAATATTATGTTCATTAAAAGCTGTTTTTAATATGCTCAATTTTTAAAACTATGTTTTATATAATTTTAAATTATACTGCTTAATTAAACTCAACAAAAATGCTAGTTTTTGTAAAATACTATTTTGTTAACATCAGCAAATGCCAGAAGCAGATATCATGCATTGTCTACATACAAAGCAGTGTGACAGTAGATAGCAACAAGAAATATGAATTGTAATTCCAAATTTTTTAATCTAATTATTTGACATTTACTACTTCATACCAAATACGTTATTAAATTAACGCAAAGCAACGCTTGGATAAATAAAATATTCATACAAAATCTCTTCTGAATTTAATGCATATGATTTAAAATTTATATATATAGCTTTTTATTAGATGATTTATCAAGAAATTCTTCTTATACCAACAAGACCAATTTTCCAAAAAAATGACATCCACAAATTATTTTGTTACTTAATCAATAAATAACTTTTGATTGAAGAAAACTTGAAAACCAATATCTTAGAAGAATATTTTATAAGTTATAAATAAAACTGATAGCAGAAAACAATTTTTATTTATGATTGTCAACTATTAACTGAGAAGCAATCAATTCAATTTGTTGCAGTTTTACAGATGTTCCAAAAGTAATTTATTTTTTATTTTTTTTATTAAAGTTACTTTTTACATTTTTCTTATTGCATTTTTTCTAATTTAATTTTCAGTTAATTTACATAAGCAGAAATAGGTGTCAAGCATAATTTACAGTATCCTAAGTTTCAGATATAATTTATTTACGCACTAACATATATACATATTGGTTTCTCATTTGTCAAAAGTGTCATGACCAATCAGCAGTCATAGCAGCATGCACTGCAATACTACTTGATAGCAGTACAATATAATGTTATCAATTTAACAACTACACGGCCTCGTCTTTGGTTGTATCAGTATACAAATTCAATTATTTAACATAATTTAATTTTGACAGCTTTATACTTTGCAATTCATTTCATAAAATTAGCTGGAAGACTAAAAAAAGTACACTTTTGCTATTAATAATGTCATAAAAGAATTACAGCGTTTATTTATATATTTATTAAAAACTATAAAAATACAATTTACATCTATTTCTAATACAATAGCCTTCACAAATATATGCCATAAATAAATAAATAAATAAATAAATAATAAATAAATATATATATATATACGCACACACATATTTATAAGTATGCATACGCAAAAGAACAAATGTCAAACACATATTTGTCCTGAATATAACATCATGTTTATGTAACAGGCTTAAATTTTTTTGCCAGCTGCTGAATTATAAAATCGTATGCAGCTGGATCTGTACACAATACTGTATATGCTTCATTGTGCACAACTTCATCCAAACATGGTTCAGCTAGAAGTTGCTGTAGTCCAACCAGGATGTCACCTATTTTCATTGACTGTACCCATTGTTTTGAAGAATCTAGAAATGACCACTGAACAACACCTGAAGCATGAATATTCGGATGAAAAAGCGGTGGTATAAATGTACAACGAGGAGGCGTGCATGGATAACTTTCAGGAAAACACATAAGTAATTGGTACAAGCCACCTTCCCATGAAGATTCTTTTGCTCCAGGTATGTAACACACCCAATTGTAAAAGTCATATTTCTTTTCACCCACACGCATGGGGTTGGCGGAAAATCCTGCTGGATGATTTTCATTCCAACTACGATGATCTTCTATCAGTTTTCGTAAACTTTCTAATGCCATTTGTGCGCTACAATGCCTTGAGAAAGTACCTTCTTTTTTACAGTAAGAATGAACATAAATCAAGGTGAAGTACTTGTTTTTCATAAACACAATTGCTGAACGGTAATTAAATACTCTAATACTCTGATTAGTATATAACTCATTATAATAATGCCACAATGGTTATTTTTTTAAACTAGCAACATTTAAAGAGATTTATTTTTCATCAGATCTTAAGCTGTATATATGAAAAAATTTTTAAGTATTAGATTTCATGAATATGCGCTCTTTTCAGCACATTAAGAGTAAATATAACAGGCTACCAATTTGTGCTTGGTTGGCTCTTAATGCAGTATCGTAATTCAGTATACATTTCACAGAATTATGAAATCTAATCACTTATAATGCTTAGTTTTCATTATTACTGTAATAAATTCTGGTTGCTGATACGTCAGAAAATGTTCTGGGTTGAAACAAATTGTGTAGTTTATTGTTATAAGTTTTCTTAAGGGAAATCATGAAGGATAAATATTCCAACTTCATTATACACTATTTCTAGTGCCTGTTTCAACTTTTGCACCATGCGCTCTGGTGTCACTTTAAAGAGAGATATTGGGGTGCAATGATCATATAATTGATTGCATGCATAATCAAAATTTTGAAAATTGTTCAATGTGAATGTGAAAGAGCCATCTGACACAATCATTGTTAGACTGTTTCGTGTCCTTATTTTTCTAAATTTTTCTAAACATTTTCTATTTTTCTAAACAACCTAAAAGAAAGCCCATATTTCAAAGGTTCCCCATTATGAATAATACTATTTTAATGAAGTTCAGTTCATTATTTGATTTGTTAACACCAAAACAATCGAAACTAATCAACCTATCATGTTTATTAGAGCTAGCCCAATAGTGAAAACTTGCTATTCAAAAAGTGTAATGCAGTCCGCAGAACTTTGAAAAACACAGCGCTAGCGTAATACTACACGAACGACTTCTAAATTTTGTTTCTCACTACATTGATAAATGCCTCTTAGTCAATATTAATTATTACAATTGAACTGCACACAGTTTCAGAAAAGGCCTATCAATAATAAATGAACACATTGATGTAGAATAAGTTTCTATCATAAGAAGTTTAACGTTTACTTGCACAGTTATTGCCACTAATTTTTCTACTACTATTATTATTTTGCTTTATAGTCCAATAAATTTTACTGAACCTCATATATAATTTTATACTGATTATTCTTTGTGACTGACACCAAATTTTCAGTTCTACTGTACTTGTACTTCTTTTAAGGTTATTTTTATTACTCAAAACAAATGCACCTAATAAGGCCGTTTTATTGGAAAATTAGCATGACAATATTATGAACACAATGTAGTAAGCTTTGATACATTGAAATTACAGTTTTTACAAGTTGAATCAAAAAAATCAGCACCAAGTGCAATGATAATTGCTGAAAATGAAGATGTTCCTCATTTTTGTGGTTCATTAATGATGGAAGACAGTGTTGAACAATGTTTCACCTATTTGATATTATTTTACGTTCTGTCAATTTGTTTGTTCCACATAAAATTAATCACGATTATATTCTTACTGTTGAATAATAAAAAAAGACATTTTAATGCAAATTGACAACGTTTCATGAAAGTTGCAAATAAATTTAATGGTGAAGAAATTTGGCTTAAAAGTAAAATTTGAAACGTCATTATTCATAAGGTTATTAAGTCATTTCTAACATAAAAATTCAATATAATATTGCGTTTATTCATATATAAATATTATTCATCTGTGAAATATTGTGCTGCAAACAATAATGAGCAACTTCCGTTGAACAGTTAATTTCAACAAAACTTATCATAGAGTAAATCTGAAAAAGGTTTGCCCTAATAAGTGATCAGACCAAACGTTTGTCCCAGCTTTTATAATTACATGTAAGTTCTTTTGAACTTCAGTTGAGTTCATTTCATAGTTACTACAATGCAATATAATCACTCTAATTTCCTGGAAAAAGCCTTCCATCTTCAGTCTAAGGTGAAGTAACAAACGTAACATTTCTTGATTTCTTTACTGTAATAGTATCTAATGATTAGCAGGTCAACATGAAAACTTGTTAACTTGTTATTTCCAGTTGCAGTTACGTAAATTTGAAATATCAATCCAGAAAAGGAGCATACGCTTTCATGAAACTGAAATGAAACGTAACACATTTTTTTTATGTAATATGAATTACAGTAGACCATCCAAATGCTTAACAACTGTTGAAACAGAAATTTGAAACACATTCTAATAAATCAAACATGAAATGTAAGAAATTCATTTGGCTTTTCTAATATTTAAGCGTTATAATATGATTTGAAAAGCAGCAAATAAAACACATTAAAGTTAAACCTCTAAACCCAATTAGTAGTTGTGAGAAAAAACATTAAAGTGCCAGCTGCAGTTTAACTGTAGTTGTTCAATTAGCATTTCAGAAGAGCACAATTAAAGAAGACTGAAGACTAAGAAGACTACATAGGGATATTCTTTAGGGAATATCTTTAGTGATTATTGTGGATTTTGGTTGTAGTCTTAAGGCTACACCGGGGGTGCGCATCGGCGCGCCCCTTATAAGCAAATAACAGTATGTTCAGCCAAGTTGTGTGATGTTTTTGGCTTGAACTCTGTAATTATGATTTCTGTTGGTAAAGTGCAATACAATTTATAGAATTAAAAGTGAAAAGTTAATTTTTAGAATTTCTTAGTGCCTCAACAATGAAGCAAACGAAGTGTTTAAGGAAACAACAAAAAAGCCCATCCTGGAATTCAAGTTTTTTCAATTTGAATCAAAAAAAGTCACCACGAAGTGCAATGATAATTGCTGAAAATGAAGGTGTTCTTCATTTTTGTGGTTCATTAATGATGGAACACAGTGTTGAACAATGTTTCACCTGTTTGATATTATTTTACGTTCTGTCAATTTGTTTGTTCCACATAAAATTAATCACGATTATATTCTTACTGTTAAATAATAAAAAATGATATTTTAATGCAAATTTACAACGTTTCATGAAAGTTGCAAATAAATTTAATGGTGAAGAAATTTGAGCGTCCAATGAGATACCGCTGTTACTAACCAATCAGAAAATGCCAAAAGAAATAACGCTGTCATTGACCAGTAGGAAAACGTCCAATAAAGTAACGTTGTCAACGATGAGTAAAAAGAACCGTTGAAAATTCCGTTCCTTTCTGCAAGCTCGATATCGGAAAGAGAAATATTCTCCTTATTAGGTATAGGTTATTGTATACATAATATCTGGCATTAATCTATTAAAACAAAAATGTAGTATCTTCAACATATTTTGTTTTGATATAAAAAGTAAATATGCCTTTCAGTAGAAATAAAAATGGGCAATAATTTTTGCAAGAATTTGAATAATGCATGCTTCAAAACATTTGCTTTATTTTCTCATTCAAATTGAACACCGTTATTTTAACAGTTTCTATGATACTAATGTATTTTTAGTTTTTCCTCAAGTAGCCTAAATATGTTCATTAATTGAACGTACATTTCTGCTAAGTAATAAAAAAATTTAATTTTTAATTCAATATCAAATAGAAATATAACGATGAAAAAGGGCTCTTTCAAATGTGCTTTAAAGCCCAAACACTGGCTAGATCTTTCCAAAATTTGTATTAGGAAAAGAAACAAGCTGAATAACATGTCATCGCATTCACGTGAGGACAATCCCCAAGCCTATATTAAATGTAATCACTGACTTGCAACTGTAGGGAATTCTGAAATATTTTTAGAATTTTCATATGTAAAAAAGCTGCAGAAAAACACGTAACTAGTCTATTTGGAATATTCTAGACTGCACAATTTGCCTGGTGCAAACTGAAATCTTAAATAAAATATAAATTGAAATCATATTGCATATTGGATAACAATATCTGGTAATTTATGCATTGCAAACATACCATTAAAATATATAAGAAGCATCTATCTGACAAAATGTATACTTTAAAAGCTTGTCATCAGTGTTTTAAAAATCCATGCGCAGCTTTCTCGATAATGTCTTCGATGGAATATGATTCACCTGCAACAAATATGATTCACTCACAAAATCGCATAAATGTAATCAGTCTTACCAAATGGTATATTGTAACAAGCAGTCAAACCAAATGGGTTCGATGGAGTTATGCAATCGACATCAACTTCCTTGCGCAGCACATGATCAATGTCAATTTTAGAGAAAAATGCAACCGACTAAAAGCAAAAATATGTCACTTGACAAGGCGTGTGTGTGTATGTCTTATTAAGAATTTTACTGAAGGCAAACTTTTCAAACCCGTTTTGAAGGAAAAAAATGCTCTAGTCAACAGATTGGTATATTGCAAAGCCAAGGCAGTTCGATACATATCGTCCTCCTTAGTAAGATATCGAACCTTAAAACAAATATAAACACGAAGTAATCAGTCTAATATATATCACACTAATTTGCCTACAATACTTCGTCATGAATCGAAATTGTAAAGCGTGCTTCAATACCGAATGTATCACACAACCATTTCATACAAACCAGCATTAAATGAAGATAATCAACCGCACTGCTTTGCACAACCCAGTTTATGCGGCTTGTAAGAAACTAAGCAAAATTTATTTTAAAGAAAAAAAGCTTTTCAGCAATAATGAAATTCAGCTCTGCATTAAAATCAGACTAAGATATGTCGAAAATTAATTTCATAGTTACACATAGAAAATAATTGCAAACATTCAAAATTTAGAAATGAATCGTTAAATGATTAATAAAGTAAAAGCAACAATTCATGTGAGAAAATATACCACGATACGCAAATACGTACATCCTCATTTACAACTTCAGGTTCCAGAGCTCTGCTTATTCGACATCCTAATATTGGCGTTCTGGGCTGCGGGGATCGAGCAATCTTTTCCAAAGCATTGAACAAATCTGATTCACTTTAAAACCAATAATCAAGATCTGTTCGTCGCGTGGAATATACTAGCCTACCTTCCACCTGCCCAGAGTCGAACTTTAGACGATACAACATCTTCTTCTTCAAAATTGCCAACACTAAAATTATTTTAAAGCACAATTTCACAGTACGATCAGAAAAATGAGTCATCAAAGAAAGCAATAAATAAAATTAAAACAATCTTAAGAACAGATTACCTCAACAGTTCACCAATATCAGACTCTTTGATAAAATCTCCATCATACAACATTATGTCAACATTGTGTTCTTTTTTCAGCAGCTTTACCGCTGTTCGACCTTTCTCTGTCAGTTCCCGCCTTCAACACTTATGCAATAAAATAAACTGGCTGTAAATAAATGATCACTTACAAATATACAGCACTGCCTTTCGTTTTACGGTACAATTTTCGAGCCATTTTTTTAACATCTTCATCTGATAATGTTGGCAAAAATGTCTTCAGTAACCTAGTTGCAAACGGTCTGCCAGCACCGTAAATGCGACCATAATTCAATATCTAATGATAAATGAAACAAATCGAATATTTACATATAATTCAAATAGAAATACCTTTGCTTGACTTCTACTAACGCCCATTTCTTTCGCTGTTAAACTGTGCTGATCGGTGCCTTTACTTTTATCACCTTTCAGTAAAATCCAACTTATCGGTGTGGAACCTAGTAAAGAAGCATTGAAAACAAACTTTACAGGTGAGAAAATGTTTTAATGATTACCGTGAATTTTAACACCATAGCTATCACTAAAAAGTGCCGCAATCCAAAGTTCCTGTGAATCTACATCAGCGCCAACAAAACGATATCCATTTGGAGCTATAATCAATCCTCTCAATTCGCTTCCAATACGATCAGGCTAAAAAGCAGCATCAGTGAAATATAATTGCAAAAATGAAATAAACAGGAAAAATACTTCAGGATTTGATACGGTCATCCAGGTTGGTTCGACTGAACGACGAGTCACTGTTCCAACGCACACCACACGAGGAAGTATTACTGATATTTCATCATCAGGTGCTCTTCAAACAATTATGTATTTAAAATAAAATCATAAAATCATCCTGCTTTAAAAACTGATACATTGTCTAAATTTGAAACCTCTAACTGAAAATTTAAAAAAAAACCGTTTCTCAAAACAGACTACGTAATAGAAACTAATAATAAATAAATTCTTACATTTCGCATGCATCTTGAAAACAAGTCAGCGAAACAACCATCTGGGGTCTAAAATTATAGGCATATGCACAATGACATAGACTGTTAAACTTATTTTACACTATACGATCTCTGTTGTTCTTCCAATAAGAACACATTGAATTGAAAGCGGTTATAAGCCGTAAATTATCAGGGTCATCCGACTGCAAATCTCCATTCTGGATGTATGGAATCATACATTTTCCAAGGGGATTAAAAACACTACTCATTGGAGAATCCTAATCAACAAAAGATACATTATATTAGTTGCTATTTAGCGTTAGAAAGTCTGCTGAATTTCACTTTATGTGGAAGTTTGTAAAACCATACGCCGGGTAAGTTGACACGCTCATTCAATGGACCAATACCATTTACATTTTCCGGACGGTCTGCTGCAAATGTACCTTCTGGCTTGGATGTCAACTTGAAATAATATTACCACTATGCAGAATATGCAAGCTGTCAAAGTTCAATCAATTTGTACTTGATTTCTTTGGAAAAAATATTGTTGAACAGTTGAATCTATGTGAATGCCTTTATCGAGCCATTGCATTGCGCGAAGCTCGACTTCTCGCCCATCCGTCACAGCGCCATAAACCTCAACAAAAATACATTTTTTTTAACCACTTCGTCAAACAAAGCAAACAAATACCTACGGGTTGATCAATTTTTCCACGCCTCAACATCACAAATGCTTCGACAGATCTAAAAATTAAAATGAAAACAATTATAAGGTGCACTTTAAAAAATTTTGATTTTCATTTCTACATTGTTAGCAAAGTTCACATGTCAAGCAAGTTGCATTATAATCTTTGCAATGCACACTTCTCAACATTTCACAGAAATGTCAAATAAATTACATCGCATCAGTTAAGTAAGTTGAAGTTATCCAATTAATTGAAGTTTCATGTAAAAAATAAGTCTAAAAACTCGCTTACTTATACGGAAAGACAACATTTTCCTCAACAATATATCGACCAGGTTGTTCTTCTTCAAACTGACTTAAATTCGATGTGCGACCGGGTACAAGATAACCCCATCCGTATGCATCGGAAAAGTAAAGCGGATATCCATTCCAATGGACTCGCAATAGTTTGAAAGCGAGTCGCATCTGTGCGCTTAAATTGATTGCACTTTCATTGTTGCTAATTTCAGGGAAAGCGTTGAACACGTCCACTTCGTCCCATCGTTCCAGCTGCATGTTGTTTTGCAACAAATTTCGATACCACCTATGGGAAAAAACCTTTCAAATCATAATTCAAATAATTGGAATCAGATCAAACGCTGGCAATCGACGGTTCATGCTTTTCCTGTTTTGTTTCTTCATCGATTCATCCCAAACTCTCTTGGCATATTCCGAAACTGTCTCGGTAGTTTTCTGTAAAGAATAACGTAATTAAAACATGCAAATGGCATAAATAAAAGCAAAACAAACGTCAAACCCGTTTAAAAGTCGTTATTCGTTTTGGCTCCTTGCCAACATCCCAGTTTTCGTTCCACAACCAAGGATCATCTTTATATCTTATAAAAGAAAGGAACAAATAGAATAAATAAGAAACAATAATAATAATAATACAAACCGATCATTGTAAAGTAAATTGCATGCCTGACGTGCCTTCTCCTGCAACAATGCTCCCACTTGATTTTGAAATGTCCGCTGCGTTTTGTCCGAGGCAGTCATGTAGTGTTGCCATTTCGCATTGGTAGGCAAATACGAAGTGCCCATTTCCAACATACCAACAAAAGTAACTGGATGTGGAAATCTAAAGAAACAAAACATAAAATAACATAGCATAATGAATAGAAATGCAGGAAAATTTTCGTAGTAATTTGCATACCTTTGCCAGAACTGATCCATTAGTATGGAGAAAACTTCAAAAGTAGCAGCCACATCTGTCGCACAGTACGTCATCAACGACTGGAAGTGTTCCCTAATATCACTCATCGTACCCACTAAGAACAAGTCACGCAATTCTTTGTCAACAAACAGCTCACTGTTGGGACAATGAAAGCGATGTACTTCAAGCAATGAGTTCGTACTTGTCACATCCAACCACTTCCAGTTTTGCTACAATAAAAATGCTAATTTTCGTTTTTTTACTTCAACAATTAAAAAAAAATAAATTTATCTTAGCAAAACGTACGAATCCAAGAACGTTGCTCGCTTTGGTAGAATTTTCAGTATGCTCTAATGCTTCTTCAGACGCTTTGGTCCGGTTTCCCTTCCTTGCAGCCATGAATAGTACACGTTGATCACCGGCAAGACCACAAACGGCAATATGCATCGACATTGTATCCCAAAATCTCAGTCGGGATGACTAAAAATCAACATTTACACGTCAACAATTAATTTCTTATCAACTGTTGATCACTTTTAAAAAATATTCCTCTTTCACAAAAGTTCGATCAAAGCCAACATTATGTCCAATAATTATGCGTTCAGGATCATCTGCTTTCCTTCCTAAAGGAATTAAGTCGTCAAGATCAACCTTGTTCGTGTAATGGTAACGAAGATTGAACAATCTTTTGCTACACCATGAATACCTAAATCAACAAATACGTAAAATAGAAAATAGAAAAGCTCAGTAAAATAAATTACGTTTATGAAAAGTATAAATAATTCAGTCATAATTAACAGAACAATATTCTAACATCATTCGAATATCAAACATTACAATAATATCAATGCTCGTAAAATATGAAAGTGAAAAAGAAAAAGAATTTTACCAAGCAGTGTCGGAAAGTGCAACAGCAATTGTCGGATGTTTTCCTGCATTAACGCAAACTTCTACGTCCAGAATTAACGCGTCATCATCAGGATAATCGACGGCTATCGGATGCTCGCCTTGAAAGCTGTACTTGGTCCATCCCGGTTGGAAAATCCAACTTTGATTTATAGGTGGCAATGGAAATTTGCTAAATTTATCCAAAAGCTTTTTATAAGTGTCGCCATATCTTTGAGCAATAATTTTGAAATGCTCATCCAAATTCGATCCTTCCAAGGATGGAAACTTCTCCGCCACAGCATCGGCAATGGAATCAAATCGACTTGTATTGTCAGATATGTTTTCTTCCGTGCAATCGTTGCTCTTACCAAGTAAATTAGCTTTCAAATCACTTTCCGCGCTTGATCCCAACGTTGATAAAATTCTTCGAACACAGTTTTCCAACTGCTCTTTGTCAACTGACGTTTCAGAAGAATTTGGAAAAAGAATATGATTCCATTTGTCGGGAATCATATCGATGCCGAGTGGATTTCGGCTGTTGCATTGGCAAGAATATTTCAAATTTCTCTTAAGAAAAGCAAACATGCCGTCCCTGCAAGCATGTTTCAACAACCGGCACGTCATCATCACATAAATATCGGAAATTTTTCACTAACTTACAAACAAAAGTCTAAAATATGAAAATTTAAAACTTTGTCAAGTTAAAATGTGCAGTATTTACCACGTAAATCATGTCACGAAATAAAGTTATCAATAAAGAATTTAAAACAAAAAAAATGATTAAATTATTAATTAACAAATACAAATTTTAAAAACTTTATGCAACATTTCTGTAGATAACAACTTATAACATAGCATTTGTATCACTTATTGAAGTTGCTATGACATTTGCACGTACAACTACTTTTCATTTCAATTTTTGGAAAACTAAAAAATTTAAGGAATTTTTCAACACAAATTTTTCCAATTACGCAAATTTACCAAATGACGTGAATTACTGTAATTAAAATGAAATTAAGTAAAACACAAATGTAAATGTCTCTTAATTAAGTTGTTGCATATATTATAATTGAATGCAACATATTTGTGAATATCATTTAAACATAAAGTTTTGATAAAAAAAGAGGTGAAAATAGTTTTTTTTTACATTTTTATCCATGTTGTTAAATATGAATATTAAAAAAATATCTGTACGACAAAGCACAGACTTTGAATAAGACAATAAATACAATAGCATAAGCATATTTGTAAATTACAGTATGAATACCTGCGATTTTAAATTATGCTATTTTAAGAATGTAGAGACAATACAAAAAAGGTTATGCAATGTGAAATATTATAATAGTTTAAAATAGTTTTTAATCTTTATAAATTTTACGCTAAAAAATCAGATTTAAATATTATGACGTTTAGGTACAAACATGATAGAACAAAAGTATGGAATTGATTTTGAACAATTTTTATAAATAGTATTATATTAGAATCTGTTCTATAATGTTATTTGTTAAATTTTTGTTGTTTTTAACATTTGTCAAATGATATATATTTTATTTAAAGTTTAATTAAACATGGCTAACAGTAATGAAGATTACTGTATAATTCAGAGTACTGTAAAGCATTTGTGAATTTTGATTTTGTTACTTTTTGCATGTTTTGAAAACTTTTTTGAATCATTTATTGATTACGCAGTTGTAGTAGGGTGAATATTTTATTTTTTAAATTAATCGATAATCAATTTTTTTATTTAAAACAGTTTGACTTCAAGAAGCACGATTGTTATGTAATTTAATTTAATTTAATTTAATCTGTTGTGATCATAAATCATTGCAATATATTCATTTGATAAATTTAAATTTATTTATAGTTTTCAACATCATGCCTCCAACATCTGATAAGAAACTTGCCGTCGATGCTATAGAACAGGTATATTGTTTTCAGATATATATTAATTTTTATTTTGCAATGTATTAAATTTTAGGCGAAAATTAACATCGAAGAGATCAACATAATTGTGAAACAGGTAATTTTGCCAGGTTAAATATTATTACACTTTGCATCAATGTATAATATGAAATGTTGTTTGACGTTGACCGTTTTATCATGTTGAAAATTGATTTATGTAAAAAAATTTTTTTTATTTTCTATAGCAATTGGAAAATGTCGTCGGAAGTCAACCGTATCAGCGCAATTTGGTCGGCCAGTGGAACACTGCAATTGCTGAAAATGTTGTAAATCAGTTATCGCAGGCGAACAAACTGTACAAGATAATGGGTATTTGCTATTTTGTCGTCAACAATTTTGTGGAACAAAATTTTCACACTCTTCTTTTTCAGTCAATTCAGTATTGATGGAAAAGCACGGCAGCGGTTTGCACGTAGTCAGCGCCACCTATTGGGACACCAGTGCGGATAGTGAGAAAATTTGCATTTGAATGATTTTTGAATGTTGCAAAAAAAAAAGAAAAACAATTTGCAGAATCGGTTTCGGTACGTTGGGAAAGCAAGTCGGTGTTCTGTCATGTTCAGATCTACTTTTGCGCTATATGAAGCAGGCATTTTGATGTGCTAGTCGCGATTGGGTTTGAAAAATTTGATGGCGATGAACGTTGAACAACTTTTTATCCATGGAAAAGCGAACCAAATGTCATATTTTTATTGTTGAACAATTTATTTTAAAAAAAAAAATCATAAAACAGTTCCATCTTACAGTACAGTATAATAAAAGGGTGAAATTGAATTTTGGCTTGTTTTGTTTTGATTATCTGTTCTGCTTGAAGAAATGAAATTCAATGCGAGCACAGCGTCTCAACGGTCGCCACTGGAACGCGTGGGCGGAAAGTTGGCGTCTTGAGCGACTTGTCTGCAAAAAGCGAAGCGTTTTTCTCGGAAGTGTTTCTTGAAAATTTTTTATCCTCTCATCACGCCCACGCAACACCATCGTCACGTTTTGTTCTGAAGCGAGCTACAGAGTGTTGGCTTTTGTTTTTTTGAAAAAAAAAATTAATAAATAAATCGCTTTACTTTTTTATTGTATTATTGATAGTAAAGTGACAAACAAATAAACAAATTGTAAGAAAAGATTTTGTTTCAGTTTCGACTTTATCTCAACGCTTAACACGCACAATTGGCGAGCAGAAACCGGTTCTGATGGCAATGCTTTGTGCTGAATTGGCCGAAGATTGAAAGAGGAAAATTGAAAATGAGAAAAATGGATAATTTTGGCCGCTGCGTGGGCGGTGAATTTTTCCGCCGACACAAGCAATTGGTATTTGGCCATTGAAAAGCTTATCACTGTCGTCTACTCAAGCTGACGATGCAAATTTGAAAAACCCAACGCTGTTCATCATCTTTTTTTTTCAATTGTTGATGTTGGAATTTATCGTAAAACAAACAAATAAATAAATTTATTTATTTATTTATTACATCATCATTGTGAAAAGCAATGTTGAACATTGCTTTTCATGCACTTGTAACTTTTTGATCAACTTCAAAGGTATGCTTTAAAATTGTATACAAATTTATTTCATCTTTCAATCTTATCATCGTCATCAACAAACAATGTTCGATTTTCACAACAAATTTTTCCACCGTTTTTCTTTATGCAAATATTTGTTCATTGTTTGGTATTATTTTCTTCTGTCGAAGTGGCTTTTTGTTTATTTATTTTTGTTTTTTTTTTGATGCGCATCGGTTGATTTTTCAAACAACAGAAAACAATGAGAGAAAGAAAGAAAGAAAATTTTAAAGTTTGCTTGACAACAATCAATCATTTCAGGTCATTTTGAATTGGCCAATGAAAAACGACTTTTATTCAACCAACCAAATCAAATCTACACAAGCGTATAATGTGCTTGTTTGTGTTTTGAGCATTGTTGTTCGATCGATGTCATCAGCGGACATGTGCAGTTCACATTTTTTTACTTATTGTGGAAGAGATTTTATTTTTTTCATATATATTTCTTTGAACATTGTATTCTCCTTCATTTCTGTTCACTCAGATTGTGTTGTTGTTCAACCAATGCTGCTCGATTAATACTTAATTTACCTATTTACAGTTTTGTAGATCGATATTTTTGAGTATGCCTGTCGAAGAACCAGCGTCCCCTTTTCAATGACATTCTATTCACTCGACTAATTTTTCCCTGTCCTCTCTTCAAATTTTATATTTGTACGTCTTTCTTTTTTTTTTCTTTATTCTTTTTCAAATTTATGCATGATTAATTTTCATTTATTCATTGGCATTTCATTGTTCTTCTCAATCGACGTTGTCCAATTGTAATGAAAAAGAAAAAAAAGATTTATTTTTCTTTTTTCTTTCTGTTATTTTGATCTTATTTTTCAAGACAATTTCAATCAATATCATTCATAAAGCTTTGTTAAACTTTTTTTTTTCAAATGTTTACAACACGTGTGCACTTTTCTATTTTTATTGAAAACCAATTCATTGAATAAATCACCACCAATTCGATCGCGTTGCCATTCAACTTATCAAATATAAATCCATTTAAAGCTGAGCTCTGTGTTTTTATCATTGCAAATCATATCATTAAAACTTTGTGTTTATTCAATAAAGATTTCTTATCAATAAGCCTCATCTTTGGTGATCATTTACAAGACGATGATTGCACACTTTTTTATCAGCCAGGTGTTTAAAATCACGTTTGTTTGAAAATGAACAAATTTTCAAATATTACTTCAAAGTGAAAAATTGAAATGAAAACACTATTATTCAAATTTTTCACTAATTTCTGTACAAATTCAAATTGAAATGTAAAATTCAACAATGACTATTGTTGCTTGGCGTTGGAAATGTTAATAAATTGTGTTTATCAATTTTATCGTTGTTTTGGTTACGATTAAAATTTTTTTTCTTTGTCGACAATAATAATTCATCACTTTTTATTTTATAATTTAGTTTATATAATTGTTTTCATCTAGTAAAAATCTGTGAACTGAACAATACCTTCAAAATTTGCAATTTAACAAACAACACTTTTTTGAATTTTTGATTTTCTTTTTCAATAAAATATTTTGATGGTAATTTTTTTGTTTTTTCAAATTCAACTTTCTTCGTAAAATTTATCCACTAATTTTATACTGTAATTATTGAACAATTTTGCTTTACAATTATGGTTTGAAATTTTTATTTTCGACTTCGTGTTTAGGTTGTATCCCAAATGTCTGACCCTGAAAATGTTTGCGACTTTGCCAAACCCCCTGAAAGAAAAATACTTTCTCCAAATGATATGCACCTGTGGCTGAACTCTCGGGTATTTCAATTTGATTATTGAAAAGAATATTTTCGTTCACTTTTTATATTTATTTATTTGGAATATTAAGTTTCTTTGCAAATTTATTTTATTTTCCGCGCTTTTTTATTAGCTGATTTTTATTTCGTTTTTTTATTATGACACTACAATATTATTGAACAATTTATATGAATATAGGCATATGTGGATTACATGCGATTTGTGCGAGAGTTGAACAGTTCCGTGAAAGGATTGTTGATGAGTGATTGCCCACCTGCTAATGAAGTAAGATTGAAATATTTTACGATGATTGTGTTTGTTATATATATATACATATATTGTTTTGTATAAATAAAATTTATTGAAGAATGTAAAGGCTATATTAGAAATTCTGAAAATTCTTCATACTTGGATTGATGAAATTCCATTAGCTCCAGAAACGGCTCGTTTTGGCAATAAAGCATTTCGAGTTTGGCATGCTCGGCTTGAAGAGGTTTTTTTTTTATTAGAAAATTCAACTTCTTCCCTTGTAATGTATCGTTTAGAATGCAGAAATTTTAATCGGACAGTACATATTGAACAAACCATTATTGGTGAACGAGTTGAAACCATATTTGACCAATAGCTTTGGCAATAGTACTCGCATTGATTATGGCACTGGTCAGTTAATTGAACAATTTTTCAATTTTATTCATTTATAAAATTTATATATATTTATTTTTTTCCCCACAGGACATGAAGTATCGTTTTTGATGTTCTTGCTGTGTTTGTGGAAAATTGGCTTTTTTACCGACACATGCAGTGCTGTTTTGGTTTTACGTATTTTTGATGCGTAAAGAAAATAAATGTATCAATAAATAAATGTATATATATATATTTTATTTCAGATATATTAAATTATGCAGAAGGTTACAAATGACATATAAACTTGAACCAGCCGGTTCTCATGGTGCTTGGTGTTTGGATGATTATCAGTTTTGTCCATTTTTATTTGGAAGCTCTCAACTGATAGGTAGGTATTTGTATTATTATTATTATTATTATTCATAATAGTTATTCACATTAATATCAATTTTGATCGAATGATTCAGGAAATCCAGATTTTCTACCAAGATCGTTGTGTGAGCCGGATATTATACGCCGTTACTCTGATGATTACATGTTCATGAATTGCATATTGCACATTACAAATGTTCTCTACATTTTTTTTTGTTTTTCTTTTGTCTTTGTAAATTTATTCGCTTTTTTTTTCTAATAGGTTAAAGCGGGTCCTTTTGCAGAACATTCAAATGGATTATATTCCCTTTGCACAGTACCGAATTGGAGAAATATTAATAGCGGTTTACTTCGTATGTACGAAGAAGAGGTGATCAATTAATTGTTGATTTTGCTAAATTTTTGATGAATTATTAAAGAATAAAGCCGGCGTTTTTCAGGTATTGAAAAAATTTCCTGTAGCTCAGCATTTCATGTTTGGAATTTTACTATCCGTTGAACCAGCTAATTCATCGTGTTCAACACTACACATATCCGAAGAAATGAAATTATAAAAAAAAAATAATGATCTTATGCGACGCGCATAATTATTGTAGTGCAGTTCGTTTTTTGTCTTTGTTGTTCAATAGTTACACGAAGTTTGATAATTAATAATTAAGAATAATGTTAGATTGATTTAGAAATTATATAAAGAAAATTGTTTCAAATTTTCATAGTGGTAATTATTGGCTTGTGGTTGTTGAAACTGAGTGGTTTAAAATCAGTTTGATGATGAAGTGTTGTTTGTTAGTAGTTCATTTTCGTGTTTATTTTAAAAGAATTTAAATTTTGCCAACATATGCGGATGTGTTGTTCATCGACCAGCTGTCGACAACTGATCGAACCTGGCGCAATATTTCTAGCTGGTAAACGTAGTTGCGTTGATATTTTTTTTTCTTCTTTTTTTTTGTTTTTTATTCAACAAAGCATTGCTGTTGCATTGAGCTTAACATAAAGCTGTGTGGATTTTGATTGAATAATAATAATAATAATAATAGTAATAAATAGACGTTCAATAAGTTGATGCGCTATTGATTGAAAGTGCAATGCGTATTTCAAACTAGCAACTGGGCAAGTTTTGATTTGAAAAGCACAGCAATTTGTTCCACTACAACATTGTCAAATTGAATGTGATGACTTGAAAATCGAAAATTTGTACTGTAGCTCTTGTGTAAGTTGACCCGACCAGTGTGCACCGAGGGACAGCAACAAGTCAATTGTAGTGCAGTGCATTATTTCTGCAGAATTGACTCTCTCTCTCTCTCTGTGATGGATCCAGATTTGTCGGATTTTTTGAAATTTCGTTTGCAAAAAGTCGACGGCGATGAGGCACCAAACCCAATGCCTAGAAAACCTTTGAAACCACTGACCTCGTGCAGATTTTATGGTGATTTTCCTGAATTTTCTCGACAACACATTGACCATTACTTTCGACTGTTCATGAGGTATTTCGTTCTTGTTTGTTTGAAACGTTTTGCAATTTTTAATAATCAATTTGCACAATTGTTGTGTTCAGTTTCGACGACAATGGTGATGGTCGAGTTGGAATTGAATCTTTGAAACGTTTGATGGAAAAAGTTGGCACACCACTGACTCACGTGATATTGAAAAACATGCTTGCTGAAATCAACGACGCCACTGGTGGTGATTCAAGCGACCAAGTTGGCTTTCGTGAGGTTGTGGTGGGCGGATTAATTTTTTTTTTCCATTTTCAACAAATTTCTTCCTCTTGCTATTATTCTGTTTCAGTTCTTGCTTGTGCACAGCAAAGCTTTGCAGTTGGAAAAGCTTGCCGAAGACAACGACAATGGCGGCATTTTTACTGAACTGCCACCTTGCATAAACGTTGCTGAAGATGGAGTACTTGGAGCGAAAAAATTCTTCCAAGCCAAGGTATTTTTCAATTCTTTTATTTTCCTATTCCACAATTCAGTGGCATTTGTTGCCATCAATTCCTGTTCTATTCATTTCACTTTCGTTGAAAGTGGTTTTTTTCCCCCACTCCCTGTGTATAATTTACGTTGCGTTTCACGTTCGAACATTGTCAGTGAAATTAGTTGGCAATTTTCCCCTCAACCCGCTCCCCCCCCCCTTTCTCCTCTTGCACTAGTTTCGAACATTAGCAATTAAATTCCACCATTTCATCTTTTTCTCTTCCATTTTTCAACCACATTCTCCCAGTTATGAACAATTAATATTCAATCTATTCAAGATTGACAAGCTCGGCCAGAGTGCAGAGTTCGAAGCTGAAATCAAGCAACAACAGCAAACACGACGCCAACAAGATGAAGAACAGCGTAGACGAAAAGCTCAATTTCGAGCTCGTCAAAATTATTTTACCACTATCAGTTGAAAGCAGCAATGCTAACGTTGTCGCCTTCTGCGTTCCTTCTCACATTCAAACTTCTTGCTGTCTTTGTTTTCTTTCTCTTTTTTTTTTTAAATTTCAGCTTTCTGTAGAATTGCAACTGATCATCATTGTTCAATTGAAATAGATGCTTCACAATATCTCTCTACACATGCACAACTTATTCGTGCAATGGAATGATATGGCACAACGTATTTTATAGATAAACAGACAAACAAAGCACATACGAATGAGTTGTTTTTTTTTCTTTTTAATTTTTTATAACAAATAATTTTCATGACAAAAAAATCCTCAACCAATGTTCATGAAAAAAAGCAAATACAACTGTGGTTCACTGTAAGTGGTATAATCAATTTTTACAATTTCAACTACAAAACAAATATTCCAAAATTGTCTGTTCAAAATGAGCAGACAAGCAATATTCAGGCTTCTTTGTTTTCGCATCAAATCACTTACAACACACAGTGAAATCGAATCAATAAAGCAGATCAAGTTATTTTTGATAAAAAAAAATTTACATAACAACACCTTCACCCGAAACCAAAACTGCACCGCAACACACTGTTGCTATAAAACCCTGACGTTGATTTAGACAAAAAAAATATATATATAATGCTAAATATGAAATCCATTCCTTTCAACCATTTCCATAAATTCAACCGCAGCTTTACAACCACCACATCTCATCAAACTCGTCTTCTAAAATAAAATTGCTTTTCAAATAAATAATCATCACACATCAATGAAGATTTTTCCAATTATTCATGCACACGCGCAAACAGTAAATCACGTGCTGAAAATGAAAATGTCTCATTTTCAACTCTTGAACTATCACAACACATTGGAATCACATGTTCATTTTGAAAATGTTATTCACCTTTTCATTATTATTAATATTTAATAATTAAAACTAAAAATTAATTTATGCAACAAACAAAATTATTGTTCAGTTTAAATCAAACTTTAAATATTATTTCACAAATGTTTTTTAAATAAAATTTAACCAAAGATAAATTTTACCATCCTCATCAAGCACGATTTTAATCACATCCGTTTCTTCTGTATCATCATCTTTTTCTTCTTCGTTCTCTTTTTCTTGCTCATTTTGCTTTTCACTTTCCAAATATTTATGGAACATTCTAAAGTAAATTATTTAGTAAATCAATTTATCTTCTTTTGATAATCATGGCATCCTTAAATTTAACTAATAAAATGTTTTATTAAATGATAAAAATGTATAAACAGTTTAACAGGCGTCAGTATTTATTAAGATTTCAAATTTACCTGACGAATGCTCCACCTTCTTCGTCTAAAGTTTCTGCTTTTATAACATCGTCTCCTACTCCTTGGTCTTTAAGATGGTGTTTACTGAAGTAGAAAAAGAATCTGCTAAAAAATCTTTCAGCAGTAAAAGCATTTGTACCTATAAAATAAAAATTCTTCCTTTTGTTTCAACAATTCTTCTTCGGTGAAATCAATGGGAAAATAAAGATAATCGTCATTCCCACCAGATGAAACCGACGCTTTTTCATATTTCGTTATTCCTGTAATGTTTTCTAATTACATAATTTTTAAGTTAAAACAATTCAAAAAATAATCACTCATTAGTAAACTTTCCTTAAATTGCACATCGTTACAAATACTAGATCTACTATTGGATGGAAATGTTTTATTTTAAACTCTTCAAATATCATATATTATAATCAGATATTCATGCTGAAAAATGCTACTCAATTCTTTATTATTATTAATATTCAATAATTAAAGCTAAAAATTAATTTATGCAACAAAGAAAATTCTTGTTCAGTTTATCGCAAACTTTAATGATTATTTCACAAATGTTTACTGAAATTGAAATTTAAATAAAAATAATATAAACTTAAGAATAAACTAAAGGCAAATTTTACCTGGATAATTAACAAATTCGTTCTTCTCATCGTCTAAGTACTTTTTCCATTTGCTAAAGCGCATTAGTTAATAAAATGATTTACCTTTTTTGATAATTATGGCATTCATAAATTTAACTGTTTCATTAAATTAAAAAATACATGAAAAGCTTTTCATGAACAATTTTTGCAGTATTGCTTAACAGGCGTCACTATAATAGTAAATTTACCTAAGCAGCTGCGCTCCTCTTTTCGCGCATCTTGAGTTTAAAATAGGATAGTTCAATTTCTTCATTCCTTTTCTTTTGATCTCACTAATGAAATAGAAAAAAGTCAGTTAAGGAAACCATCATTGGTAAAAACATTTTTACTTATTGAAGATCAATGATGCCTGTAATTTTAGTTCATCAACTTGCTCCATGAATTCAGGCATATTCTCATTTCGATTACGTAAATCATGTAAAACTGTAGGTTTATCAAACTTCAATTTTCTTGAAACGCCATCTTTACCTCGTAAGTTTTTCTTCTCTCGATCATTATTTTCACTTTTTAAGTCCTATAACATAATGTAATATACAACAAGCATCTTTCTATTATTTGATTTATGTTTTTATTAAAAAAAATTAAAGTTGAATGTCCTATTAATTACTGCAACAAATTTGTATTAACTTATTCCCTCATTAAAATTTTATAGTAGTAACTTGAATGTTATATACATTGTTTCTTCAAAAATTGAAATTATGTACAAGCTGAAAAAATGAATCTTTTGAAAAAAGAAATGACAACGCAAAACGTTTCCAAATACAGACAGATATAGTTTAATATTCTGATATAAATTTAAATAAATTTAGTAAGCATTATAACAACAACAGAAACAAAAAATAAAAACGTTTGCATTACTTACCCAATGCTTTGAACATGAAGGGCGATGTACCCGATTATGCTCAATCAATTCTGTCAGTGATGGGAAGTCCATCCCACACTTATGGCATACAAAATCATCATTGTTTAAGTGGTTTCTGATGTGCTCCTCCCACTCATCATCACCCATGATACTTTTGCCACACTTACAACACTTGAACCTGGACATTATAGTTGCTAAAAAGCATTCAGTATTTATCATTATCATCATTATTTCATCACAACAGAATGCATATATACTTTTATATATGGATACATAGGAATATAGGCCTGCGCTGACAAATCTAATATCTATTTTAAGTGCCAAACAAGAACTTTAATTCACTTTTTTTGAGTACATTTTCTTCTAGATTCAAATGTTAAAAAGCCACTGTCGACTAACAGATATGCTTTTTCTATTACAACATGATTTTCATGATTTATAATAAATAATTAATAAAACTGATGTGCGTCAAACATCCACCAGTGCATAAAAGTAACAAAATTCATTTTAAAACATATAAGAAGCAACACTTGATTTTAAAAATTTAACATCATATTTATAAAATAGCCTACACTTGCATTCTGATTACCAATTTTCCCCGTATAAAGTATAATACAATAAGCTAAAAATTGGTCAAGGTTTGCAGGCATTGTAAAACTGTAAAATTCAGTATCCCACATTTTTTAAATATAAAAATATCAATTTGATAAAATCTCTTTCACACCAATCACATTTTTAATAAACTGTAGGTGTTACTCTTAACAAAAAAATGCTTTCTTTCTAAAATTATGCTTTGATAAATCCTGATGAAACTTTCATATTATACAGCTATGATTTTAGATCCACATCTGACAGGAATGTCTAAAGAGGAGATCATCAGGCACTTGTGCATCCTGCCCACAAGATTTCTGAGGCAGGTCTCTAATGTTAACTAACCACTGCAGCAGACAGTGAAAACTATTGAATCATTTACTGCAACCTATAGTAAGTAGCCTTACGTGATCTTCCACGTTAAGCAGAAGGCGTTTAGAATGGAAAGGAGAACAGAGTTATTTGTTAGAATATTTACTGATCAATGAGGGTATACTTGTTCGTTCTCAATGTCCACTCTAATGATGTGAATAAGTTTTTACTGACCTGATGAAAGACGTAAACAACTGGATGAATTTGCCTATTGTTTTTTACAGAGTCCTCCTTCCAGAATACGTAACTGACACCAGTCCTCAATGTGGTCTCATTGTTGAACAGTAAATAGGGCATAAACTCTGGCGCAACTTTTCTAAAATTTTTGTAACTCCCAAGTGGGCCCTCATCAAGTGGTAATGAGCCAGTTATAACATATTCATAATGTGGCTGCATGGGATTATCTGGATTATCCTTCTTCAGCTGTTTAACATCTCCCATAACCAGCAAAGCACTCTCTAGGACATCATCTCTCAGTTCTACTCAGATAGCATCTTGGCTTCAGCATGGCACTGCCTTAGAACAATCATGAGGGGCACAGCTTCCGTGGTGTCTATACCTGGACTTATCAGAACTGTGAGTCTGTTTCCTGCAATTACCTAGCAGTGTCAGTTGACACCAGCATTTTCACAGTGAGATGGGAAGCTAGTGATGTGTCACTGGGTTTACACTGCTTGCCCATTCATCTAAACAAAGAACCAAAATTGTGATATTTCTGACAAGGTGATTAGCTACCTAGAAATCATACTCTGCCAACTGCCCTAACCACTATGCTGCCTGGTTCTCTGGTTCCCTAAGAGTGTTATGGTCTGCACGGGTGGCAAATCATCTGTCATTTAAATAAAACCAGAAATTATGAACAGTCTAATCTAAAGCAAGCGTTTCTTTTCTGTTTTCACGGCTGCTCTTCTCTGATTAGGATATGGCTTGGCTGCCATAAGTAACCAAGCCCTGCTGCTTTTGTTACGTTTCTAGTAAAAGCATTCTCACCAGCGTCCACGTCCACTAGAAAAGGTGTATTGAAGTTTGGATGGGGCAAATCAGGTGAATGGTCAGTGACAATCTCAAGTAGGCAAGAGACCAGTGTTGTGCAGCCCTGCAGCCCCATCTATAGCACTACCAAGTCAACGGATGAGATGGTTCTATTGCAAGTTTTTGCAAACCACCAGTAGTGCAAAGCAAGCCTTAAGAATTGCCAGATATTTTTATACACTAAGGTAAATACTAATTTCAGAAAACCGCAGGTTTCTCTAGATCTGTCTCATTGCCTTCCTGGGACACTAAATGACTGACTTAGTAGATGACACTTCTCAGGTTTGATCTCGAATGCCTCTGTCTTCAGGCAATGCACAATCACCATGAGACATTCCATATTTTCTTATTTGATTGAAGTGAACGATGCTACGCAGATCATTGAAGCTTAAATTTTTGGTATTTCCTAAGAGTGGCATCCCTATTAAACGCTGAAAGCCCTGGAGCATTATACAAAATGAAAGAGAGCACCTTGAAGTAATACAACCGATGTGGTGCAGAAAACGCAATTTTAAAATTTTTGACTGGTTCATTTCTGTGAGAATGTCTAAGCGGAAGATAACCGGCTACTTGTGCGCCCTGTCCACTAGATTTTCTAGACTGAACTCTAATGTAACAAACAAATCAGACTGCTTGATAACCACTGAATTAATCACTTTAACCTGTAGAAACTTTATGACCTCTTTCGTATTTGGTATAAGACATTCTGAGTACGGTGGAAAACAACGTGATAGATTAGAGTTTTTACTATTATAAAAAAGAGAAATAATTAAAGTGTCAAATCATACCAAATACACCAAAAACGTAACTTCACAATCGGAAAACGACACGTGAACAATTCACTTACAATGTACTGTGCCTTTCTATTTCCTCTGTCTGTGATAATCAAGTACAACATGGCCTCCGGTACATAAGAAATTTATCTCATTTCTGCGGTTGGTATATTCTGCTCTAAATATAGAGGAAGGTTATCAGTTATCAATGATTTATATTTTTGTTGCATTAAGTTTAAAGCATAGTATTTTTAAAATGGTAGAAACTCTGAAATGTTTATAAAAGCAAAGCTTAAGCTAGCCTTACTTGAAAGCATTAATGCTGATACATCACACAATATTTAAGTTTATTCTGAACGCCGATCAGGAAATGATTTTTTTGTTTCACAAAATCATTATTTAACTATTTAAAAATAATTCATGTTTTTCTGATTTTACAAGAAAAAAAATTTTAATAATGATTTGAATCCAAGATTATTGGAAAGGGAATATTGATTGATTTATATGTGAAGTGACACATGGAACGCTACAGCCAATCACAGAAGAATAGAGTGAGCAAAGCTTAAATGAGAAACGTTTAGCTACTCATTTCTTACTTGATTATCTTCAAATGTAACGTAATATAACCTAACAGGATTATGCAGTTAATATCTTCCTTAAGCATAAAGCTAGATATTACATGTCTGAATCCCAGAATAGTCCTAGTTACAAATATTGTGATAAATTTTTTATAGCGCAATTGAATTTAGCAAAATATTTTTAATAACATTTTCCATGATATATAAAAATCTGTAAATTTAGATTTGAAAAAAAATGTTCTGCATAGAAATCATAGTATAATTTAAGAAACTAAAATGAATCACAAAACTTTTCATGTAGATAATTACAGATTATATTATGGTAAAATTCGAACACTGAAATTAAGGCTTAGCAAGAAGAAGCTGAAAAGTTGAATTTTGAATAATAAAAAATTAAAATTTTCTAACTTTTAAATCATTCAGAATATTTTGTGCTAAAGCTGTGGTTGCAAAGTGCAGTTGCTTTAATATTAATAGCATTTTCATTCTGCTCGAAAGTGATTCAAGCAAAAATAAAACAGCTCATGCATTACCAAAACAAAGAAAATTGGCATTTTTAAAATGACATCTCTCTGTTTCTAAAACATTTAATACAGTAAGTAACTTATTCACTTGCAATTCATAATTACAGTATAGGGTGTATTATTCGATGTTATAATTTGTTAGTTATGAACAGCTGGATCAGAGTTGATAGATAATTTTATAAATTGTTAATTTCTTTTAATTTCTTATTTTTCAAAAAAGCAAATTTCATTTCAGAACCTTCATTTTGTGTGCTTCATTTTGTTTCAATTTTAATAGTTTTGATTCCATAAGTAAAGCAATTGAATATAAAATGATTGCATAGTCATGAAGTGTAACTTTTATGATTTGAACAAATTGGATAAATTATTTTAATATGATACATTTGTTTCATTAAAATTAATTTTTTGATAATCAAGATGGTATATTTCAGTAAATTATTGTTACTTTTTCTCATATGCTTTGTAAAGTTCATCGATAGATGGGAACAGTTGCTGCTTCCTTCATTAAAAAGTAATAAAAAACTAGAAGTATTATTTGAAACATGAATTCGGTGGATAAAAACATTGCCGCTACCAGTATAGATGAAATAGATAAACTGAATTCAAGCAGAAATGATGAAGATGAGAAACTAAACGGTTGTTTTAATTTTAATAGAAAATAAGTGTGTAATTTAATAATGCAGTACAAATGCATGAGACTAAAATTTATTTCTGCTGCAGTTCTTATTTCAGTATTTTTTACTTTTTTAAGAATAAATATTATGCAGTTCATATGTTTTGCAATTAACTGCTATTATATCAACATTTATTTCTGGGTAGAATTATTTGACACATTCTGTGTCACTTATAAGTGGTATTTCTAATTATTATATTTACATTAATTAAAATTGTGGTTTTTAGTTATGCATTATTTAAATCATTACTCATAAAATCATTTAATACTCAGTTGTTTGTCAGATTATGTTTATGATTAATAAGGTTTCATATACCAAATGAGAAATTTATATACCAGATTTATTTTACAGATCACCATTTTATTTTGAGAGTACTGTTTAAAAAATATACTTGAAAGTTTAATAATAATAAATATCACAATTAAATTATAATGCATCGTTCTTCAAATAAAACCTCAAAAATTACTTTCTGCTTCTAAGCATTCTAACTAGTGCATTTACTTCTGTTCATATAAGTGGTTATTATGATTTGATTACTGTAGTCAAGCCATTCTGTTGGAAGTTTATCCATTGCTGTTTTTCCTATTTCAAGATGGTAGTAATTTGCATCATTATGTTCTTTTATCATTTTGCTAAATTTTACAAAATTTCTAATTGAAAACTGCAAAGTTAAGTAACAGAAATTTAGATTTTGAATGGCCCAACATTTGTCTAATGATTGCCTGCGTTCACTGATTAGTGAAGGAGTTTTATTGGTCTCTTTTTTCATCGATTCAAAATGACATTCATATGATTCGCTTATATGCTAACGCTTCTGATTTGCGAATGCGGCTTAGAATTCTATTCGCTTATATATGTTGAAATTTTATTAAGTGCGCTGTTTATTAGTTCCAAATAATTATTTGAAATTTTGAAAATCTTAGGAAACATTTTCATATGTGTAAATTAGAGGAAAATTATTTTGAATCATCAAAATCAGGGAAACAATTAAATTTCCATCAAATTAAAGTGCAATGGGAAAATTCTGTTCTAAGTTAGAACAAACCTACATATTTTTTTTCATATGTTTTATATTTATGTTTTGGAATGGAATATAATGTAAAAAATTGAAGTTGTGTTTTAAAAAGCAATAAAATTCTGACATGTTAGTTTCCTCAGCATATAAAAGTATATGGCTTTCCCTGAACTTTCTCTATTCACGTTTTTTGAGTTTTCAATTCTATTACATCGATAAAACACTAATAGCTCTAAAGTATTTTCTATTCTGTTTCAATTTAAAAGAATTAAGAAAGTAAAGTATTTTTCAATTTAAAGATTGGTATCAATTTTAAAAAGTTTAAATTAATTGAAAATAATATTTAAAAAAATTTTGTTGTAAATCAAAATAAAAGCACTATTGTAATAACAGAAATTATTAAATAACATGAATGTGTAAAAATTCAAATTAAAATTCAACAAAAATAAAAAATGCTAAAAATCAAAATCATTTACACAAGCAATTTTAAATATAAAATAGCAAAAGTGCAGTAGCGCTTGTTTCTTGATCAGCGCCTAAAAATCTAATCATTCAAATAATGTATAATAAGTCGTGGCTTTTCTTCATACGCTGCACTGTTAATTTTAACAGGTACTTTTTTATAAAAATTAATAAATGTTTAATAATGCACTCAAAAACATTTCAATAATAGCAAAAGAATAATGTTTAATTAAATTGATTAATTTTTTATTATTAATAAAATAATAGATTATTCCTTTAATTATTTCAATTTTTTATGCTTTCTAGTAACATTCTTTTATCAAAATAATGATAGATAATTATTTATTTTACTTACATGCTTTTACTTGCAAATAAATTACTGTAATACAGTAATCTATTTCAATAGCATTTTTGCACTGTTTTCAATATTTTTATTTTTGCATCTCGGAAAACTTATGCTTTGAGAGTTGACTAATTCTGTGATATTTGTTGCGTTCTAATTAGTGAAACATTCAACAGATATGGCTTATTACAATATTCATTTAGTGTGAAGTTTATATTCATAAACTAATGCAGTTCAGTTTTAGCAATCTTGTATTACTGCAGTCATGAGTAATCGCCTCACGGATAACATTGAAAAGCGACTGATCGAAACCGGAGAACGGGAAAGACTTACTGCACTACTTCGATCTTTGCTTCGTTCTAGCAACTGGGCCGAAAAGGTATATTTGATATCATTATAATCTGATAAAATTCACCGAAACATTTCTAGGTTAGAGAAGAATGTTTGAAAATTATAAAGCGTGATGGAATCGATGGTATCACCGTTGAGACTGTCGTTACGGAGATCCTTCCCACTGCTCGCAGATTGGTTCCAGAATCAATAAAACGACAGCTTTTGGAACAACTGCAGCAGTTTTGTGAAGAGGAAACTGAATAGTTCATTTTAGAATGATATTCCATCGTGTAGTGAATGTCATCAGAGACTACATCGATGTGTTTAATTATTTAATCTGTTTATTAATATGAACTGATGATGGTATAACGATTGATAATTCTAAGTAAAAAAAATTTTCGAATTCGTTTTCCCAGAGAAAAATTACGAAAGTTCATTTTAAAAAATTTCATTTTATTTTCAAAAGCTTTGATAAATCAGCACTTCAATCATAATCACAAATTTTTCGAAGCTTCAATCACACGTTCGGCCATATATTTATACGTCGACGACACTAATGCTGTACTTTGTAAAAAGCATTCTTCGATAAAATAATTCCAAGATTTCACCACATTGCTTTTCACTTCTTGATATGTTGGAAGCTAAAAGTACTTTCAATGAACTAGGATATAAACTTATATTGTCGTAAAAAATAAAAAGACATCTTTTCATCACCGGAAAATGCTCAGTGGCAAAACTTGGATACAGTTAAAAGTAAAATGCTCGAAGAAACTTACCTTTTTATAAGCTGAAACCGCATCATGAAAAACCCTTTCCTCAAGCTGTTCGTAAAGCTGCTGTCCGCGAACCGTGTCTGTTTCCCATACTCCCAACTGGTGTGTGATAAATGCTGCACCTCCAACAATGGTAACGCGAGTCAAATTTCTAAAAAGCTTTATTCGTAAAATTTACTTTCAGATACTTCTCTCACTTTGTAAATAAAACTAGATTGACCATTTCAAATAATGGAAAATTTACAATCCTTTCCTAAAAATTAATAAGCCCAATACAGTATATATTTTAAATAATCAAGTAAGAACAACATATTATTAAAATTTGTTTAAAGTGGCATCTTGTTTGCGGTAGAGATGGATCGCCTGACATAATTTTCGAATTAATAATTCGCATATTAATTTTAGCCTTGTACCCATGCTATTCATAAGCTGAATTTTCCACATAAAACATTCAGTTTACTTTATAAATAAATGGGAAGTTAATATAAAGAAGTTATTAAAAATAAGTTTTCGAAAACTGTTAATCACTCGGAAAGTTATTTATTCGCTATTAAAAAATTTTTATTTGAAATCAAATAAATCAATGAAAAATATTCACTAATCAATTTATTACAGTAGGATTATTTAGTTAACAGTTTTATTTGGAGACATGGATAAGCATTAAAGTTCATGTTTTACATTTCTAAATTATTTAAAATTTTATTATTTATCAATTGAATCATTTATATGAGAAAAAATTTATTCATTAATAAAGAAGTGCACAACTAAAACATTATAAACATCTAGATGAAAATTACGTAATTCGATAAAACAATGGTAACTGAACAATAAGTAAATATTGACGACAATAAAAAAACTACTATGTAGATTAGTCGCCAGTATTTCGTCTGCTTTGTCTGCCTGGATTTCCATGCAGAACTATTTCTAAATTAATATGACATTTAATTACTTGATCGATATTAGTATGTTAGTTCTTTTCAGTTTCGAAGTCAGTTTCTCGAAAAGATTTATTATGTATGTACGTAAATTTCAAAGGCCCAGCGTAAATAAAGAACATTCGCATTCATAGCGTATTTAAAATCTGCTTTCCTATATAATTTCAAAACTGCTACGACCAAATACACTAAACAAATAAATAAACATGGACCAATCAATCGATGATGCAACTTGTATCAACTGGCACATTATTTAATACGGTGAATAACTGGCCCCTCGTCTGAAATAAATAATTTGAATTGAAGTCTTTATATCAAAAACATGATCAACCTATAACGAAGACGACGATTTGAATACAAATAGCGATAAGCAACTCGTCCTCTCGTACGTCTTCTGTTAGAACCCATACCTGGACGATTTGTACGCTTCTCCACAACCTGAAAACGTTAATTAAATGTTTATATAATTTCAATTATAATATAATTATACCTTAATCTGACGACCTCGAAAAAGAGTGTCACTCATAGCCAAAGACGCTTGAGCAGATTCTTTATCTGCAAATTCGATGTAAGCAAATCTTAATTTTAAAAAGTTAAAATTAATTCTTAAAAAAATAATTTTTTTATCAACAAATTAGAAAACCCTTTTGGACGACCACTGTAACGATCACAAAGAATAGTAATGCGATTTATAGCACCACAGCCATGAAAATGTGCCTCTAGTTCTTCAGCTGCAGCTCCGTAGTCAACCTAAATATTTATTATTTTACTTCAGTCTTTACTTTTAGATCTAAAAGAAATCGTTTTCCTCAATAATAAAAATGCCATTTCAGAAAAAAATATTGAAATAAACAAGGAAATTCAAAATAAAAACTAAAAATGAGAAATACGTTTATCGTTGTGAAGCAAAATTTAACACGTGATAAATGTTATCAATATGCAAATATAAATAATACATGTACTCACATTTCCAACAAAAACTGAACGGGAATCCGCTTCAACTTTTTCATCAGAAGTAAGTGGTGGTGGTGTTGGTGCTGAAACATAAACAACTATGCATAAAGAAAGTTAATAAAGTAAAACGTACATTCATTTAAAACGGTTGTCATTTGTTTTTCTACTTCTGTATGCAAATTTCTAATAAGCTGTGCTTCTTTTTCCATTTCTTTTAATCTAGCACGAATCTCTTCAATTTCCTAAAAAAAAATATAACAAAATAATATATATGTATATATGCATATGCAATACCGGATCTAGATCGCATGACTGATCCAAAATTTCTTCATCTGACCCTACTCCAATATCCAAATTATCACCATAATCATCAACATCATCTACATCATCCATGATATCTGTTAAAACTGAAAAATAATATAGTTAAAATCTCATGCTGTTTTAAAAATTGCAAACGTATGAATATGTGAATACTAAAAGTACATAAAAAATGTATTTGTAAACATAACATTTTGATTAAAAATTGAAAAAGTGACATATTATAATAAAAATGGATTACATCAAAGATTATTAACATAAAATATAATTAAGCTCAACAACTGAACAATACGTATCTAAAAATACAATTCGCATGCACGAAATAATACTCATTTTTAATTATGTAAATGAAGTTTCAACATATCTATGTATATAAAAAACATTTTCACATCACGCACAAACAATCGAAAAACGACAAAAGAAACCAACAATTACAGTACTGTTTTTATGGAAAGTATATTGATTTTCAAGTATCTGCTCATAAAAAATTGTTCATGTTTCTTCGCATGAGGAATTACATAGCTTTGAAATATATAATTTTAGACTTATATATATATTTTTTTATGTACATTTTTCATTAAAAAAAATCAACAGAAACGACTAGCAATTAGATGAATTTAATAATTGGGTAAAATCTACTGTCAGAAATTATTAAATATTTCAATGTTACTTAAAATTGTACTTTCATAAATTTTAAAAGTTAAGCATATATATCATTACGTAATGGATTTTAAAAAGTTGTAATCAGAAATCATACTTTTTTGATATATGAAATTCCGTGAAACACTTTATTGCTGTTAGATAATAACGAGCGTCATCACTGCCATACAACTGCAACAGCATTGGTAGATGATAACCTGAGCATCAGATTAAGTAAACATTAAGTAAAGTTCTTATCTCTAAAGAACCAGATTGCATGGAAATTGGCAAATAATCACATTACATTTTTTACATGGATAGAAACGTCTTTTATCTCACTTCGTCAACATTCATAATTTATCATCCAAATTACTATATTTTACTGTTGGCTATTACCTATTATTTTATTTTACTTAAAATGAAATATATTTTAAGCATCCAACACAAAAAATGCATACTTTTAATTTCATTTTCAGAATGACAGTGTGCAATAATGACAGAACAATTTGTGATTTATAATATATGCACGGACTTGCAAACAAGGTCTTAGTCATACGGGGAGTTCTCAGTTGACGAAAACGATATCCCATGCTCAAAAGAACAAAAACCATTTCAAAATTGAAAATTTTCGACAGAACTGTTAAAAAAATAACAAAACATTTAATTTTGCGCAGGCGGTGGTGGAATAAGAGAAGAGAAAAATGAAGAAACAAATACACGGCAAGTGGCCCAAAAGACATTCCAAGCACTGCGAGTTGTAGTCTGTTGTTGCTGCTCCTCATGTTGTTGTTGTTGTTGTTGTTGTTGTTCATCAAATTGCTGTTCTTGTGGCTGTTGCTCTTGTGGTTCCTGTTCTTGTGGTTGTTGCTTTTGTTGCGGTTCCCCAGTGCCTGCGGAAGATGCACTCGACTGTGCATTATCATCGGCAGCTGCAGGTTCATTTTCACCGTTGACCTGTTGTTCATTATTTTCCGTACGTACCGGACGTTCCACTGCTTCATCAGCCTCGCCATTAAACCAACGGGCTTGCATCAGCAAAATAATTGACCAACCAAGCGCGACAATTCCAAATCGAGCAAATGAAGAATACAAATACAAAACTGCCAACAATATCGCCAGACGACAGTACCGATATATATTGTCTATCATATCTCGGGGTGGAACGTCGTCACCGTTTGCATCAGGCTAAACGTAAACAGTTAAGTAATAGCATGATAACTAAATGTAATTCAAAAATTCCCGGCTTTCTATCTGCAAATAAGACCATACCATCAACAAATATAATACCGTACGTTTTCTACAGCTGCTGCAGCTGGAGCTTCATTCTCATTCTGCTGCTGCTGTGGCTGTTGTTGTTGTTGTTGTTGCTGCTGCTGTTGTTGTTGTTGTGGCCATCCAAAACCAGGTAACTGAACACTATGATTTGTAATTCGTACCAGATGTTGCCAAGCCATGTATGCATTCATCAAGTTCATATAATGCACTTGCATTAACCACTGCTGCTGATTCATCGCAAGCTGTATCTGTTGTTCCACTGAAGCTGTATCTAAATGTATATTCGATGTATCAGCTTCACCTGTCATATCAGTTAAATTTGCTGGTGTGTCTGTAGACGATTTTTGTTTCTGCAATGATTCTGTTTTTGCGTTTGCATTTGAAAGCGATTCAATCATATCCCGACGGCTTAAATGAATCACGTGATTTCCAGACAATTCTGGAACCAAGTAATCATAAAGTCTATTAGAATCTTGCATCAAAAAACCAGCATAGATCAAACGCAAATGGCAGATATCCTAAAATGATCATCAACTACAATTACTAAACATTACTGTCAACAGTTTAATTATGTTTGTCATTAACGATATTATAATCTTTACTGCTAAACACAAATAATAAGGAACTAGTTCAATTAAATATACAAAACGCAAATCGAAAATGTAACTCTAATATACAATATAATATCCTCAGCATCGCATACATGTAAAGACAAAAGTAACAACACAATGTGAGCTTAGCTATTTCTGTTTTCTGGCATTTCCTTGATGCAAACGGCTTGATCCAAAATAGGAATTTAACATTTTAGGTGGAGTGAAGCTCTCAAAACTGAATCTTAAAATAAAAGCAATTTCTATGGTAAATTATGACAAAAGCAAATTATTCGACCAATTATAAGTTTCCAATTAATCCATAATTATAAAAACTATTTCACTAAAATATATTTTATTCTAGGAAAAATACTATACTCATGCTCACAAGTTGTCGTTTCAGAAATGATTATTAACATTCCTCACGTCTGTTAAAAAATATTATGAAAATTGAAGCCTATAAAACGTAGACATTTATTGCACAGCGCTTGACAAAGTAACTAAAAATCTGTTTCGCTAACAAATAAAATTACAAAAGTGAGGGACGGAACAGCTTGTAATAACTAAAAAAAGATTCATTTTTATTCACTTTTCTCATAATTATCATAAAATAAATTATTTTCCTCTATTTTAAACCATAACTAAAAGAATTAAATATGTTTTTAAAATTATAAATAATGCTGAACATATAAATTACACATGCATTCATTCTATATGAATTTTTCATTAACTTCTTCATATTGAAAACTATTTATTTTAAAACATAAAATTAATAGAACACTAAATAATTTGTTTTACAGTAGAATATGAAGAATTCTAACAATAAATAAATTTACTGGATTTCCAGGCAAATTTTCTTGAATGCGCTTCTTTAAATCAACCACTTTATCCAAGCTGGTAACAGTAACCACCAACTCGTCCTCTTCTGCAGGATAAATAGAACGAATTACGACTTGCTCACTGTCATCCATTAATTTTACAGAGAGAGAAATTACAAAGAAACAACTTTCGGCTGTCACTAACAAATCAGTCTGCACAAAGCATGACGTATGATAACTGTATATTATTGAAAAGTAAGTATAAATGTAATATTATTATTGAGAAAAGCGTAAATTTTTTGTGATCACATAAAAACTTTTATGTATATTTATTAATAAATTATTTTATCAAAGAATTGTATATAAATATCTATAAAATAGTTTTTTAAAAACAGTTGTTTCAAATTATCCTTTTCTAATTGTTTATATTTCTACTAATGTGCTTGTCAAAGATCATTCCTTTCCATTTTTTTGAGCAGATGATGTATGAAAAAATAATTTTTATGTTAAAATTCATTTCAAACACACCGTTAGTTTTAAACTAATGTCTTTGAAAATATTTCTAGAATATTCAAATATTTGATGATTTATTTATATAAATCCTGTCATATTTTAAGTATAAAATAAATTATTTTAGTCATATTATATATGTAAATGTTTACTATAAGAAAAGTATTAATATTTTTGAAGTAATAAAATTTATCATAATAAACAAGCACAAACAGTCTTTACTTAAAGTGATTTTACGCTTGGTTTAGTAGGAAAGTCAGTCTATTTTAATTGAAAAGCTGCCTAAATAAATATCAGTTTTACATTTTTATCCACAGTCTTCAAAGCAAATTGATTTTCTGATGAAATTAAATTGTTAAATTTTTCATCACAAGGCTGATTTTATCTTAATAAAAACATTTAACATTTGAATAAGTTCCTGGGAAACACGAACTCTATACTGTAGTGTACTTAAATGACTGCGAAATGTAAAATTCATTTGCATAATAACAGGATAATTGATCTTGTGAATAATAACATCAAAGAACAGTCAATGTAAATAAATAAATTTAAGAAAGCCAATTTTTCATTGACATTCTTTATTTTTCCAATGATGAGTTCAAAACTGCTTTTTGAAATTAACAATAAATATCAGCATTAAAGAAAAATTAGATTATACAAACAATGGCAATATTTGCATATAGTGTTTGGCAAAATATTTTCTAGATAACATTTTCACTTCAAAGATAAAGTGAAAAGGTGATATCATTTCATTCAAATGACATGAATTTTCCTTTGTTTATCTAAAAGCGCAGCTCTCTGTCTTATCTCTAAAAGTATATGTACATTAATGATAGAATGCTTTATAAGTAATTCTCTAAAATTCAGCATTCCTTTTTTTTGATAAACAACATATTCCGCATTTGTTCAGAAAAACAGAATTAAATATAATGATGCTGCTTCTCCAAACAATCTTTACAATAGGTCTTCTCAGAATTGGAAGCGGATATTCTAACAAAGCACTCGAAACTTATCAAGGGTAAGCAATGAAAAAATTTTGTGAATAACTTGTTTATGTTGTAATTAACATGCAATATATTATTTTCGTTTTACATTATTGTCATTATTTTGAAGCCATATTTTGCTAGAAGCTGTGCCACGCACAGAGCAACAACTTATCACATTGCAACAATTGATTCATTGCAATAATAGTGAGGTAGCAGTTGAAACATTTAATTAATTTTTCTATATAATAATAGTCATACTGTATAGATCGATGTTTGGGCATTATCATCGTCGATTCGAAAAAAATCTTTAATATTGGTTGCTCCACAACGTCATTATGATATATACAAACGTATGCTTGATGATGGAATTAAAGTCAAAATTGTTATTGATAATCTAAAAAGGTAATGCTCAGCTTTATGCATAAGCTATATGCATTGTTTTTTAGCGTGAAGTTATTATTTAGAAATTATATTTAAAAATATTTTCTGAAATAGGAAATAAAATGCTGAAAAAAAAATTCATGTTTTAACTAAAATGTATTTTAGCATGTTTGCAACGCATGCGAATATAATCGAAAGGCGTATTCATAAACGTAATTTTAGTTCAAAAGATTTTGATCTTAGTGAATATCATACGTATGATGAAGTGAGTGACAGCTTTCGCTTTTGTTTAAGTTTAATTTGCATTTCATTTAAAGATAATAGAATATATGAAAATGATAAGTTATCAGTATCCAAACTGGACAAAACTAATTTCTGTTGGATACTCTTTTGAAGGACGTGAGTTGTTGGCTATAAAGGTATCACATTTTATGTACAATTTTTTTACTTACAAATTTGTTTATCAGATCGGTACGGCATCGTCATCATTTTGGATTGATGCAGGAATTCATTCTAGAGAATGGATTTCTGTTTCATCTGCAGTGTTTATAATTGGTCAGGTTTGTAATAATTTCTGATAAATTAGTAAGAAAACGGAGAAAAAAATTTTTTACTGCTGTGCAGCTTGTTAAACAATACAGTTTGGACAGAAATTTAAGAAGATTGTTGAGTGAAACTAGTTGGATTATTTTACCAGTTTTTAATCCAGATGGATATGAATTTACCTGGAATGGGGTAATATCAATGTTTCATGCTAACTGTAAATTAAATTAATCTACTCAAGGATCGACTGTGGCGGAAATCAAGAAGTAAATATGAAATACCATTGTTTAACCCTTGCGTAGGAGTAGATCTCAACAGGTGAAATAAAGTTTAATATTTAAAAGAGAAATTAGAAATAGAAAATATAACTTTTGAAAATTATTTTAGGAATTTTGATATGGATTTTGGAGGTTAGTTATGAAAGAGTTTGCTAGCATTTCATTAAATATGTGACTTCAGGATTTGGATCCTCTAGCAATCCTTGCAGTAACGTTTATCATGGAAGGCATTCATTTTCAGAGCCAGAAACAAGAGCAGTGATGCGTTATTTGTCTAAAATGCAAGATAAAATTAAAGCTTGCATTTCCTTACATTCCTTCAGTCAGCTTTGGCTTATGCCTTATGGAAATGAGCAAGGGCATTATCCAACAAATTATAAAGAAATGGTGATTTCAAATTCACTTATCATATACATAAATAAACTTATTTACTTATTTATTTAATTTATTTACACATACGAGGATTTTATGATATTCATTCCACTTTTCAGGTGAAATTAGCTAACGGAGCTGTTAAACAGTTGAGAAGGGTGCATCGTTCAATATATAAAGTTATAAAAGCTTCAGATTTATGTAAGCAACGCAAACAGTAAATTTATATTTTTTTTCAAGTATGTGTTTTCTGAATTTGAAAAAAATTGAATTTTTTATTTTAAGAAAATATACAAGGCGCAGATGTTCAAATTCTTTAATTGTTATAAAAACGCCAATATTACGTAGTTCAGTCTTATTATTCATATAAAATCTTTTTTCATGATTAATTATTTTAAATTTAAATTATCAAAGTATTGCTATATTGTAACTTGCAGTTGATTTTTATGGTATTCTAAAATTATTATTGAAATAAATTTATCAAATTAAAAGATTTCTTATTAATTTTTATTAATAAATATAGACATATCAACTGGTGATGCGATTGACTGGGTTCTTAATGCCACTAGTACGTATTTATTTCAATTTTGAAAACTGCCTTTATAATTGATTTATCTTTCAATTTAGGCATTAAATACGCTTTTACGGTTGAACTGCGTCCAGCAACCTTAGAAAAAGGAGGCTTCATTTTGCCGGAAAAAGAGATAGTTCCCACAGGCGAAGAGGTTATTTCGAGAAAAAGTTTTGCGTAAATTATTATAAAAAAGTATTATAACAATATTATAGATTTTTATTGGTTTGAAATTTATTGCTGAAAATCTAATCAAAGTTAAAGACGCTGATTAATTTGCTTCAAGTTGCTTGAAACTAGCGCACCAACTTTTTGACGTTTGTCAATTTAGATTCAATCACAAGATTTGTTTTTGAAGTTTTATCTTCAATGCAAAATGCAGAACGTATGTGTTTTATAATTATAATAACAATAAATAGTGTTGTTTTTTCATTTAAACTTATTTATTTCTAGAAATGTTTTTATCATCCATTGATATTTAGATTTGACGAAAGTGAAAACTTATCATTTATAATCGCTGACGGATTCTAATTTTTCACATACTAGAGATAAATTTTAATGATTTAATTTTATAACAAAATATTTAAAGTTGTCAATTTGTCATTCAACTGAAAAGTCTAACATTCGCCGTGTTGTCATTATAGATAATATTTCTATTTTAAACAGTATAACGTGATATTGTTTAAATTTCAGGATAATGAAAATTTTTATGAATCTGTCACATTCTGCATTGTTATGATTTGAAGCATTAATGCAGTTATTTTTATTGTTTCTATATTTACGATTGTGTCAACATAAGAAACGTAAAATATGCTTTAAGAGTAAAGTCACAATATTAATAAAGTAAATGTCACAATTTAAAACTGCATGCAAAATTTGTGTTAGCTAATTCTATAAATAGTTTCATAATTGAATTTTTCAGTTTTATTTAATGCAATGCAATATCATATATTTATTAATTAAATACTTTATTCATATAATAAAATTTTTTAAATATATAAATATGCATCACTTGATTATGCAAATTAATTTCTACTATTAGTGTTATTGGTTTTCGTTATTAGTTGCATGCTTAAAGATAAAGTAATAAAGGCAAACCTTTAAAATGTGCTAGTTTTATGTTCGACATAAGCTCATCACATTATAAATATATAATAATGAATATAATCACTGCAAATGTATAGTTCAAGAATGGCTTTTTATGTATTACCTTTTTGCGCTGTCACTATTATTAATTAACTGTTAGCAAAATTTTAATTGTTATGGACTTTTTAGAAGGACAAAATTGTTTTGTGAAAAAAAACATATGATATAGAAAATATGTAAAACATTATAGGAGTCAAGTTTGAGAATAAAACCTATTACACTGATAGGGAGGGTCGCGGCCCCGGCCGGTCAGCGTGGGAACAAAGCACTCAAATAGTAAAGATAATTGCAGCTGGCCTTAGGTCAGCAACGCACGGTCAGATTGTACTGACAATTTGGTCATATTCCACATTCACCTAGCCAATGGAAAACGAGCGTGGGCGGATAGACTGGTGATAGATAGCAGCGGCAGTTGCCATTTCATTGCTTGAGTTCCAGCCGAGCCTTCGAAAGCCGAAAACCAAGTATATTCTGTGACGCAGACGTCTTTTAGTGATTAGCGGTCGAAAAGCAGTTTGGCAAAAGTCACAAATCACAGCCAGCCAAGCTTTCAGCAAGCTCTCTAGCACATCTCATTGCTTTCTACTTCGTGTGGTCTTGGAAATTTTTGGCTGCTTTATTAACAAAACTGAAAAGCTATGAAAAGCATATTCTTGATTCTCATTCTGCAGGTATCGTTTTTCCCAGATATTTATCTGTTATAATTGATTATAAATGCATAAATGACAAAAGCTTTATTCTTCATTTATACGATTTCTCTTCAATGGGAAATTAACACAGAATTTGCTAAATGGATTTTTTGTGTAGTTAATATTTAAATTTTATTTTCGACAGTAAATATTTAGAAAAAAATATTGCATTCATAAAATCTAAAAAAATTTTTTAATGATGATTTTTAAAACAAAAGCTTACTAGATTAGTAATGTAGTATATCACAATATTAATATACTTAGAACAAAAGAATAAAATTACTTCATTGGAAATGTTGCATATTTGCGTTGTTTTAATGTGCTTAAATTTTTTAAGTTTACACATATGCTTTGTGGCAATGTTTGCATCATTCATACTAGCAGATTTACTTAGCCAACATTGAATGCGAATATAGATTTTTCTACACGATACTACTGCTCCAATTCGTGAAATATTTTAAAAAGTGTTAAAGATACTTTAAATTTAAAAGCTGATTATTAACGATTGTTTTTTTTATTTAAACGTAAGTTATTTACAACGGACATGTTTTACAGGCTAAATATCAGAAGTGAAAAATATTTTTCATTTGTTTGTTGGCGACGTCATCTTTTAAAGTATTACAAAGAAGACGGACTCATATTGCAATTTTATTTCATTGAATAAGAATAATCTTAAAATATGTTTTTCTTAATTTTATGCAATTACAATCAAAATATCTGCCTTTATATGACTGAAATGCATATAAAAAATGACATTCTACAACTGGAACAGAACTGCTTGCTGCACCTTTGGCAATTTACTCAGTTTTTAGTTATTGAACATTAAACAAATATTTCCTGTGCACACTTATTTAGAACTTTTATAATTTTTGTTAAGTTAATTTAACACTAAAATATTTTTTTAGATTTCACTGCCTTGTTTAGCGCTAAAAACATGCAGTCGAACTGAAGCATGTCGCATTGTTGAATACCACAAGTTAATAATAGAAAATGGTAATATGGAAGCTGTGGATGAAAATGTTTCCGGCGGGGCAGGCAGTTTGCAAAAAGAGACAAATTCATCTATACAAGAACTTCGTGATGAGGCGTCGTTCACAATTGCATCTGAACAGCTCTGCGCATGTCCATCTACAGATTCACCTTGTGCTTTTGATAATGAAACTGACAACAGCGAAAATGTGATCCAAATCAACTCCGGTACAATGTTGATTTTGTGCCAGTCAAAAGAACGTCTTCCGTCTTGCAGGGATTTTAGACGTCCAGTGGTTCGTCTTTTTAAAGATCTTGAAGTAAGTTCTGATTTGCAAGGTAACTTCAATCGCCGTTACACCAAAGCTCGAATTTGGTGTCGATGCACCCGAGGCGAGTTCAAAAAGTCTAAACTCACAGAAATTTGGATGTACGGCATGCAGCACGCAGACACGTTCACATGCAACCGCCTCTTCTGAACCATGCAAATGATGCGTTTTTGTTTCATTTAATTCGTTCAATATTAATAATGATCAATGATGTGCTGATTGTCTTTTTTTCAATTATACCCACAATATTTTATTATATCTGGACAAACTTTAAACACAGCTTTGCTGCACCATGATAGCATTTCATTTAAGCATTAATTTTATAATTCTTGGTTTTTAAAATAATAAAAAAACAGCCCGGAAAGTAAAAATGAAACAAATCAAATTTATAAAATTGTCTCTTTTGACACAGTTTTTGCTGGTTGGATGAATTTGCTGAGCAAGTTGATTATTGAATCGTATCCAAGCTGTTCGGCTAGTTGAAGTGGAGTTTCACCAGCCTAAAATTATATATATAATAAAGAAAAGACCCTTTCTGCTACGAGCTTCTGCTGCAGTGAGGCGGGAAAAGTTAGCCAAAAGTGAAGAAAAGAAACAACGCAATGATAAATATGTAGATTTTTTATGCTTAGAAAATTTGCTTCTAGCGTTTAATTGAGTAAAATGTTTTTTTATTTATTGAATGCTTTGTTTTGCTTCAATGACGCATTTTAGATGTTCTAACCAGCTCGTGTGAAAAAGTTTTCAATTTAGCAACAGAAATGCGTCAACGTTTGTCATCGTAAACGTCTTGCTTGTTGGAAAGCACCACTGAACGAATAATAAATATTGAAAGTTTGTACTTTTGACCAGCGGAAGCATAAATCAAAAGCACACGTGCGCGTTGGCAAACGCCAAAGCACCATGAAATGCAATTTACGATGGTCTTTCTGAAAATTGTTTTCCACAAATTTTCACCTAGCCTTGGTGCACTTGAGTTCGCTTTCAAAAATCCAGCCACTATTCCAAAATTAATACGGTGGAGTAAACACGGCTAAATTAAAGTGCCAGGTCCCGGCTAGGGTATGATTTTGAAAACTGGTCAATTACATCAAACAGCTGCGGAAATTTTTGGGAATTCAGTTTATGAAGCGTGTGACATATTCATCTGAACACCAAGGTGAAATTTGTGTGCATACGAGACATGCTGAAAAGAGGAATCTCCAAAGTGCAATTCGCCCATTGCTAAGCAAACACGCACATGCGTGTGCACACACACACACACACACATACACACATACATACACGTGCTTGCATTGCACAGAAAAACATAAACAAAAGGCTGTTTTACGCATTTTCTAACTTAATTTTGCAATAATTTTAAAATCTATAAACATTAGACAAGTTAAACATAAATAGAATGCAAAAAATTGCCTAAATAACAATATTTTAACTGCTACCAAGCTGTGAATAGTTTTGAAAACATTATTTTATCATTAGTTTCTTACTTGATTCGGCAGCTGTACATCAGCTCCAGCTCGAATAAGCATTTTTGCGATTTCCTGATGTCCAAACAGACAAGCAGCATGTAAAGCAGTTTCACCGTTTGCCAACAATCCTAAACATGGGTCAAATTCTAGCAGTTCTTCCACCACTGCTGTGTGACCTTTGTGCGAGGCTTTGAAAAGCGGTGTTGCTCCATCCTGGAAAGCAAAGTTAACAGTTTGTTTTAAATAATTATATTTTTGTTATGTGAAAATGTTGTAAAGCTTTCTTCCAAAGAAAGCACGACTGTCGAACATTTTTACAAAGTTTTTACCTTTCGAGCTTCATCTACATTAGCACCCCATAAAAGGAGTTCCCTTACAATTGATGCATGCCCCATTTGACATGAAATCCAAAGTGGTGTAGCACCATCCTGTAAACAGGATAAATTCATATCACTTAAATAAAAGGCAAAAAAATCACTTATACATTTCTTGCTTTGCTTACATCAGCACCGTTTTGAAGAAGAATTTTAACTACTTCAAGATGGCCATTTTGAGCGGCCACAAAAAGTGAATGCGCACCATCCTTAAGAAAAAAAGCGATATCAGTTTTAACTAAATTTTATTTATTAACTACATTTATTTAAATTTCTTACCGACATTGAATAGTTCGGATCACAACCTACTTCTAAGAATGTTTTTACAATAGTTATATAATTCCCTTGAGCAGCGATGAACAAAGCCATGCCACCATTCTGATCAAAATACATATTTAAATTAAAAAACTTTTAATAAACAATTTAAACAGAAATACATACGGTAACTACATCAAATCCAGATTGTAACAAAAAACGAGCAATCTCTAAATGCCCTTCTTCAGCAGCAAAAAACAATGCTGTTGTTCCACTCTGAAACATTTAAATTTTGAATAATAAAAAATTCTGTCGTAAAACAGTTTACTTTGCTTAAAATTATTGGATTCTGTTTAAATGTTAAATTTTCTTTGATAAATTGTTCGAATAACAATTACTGAGCGTGCGAAAGCAAAATGAAATTGTTTCATCATGCAAATCGAGAAAAGATTAAGAAGAAGAAGAAGAAGACCCCCTGCGTTAGTTGACCTTGAATGCATGCTGCCGCATTTTTGTCGCTATATAAAGTACAACAAATAAAGTTCAGTTATGGGAGATTTTAGCGGCACAATCTCAATCTATCAGTCAATCAATCTATCTGAATTAGTATTGAATAAAATCTATCGTTGTATTACTTTATACGAAATTAACGAAAAACTATTTTCCTTTATTGAATATTACAATTTCCATAGAAAACAAGAGACTAAGTAAATTATTTTTCTTTTTAAATTTTATTGATTTAGTCGAAATTAAATTTTTTTCATTACATATTTATGAAATATTCTTACATGAGGATAATTAAAGCAAAGATATTAAAAATACTGTTTCTTTATTTTGTTACTTAAGTATATTGTATATTGTTCATGAATATTTAAAAATTGAAAATAAGTAATGTAAGGTTTTTATGTGAACAATTTATTTTTCATATTTTATATATGTATTAGGCAGAAAATGGATGCATCATATTAAATAAAAGATCAACAATAATTTCAATGTCTGTTTATGCTAATTAGATTAATCCAAAGTTCAGATATGCAAAAAATGCATCATATTGTAAAAAAAGATGTTTATTTTGATTGAAAAATGGAAAACAAAAGTGGATTACTTTGCGACGTATATTCACATCAGCCCCTGCTTCGACCAAAATTCGAACACAACAAAAATGACCCTGCGCTGAGGCAAGCATCAAAGCAGTCGTTCCTTCCTAATCAAAATAAAATTTAAAAAATTGCATTTAAATTTTTACTTTAAAACAAAAATAATAAAGAAAATAAATGAAACAGAACAATTGCAAATGCGCTTTACAGAATCACAGCAGTCGATTCGAACTCTGCCAGAATTGAGTACTTGCTGTAAGGTATCCACATCACCGGAAGAAGATGAATTGTGCAGCAAATTGTCGTCGTGGGTTTCTTTCTGTTCAGTAAAAAAACAAATTTTTATAAATTTAAAAAAAAATTCAAAAATAAAAATAAAAAGTTTTCGTCACGTGCTTACACGAACAGACATGTGATGCAGATGTTGAGTTGAGGGGCAAGTTGGAAATTTCCACTGTTCAAAGTTTATATGCGCTTAAACCGACCGGCTCTAAGCAATCTAAAAAGCAAAACTGTTCAACATAGCACAAGCGTTGTTTGTCGTGTAAACATCTGACTACAAACTGTGGTGACGTTGTTGTTGTCATGGCTGTGACTGGCAGTCAAACTATGCCGACAGTCAAGATAAAAATGCAAACATCAAAAGTTGAACAAAGAATGCTTGAGAGCAGTGATTTAAGAAGCCAGTAAAAATTGGAACCTTTTCTGCTCAGAATCAGAATCTTCTGCAAATAAACAAACTTTCAACTTTCCACAAGAATGCTTTTCTTTTGCATGTGTGCATGTATAATTTACTATTTTACTTATGCACAATTTCTCATAATATATATTCATGATCGAATATCAAAATGACCAACATAATCAATATCATAGGAAGATCAAACGAATTGAATTTTCCAATTTTCAATAAAAAAAGTGCAAAAAAAACATGATCAGCTACAAATAATATAATCTTTGATGACTCAATGACCTTGTAAAATATGCAAAACGAAGCATTTACTAAACTGTCGTTCTGATTTTATTTTGTTATATGACATGTTTCCTTCATAATACAACGAATAAAATGATCTAGTCTTTGTATGCAAACATATTCTGTGCTATTTTCGGTTGTAAATTAAAATTTTTATTTAGAAAATTAAAAATTCTGAGAAGTTTACATAGACTTCGAAATTCAAAATTTCATTTATATGGAAACGTGAATTTCAGAAACAATATACAGTAATAATTACAATTATAAACGTGCACGTGCAATTAGTTGTATGTCTGTATCGTCATTGGTTGTGAATTTTTAAGATGATTTGAAAAAGTACAACTGATTTTAAACTGATTTGAACATTCTCCACTACAAAGTTTGAGTAAAATTGAAGCCACTTATTTCAGTCAACAGTCCAAGCAAACAAACTGTAAATTTGTCATACCTGTAAAAGAAATGACCTCGTTAAAAATTTACGCTACAAAATTTTGAACGCCTCTCATTTGCTGGTGAACGGTATAATAATTGTGATGATGCAGTACTGAGAAGCCAGTTGCTTTTTGTTTCGCTTGAAGAAAGTGACACACGATTTATCGAACGCGGCATTAATAACGACCAGTTTTGATTACCACCCGTATAAGGCACTGTCCTGAATCTAGCCGTTGCACTATAAGCAATTACATGAATGGAATGGAAAATTGAATTTTATTTTATGATGATTTCCTGTCACTTAAGTTGAATTTGTTTTACATCATATTCTTGAAATGCAATATTTATTGTACAATGGATAGATAATATTTATGACAACATTGAAATACAATTTACATCAAATTATCGACAGAAAAGCTACGATAAAGCATGGAAAACTGAAAAAGTTAAACTCATTGAGAATCAATTCAAAATAGTACCTCTTTGCTTAAAATGTATTCGATGGTAATGCACATTTCGCATCAAGCTGTGCATTTGTCAACTGAATAAATTCCAAATAAATAAAATTTAGCTAATAACAAAACATTCTTTTCAACTTGACAAGCAAAATTTGTAGAAAAAAATTTCAAAATCACATCAAATAAACAATAATCAAAAGTTTACAAAGTTTAATAAATAGTAAAATAAGAATGTTTCAAAAGTTATTTTAAAAAATCTTTCTCACTATTTTAGATAAAACTGCAACACAGATCACCGATTTGCTTTGTTTGCAAGTTGCATGAATGCAAATTTTACTACAAGCACTCTAGTGAACGATGAATAATCAGAATCGCTCTAACCGGCAAATATTTCCATGGCAACAACACTGGCAACTGAAGCAACAGTCAACAACAAATTACAGCTCATACAGCTGCAAAAGAAGTGCTCAAGAAGTAAATACAAAAAAAGTCCATCTTCTGATGATAATTTTAAAATGAGATTGCCTGACTTTTGCTTACAATTGAAAAAAATAACATTTAAATTTTTTTCACTTTTTACGATGCATTTCCGTATTTGTAATTTTATTTTTATAGCATTGTTAAATTTGAAAACGTCACTAAATTTTACGTATTACATACAATTTAAAAAAATACAATTTCACTAAATTACCAACAACGTTAAAAAAAATTCCCCCTCTTAATGATGTACTTGCATCAGTAAATAAATTAAATGTTCCATTTCCAATTTTACTTTTCAATTCAACTAAGAATTTTGCGTAAAGAAATAAAACTATGATAAAAAATAAAATAAATTTTTATTAGAAATGCAAATGAATCAATAAAAATTCAAACTCTATTGAAATTGCAAAAAAGTACTCAAACAGTTCACATTAATCTTCCGGCATTGTACAGGACATTGATAAGAATGAAATATTGAATTGCAAATTTGTCATTATAAACAATTAATTTTATTGATGATGAAAAAAACAAAAAACTTACTAACAGTCACACTTAATCATGTATAAATAGGCTAAAAATTTGGAATACTCTTCCGAAACAAACAATAACGTAATGAAATTATCTGCATATTAAGAAAACTATATTACAATGGTTTTCTGACTATGCATTTCAAAATAAGATTGCTTTTTCTTTAAAAGCATAATTATAAATTACAACAATGCTAACAGTTTTGTTTGTAAATAAAAACCGAGCTAACAACAACTGAACAGCAATCATTCCTTCTGATCTTTTATTATTATGATTTGTTTATTTCAAATTTTAAATAATAATTACTATATTTAAAATAGCTGGTAGATACATTTTTCAAATTTACTGCAAGTCATTTTCTGACTACAAGTCAACCAATATTGTGCATTGGCACAGAACAAATGGTTTTAAAACTTGAATATCATAACTTACAGTAATTGTTGAAATTTTGGTCTCGCGTTTAATCATGATTGTCGCTTTGCAAATTCACTGTCCTGTTGCTTATTTCAAGACTAAAATTAATTTACTCACTAGTCATCCACTACAAAAAAATACGAATTTTGGCTCTCATGCGTTTCAATTTAAGTGAGCTTTGGAATATGAATTTGTTTTCTGAAACTTTCTACTCCACAGTGTTCACTATTAGAGAAAAGGGAAATTGGGAAACTGGAAATAGGTTATTTCTTATAACGTCACTTGTTGCATCAGATGGACAATGATTGATTTATCTATTGAAGACTGTTACAAAACAAGCTGGCATTGCTTTATTGCTAATTTTTGACATAAAGGTTTGAAATTGAGGAAACCCATTAAACGAAATGTATTGACAAATTTCTAATTCCGTTTTAACCAAATTTTATTACTGTAATAATGAACATCAAACAGAGTAACAATTTACTCAAAACAGTGCAATAATTTGTTAAAGTATGCTGTTGCTGACAAATCACATGAACTTCATTCTGTATACCATATGTTTAAATAAAATATCGTCTAAGCTTTACAAATGAATACATTTAGATTCTTCATGAGTGTATTGAAAAAAAGTTTTTATTTTATGTTATGAAATTATACTAATGAATAAGTTGTGTTGGTTTTTAAAACAAAAAGCATTTTCGAAAAAATTATTAAATTACATTACTGAAGTCCGAAATTGTTTAAATTAACAAAACCCAATAAATCTATACGAATAGGTTACGGGGTCACGAAAATACGCGGTAAAGATAACAGGAGCAGCGTTTTATCAAGCTACCTAATTCATTGACGTACAAATTACAATGATATTATGAGTTAAATATAATTTCAACCAATCTTTGAAATATCCTGCCTTGAGTAAAATTCTTGTGAAATGCAACAGTATGCAGATCAAGTAGCCTTTTTGTAATACATTTATACTTAATAGACTGAAGTCTAATACCTGAGTATAAATATATATACAGTAAGGAGATTTATTTTAGTATTCGTTTCATCATGAATATGGTATCTGTTTCACAGTATTTGTAGAGTGAACAACAGAATAAGCTGAAAAAGAAGACATGCGTTTAAAGGTGATTTAATTTATCACGGTAATAGCTAAAGTGGGAATGGAACACAAGAAAGATGGTCCGTCAAATAATTTAAAGAAAGACGAGAAGAAGAAAATGAACAATATAAATTCTTTAGCATTTCCATCGTTTAAATCGATCAGAAGAAATGTTTACGTTGATTGCAAGTGTGAAAAATCAGTCTAAAGCTTTTGAGAAATTTTATTCTAATATTTTAGAGAACGAATTGATAATGAATTTGACCCATGCAGATGTCTAGAAGAAACTGGCAGTTGTATAACAGATATTTGCTCATGCCGCAGCATTTTCGTAGAATGGTAAAACGTTTATTATATTAATTATTGTTGTAACTTAGCTTTTTTTTTATTAGTTCTAAACTGTGCAAATGCGGTAAAGCTTGTGAAAACCAGCGCATTCGAAAAGTATGCTATTTGTTTATTCAGCTTATGTGAGTTCTGTTGATTTTGTTTCAGGGCTTAGGGAAAAAAGTTGAGAAATTTCTAGCTGGATCTAAAGGTCTTGGCCTGAAAACTCGGCAAGATATTTTAAAGTATTTTTTTCTTTCTATAATAATTTCATATATAATTTTTCAATGCTAAAAATTACTTTTCAGTGAATTTCAATTCCACTACTTGAAACAATTTTTATTATGCAAAAAATTAGTTTCACATTTTTTGGACTAATGTTTGTCGTTTTTTCATTTTGCTGCAACATAAATGAAAATAATTATTCTATAGGGATGAGTTTATAGTGGAATTTGTTGGTGAGGTGATCACTTCAAAAGAAAATTGCAGGCGAAACAAGCAACAAATGCGTTGGGCAAATACACATCAGTATCCAATGCAGTTAACAGGTGGCCTCGTAATTGACGCCACTTCATTTGGAAATGCTGCCAGATTTATTAATCATAGCTGTGATCCTAATTGTCGAGCAGAAAAAGTATTAACAATCAATATTTGTTTTGTTTTTATTAATTTTATTTTCCAGTGGATGGTAGAAGGAAAGCATCGATTGGCGATTGTTGCGAACCGAGACATTCCAAAAGGCGAAGAGCTTACGCTGGATTACGGTTACGCTGGCAAGCCGTAAGCTTTTTGCATGTTATTGAAAACAAAATAACAAGAATTTGTTTCTTGGTTATTATTCTCCCTTTTCTTTTTTTATTTAAGCTTTGATGAAATTCCATGCCTTTGTAATTCGTCGAAATGTCGAAAATTTTTGGGCCGTCCACTGTCAAAGAACAGAAAAATTTCCAAAACTTAATCTGTTTATTGAGAGAGTAGCAGTGTTTTTACTTTATTTTTGTATTTTTTATTCGACATTTTGCATGTATGCTGCATTATCTCATTTTCTTATACCGGAAGAGGAAGTATTTGAAGTGAAACAGGCTGCTATTTTCAAAATATTGCTTTTGATATAAATATAAATATATCAACAGGTTTTGGAATCATTTAAGCTGTGTGCATAAGTATTTGAAATACTTCCTTATTTGCATCTGTTTGTCATTTTTCTGTGAATTTTAATGTCTAATATTTTTTAATTTGCTCATCATTTATCTGGCTTTCAACGCGCTTTACGAGAAATCTGCTCTATTTCTGTCATTAAATTTTACGAAACAGCTTTTTGTATACTTCATTAATTTGATTAAATAGCACATTTGTGACTCTGCAGTTGGATAGTGAAATATTTACATTGCAATAATAATAAATTTCCGTCAAGGACAGCCGTCGTAAATTTAAGTGGTCGTAAGTAGAGGATTAATTTCATGTATGTATATATACAACAAACTTTTCATAAAGATAAATCTTTGTTTTTTGTGATTGGTATATTTTGAAGTTTACACAATTTTTAAATTATGAAAATATTGTTCAACAATTCAATTACTGACCTTCGTTTCACTACAAAAAATAGCTTGCTAAAATATTTTTTTTATATACTGATTAATTTATTTCACAATAATATTGTTTTAATAATAATTCTTATTTTAATGGCAGCTTTTTGAACATTTTCATTTGATTATGTACGTCGACAGTAGATCAATAGTACTTGATTTTGTGCAGTGTACAGTATTCTTAAAGTCTCGTTATGTATCAGTATCTTCGGTATAATTCACCAATGTAAGTTGTGAAGGACGTACGATACGTAATTTGAAAAAATAGACTTTTATTTTATAAATATGACCGAAATGGACAACGATTCAATAGAACTGAGATCACGTGTCAACAATAAGCATCTCCGGTCAAATTCTAAAGAACGTCGTGAGAAAAATCATGAATGCAATCAGTTTGTAGTGTATCACATGTGTGCAGGTGATACAATTCAAAAAATTGCCTTAAAACATAATATATCGGTTAGTTTTAATTTTTGTTATTTTTAATTTTTGTATCATTTTGTCCAAGAGTGAGCGCTCTAGATTGCTGCTGAGCAGTGTTTTTATTCACATTTCTTTTAAATAAACGTACTTTACAATCGTAGTGTCACTTTTTTTTCGTATTTTATGCCTGTATATTGCTGTAAATTATGTGGTCAGAATTGAGTACTTTTTAACTAGTCTTTGAAGCATTATTTCGATCAGTGTTTGAGGTTTTACTTTGTTTTTATCCACAAGTATTTGTGGTTCAGTTAATTTTTAACGCAGGCAGATGTGAGACATTAAGCGAAAACTATTTATTTAGGTAAATGAGTTGAAACGAGTTAACAACTTGTTGTCAGATCAAGATATTTACGCTTTGAAAATGATTCGTATCCCAGTGCATCGGTTTAGTTTTCTAACTGATTCTTATAAAGTTAGCAACGACTCAGCTTCTGGTAAAATAGATTCGCCTGTTATTTCAGCAGCGCACATATCGTCAACGGATTCAATTTCAATGCACGGTGAAAAGCAAAAGTTGCGGGATGATCATGCTCATGCAAAGAATGACATCATTGATCTGCTGAGTGAGGTAGATCAGAATGTCCAACGTGTCAAAGAAAAGCACAATCAGCAAAATTCCAAAGAAGTGAATGAGCATTTAAATGAAAATGATATGCACAATTTTCAAACAGATACACGCCAGCTTAGCGAAATCAGTTGGCTGAGACAAAATATTTGCCATTTTTCGATTTTAATTATACTTTTTTTTATGTTTGTTCTTCTGCCGTTGTCATGGTTGTGTTACAGGTTTTTTAACTAGGCTCACAGTGGTGATTTATTGAAGAAACGTTGAACACTGTTGGAAAATTGGTTGTTATTATTTGTATCACCATTGATGATGACAACGCAAGAGCTCGACGTTGGCGTATTTTCAGTATTAAGTAAAAATAAACATTTACGTTTAATTTTTTTTTTCTGCTTTATGCTATTTTTATAGTGAAATTAAGATGTTTGTTTATCAGTAGAAGTTATTAATAAAAGCACAATAAGTATTAATGAAACTGAAATGTAATTTTGGGAATAGATCCTACTCTGCTGAGTTTACTATTGAGTATTGAATATGTAAAACAGCATTCCGAAATTAAAAAATATTTTAAAAATACATGAATTTTTAATCTATTGTTGTTCTCCTTTGAAGTTTATTTCATTTCTAATTTACTGAAATGCATTTATTTTAAATCTTATATAATGAAAATATGAAATGAATATTAATAACAAACAATTATTTTACACCACTGCATGCTAAAGTAGAATAATGATAAGCTTGTCTAAGATTAACCAGAAAGTTATATCTTTTATTATTTGTTGCATATGTTTAAAAAGTTGTGAACAATGTTTTCATTTAAACTGTTTTGTGTTTTCCAATTTTATTATGGTTTCATTGCAAAACATTTCATGTAGATTAATATTTAAGAGAAATTTAAAAATTGATGGTTTCAATCGGAATTCTTAATTAAAGGAAATTATCACAAATTATTTTTCTATGTACTGTTCAATAATGGGTAACAGTAATTTTATTTCTGTTACATTTATTTGTTTAACGAATTAACAACGTAAAGTTTAAATTTTATTTTATTCTCTCGTACTTCAGCAGCTTTTGAACTTTCTTTTACTTGATTCGTTAATCTTTATTCCATGATTCTACTGTCATTAACGCAACTTTTTGATTGTCCAGTAAATATAATGACATTTTTAATGTTTAAAAATTTCTATTAAAATGTTATGGATTTTCAAAGTGCATAATAATGAATAAGGTTATTTTGAATATTATGTGATAAAATTTGTAGCATGCAGTTGTCATCATATGAGGTAAGGCAACTGCAAGAAGAAGAGTTATTTTTGTGGTATTTAATTTTTGTCTTGTTGACTAGAATTGCATAAAGATACAACATAACTATTCGTACTGAATATTGTTTACTTTATGATGGTATGTTTTTTGGTTCAAAAAAATCAAAGCTTTTTTGTTTCTTTTTTATTTACGACGGTAACGTCTATTATTCTTGCTTAGTTTTATTCCAAACAGACTTCAGTGAAAATATAATAATAAAATATTGTAGCTTTTGGGGGCGCTTTTCTTCGCTACAAGTGATCTTTCATTGATGTTTGAATTTTTTATTGTTTATATAAAGTGTAATTGAGTTGTGGAGTCATGTTTAAGTCAGATTGTTTATTTGTTGTCGTGTATTTATAAAACACTATAAAATATTGCATTTTTAAAATTTTTTAACGAAATTCTGACAAAATAAATTCATTATTACTATTTATTTATTATAAAGTTTAAGTAAATTATTTTCACGTCTATATACTGTAATGCTTATTATTACTTACTTTTTTCTTTACTGTTGATTACTGTAATTTCTTATTAACATCTGTTTTTTCCCGTGATCTTGTTTTTAACTTGTTGGTTTTGATTTATCAAAGTGATGTGTGAAAATTTTCATTAAGTTTTTATTATTGCATGATCATTGTAAAAATATTACCGATTTGTTCATTTTATTTATAATTTTTTGGTTGAAATTAAATGTAATGGCATTATTTGTTATTATTGTCTTTATTTTTCATTGATATTTTAGTTTACAATTTATATTTTTCTTTGTATTGTTCATTGCTGTTATATTGTTAGCTGTTATATTGTATTGTATTTCATTCAATATAATTTTTAACTTTTAAGAGAAGCATTACATAAATTTCAATCAGATGACATTATCACATCTGTTTATTTCTAACATTATAATGGTTTTATAAATGTGGTTATAGCGATATGTCTAGTACTATTAAAAAACTGAAGCTTCTTTCTAACGAGGACCTTGTGTTTAAATCTGGTCCAGTAAAAAATCCAACTAAGTACGAAAATTCCTTGAGAGAAGTATTCAAAACCATCGACGAACAAGTAAGTTTATATTTGTTGCAGTTATAGAATTGTTATATATATATATGTTTTATAAAGCTTTTGAACAAAAAGTGATAATAAATTAAAAAATTTTTTTGCTTTGTTACTATGCTTTTGAAAATGTAAATTTTAGGAAAAGGAGATACTGCGTTTATCAAAAATTAAGGAAAAATCCAAAAAAGAAAGTAAGAATTAAAATTACCCCATAAAGATTCACTGGAAAAATTACGATGATACATTTGTAGTCGAAATGGAAGCAGAAAGAATTAAAGAGGAATTAAAAACGAAAGTTCGAAATGGTGTACGTTTTATTATTATTTTTTAAATATTAGATGCTTTTGATTTCTTTATTTTTTCATGCTTGTAGGATTTGATTATTGCTGGCAATAAGATAAAAGAAAGTTTTAAGAAACCTTTATCAGTTCAGCGACGACTAGAGGTTTGTTGTTTAATCCTTTTTGACAAACATTTCTTATACAATGCTGCATGTAAAATAAAGCAGTGTAGTATTATAAGAGATGTGCAGATGGCAGTTACTGATTACTCAGTAATTGTAATTGAAATATAATATTTAATTAAATAATTTAATAGAAAAAAATATTTAATTTTTGAAGCTGAATAAGTGCATTTTGATGTAATTTTGTGATGTTTGAATGTTTCAATTTTTTATAGTTACAGTAAAGTTTTGATTTAATTCTCAGGAATTAAAGCATTAGATTCCATTGCTGTGAATGTTTTACTACTGCATTTTTTGCATTGTAATGGTAAATATACAAACTGGTTGGATAAGTGAAGTTTACATATAAATTTTGAATTCAACTAAGTTAGTTTTATTTAAATGATGGTGTTGTATATTGATTTACTGAAAGCTACTTGTGATTCTTATTTAGAAGCACCTTTCTCCCGAGGAATTGGCTGAGAAAGCGCAAGGTATGTAATGTAATATTCGTTGATTTCGTTATTATAAATAAATTTGTGCATTTAAATAATTCACATCATGAAGTAATGGTTTAATGTTTGTCTTTGGCATATAGTTGTTTTATTTGAAGATGTAAGAATCTTTACTTTGAGAATTTCCCTGAAAATAATGTGTAATTTTTGTAATTTAATTTAAATAAATATCATATAACTTTTTTTAGAATCGTCGCAGGCAAAGACTGTTAAACCGAATGAAAATGTAGTAGTAGTTGAGGGTATTGATTTGTCACTTGGAACTTTGTACAGGATGTTGTCGAAAATGGGAACTATCGTGAAAATGTCGAAAACTTTGAATGGCCTGTATATACATATATAGATTCTAATAAATATAAATGAATTATTGGATAAATTATTATTATTTTCTGTTAAATATTTTTTCAATGGTTATTTAGATCCGTTTATTGTGAATTTGATAGTAGAGAAAGCGCAATCTTGGCACAGGCAACGGTAAGGCTAATTTTCCATTTTTTGAACTTGGGTAATTGTAATTTTTGAAGTTGAACGACAAATTGGTTCGAGGCAAAAGTATCAAGGTCTCTTTTGATACTGGTTTGTACCGATTTGCTGCTCTTGCTCCACCATTTGATCCAGCATATAAACCTAAAAAGATAAAATGTATTTCTTAATGCAATGTTGAATTTTTATTATTGTTGTTATTATGGAGAATTATACTTGTAGTGGAGGAAATGGCAGAAAATGCAGGCAATGGTCAATGCATTATTCAAGTCAAAGGAAGAGACTTGACCGGCGTTATTCTGAATTCAGCATTTGGTCATCTCGGCCGAATCCGTAATACTTGTGTCAGCCGCAATCGAACGTAATTATTTTTAAATTTGTCTTTTATAATTTTGGAATAAACAGATTCTTTAAATTTTTACTTTTTAAGGACTGCTATACTGGTTTTTGAAAAAGAAGAAGCTGCTCAGATGGCAGTTGATGTGGTAATTATGCATTTTATTTTATTTTATTTTTCACTGAAACTATTTCTCATTGTTTAGATGAATGGCGTCATTATAGGAAAAGATTCAGTAACCATTTCAATGTTTCCTGATATAAAGGAGAAGACGGAAACTTTGAAAGATGATTTGACAGGTAAAGCAGCTGATTATTATTGTAAAAAGTATTAGAATGTGATTTAAAGTTATTTTAATTTTTTTTAAAACTGTTTGGATTTATTTTGATTTTTTGCATTCAGAGTCAAAGCCTGTTGCTGCTGCTGCTGCTGATGATGATGATGCTGCTGCTGCTGCTGAATTGGATTCTGTCGCTCCTGCTGAGCCAAATCCAAATGCTGCTTGTACAAAACCGAGGGATGTTGTTGTGGCTTATGTCCGAGCTTACAAACTGACAGTGGAAATGCTTTACGAAGGGTTTCATCATTTTGACGACATTGTCAACCTCTTTCTGACAGATATGCGATTGTATGATGGCAGGGTAAAATGTGGATTATTTAATTAAATAATTTTTTGAATTATTTTTAGCGATTGTTTGATTGAATACAAAACTTCGGAACAGGCTTATATTGCCTTGAACACGGTATTACTGATTAATATTGCAATTGAAGTATTTTGTTGAATTATTTTTATTTCAGATGAATGGCCATTTATTGCAGAATTTGATTTTGCAGATATCACTGCTTCAGGAAAATGCTAGTAGAAGTGGAGAACATGGGCAGAGAGATTCGAATTTTCCAATTGCAAGTGGGAAAACGATTTCCGTGCGTACAAAGGTATTTCTTCCAGCCAACGTTATTCTCCCTGCGTTCCAAGTTTTTGGTGACATTGTTCAGTACACTTTTGAGAGGAACTATTCGTGAGTGTTGTAAACAGTTGTTATTATAAATAAATAATTGAAAAATATTTATTTGTTTTTTTCAGAGGTGGTTTTGTGGAATTTGTGAATCCCGCATGCGTGTCTCGAGCTTGTAGCGAGGTAGCGATTTAATTGAATTATGATAACCGATTACAGCTGATTATTTTTTTGCAGATGAATGGCAAATACTTAGAAGATATGAAGTTGATCACTTCTGTTTTTGTTTTTTCACCACATAGTAGGGAGAAGGAATTTTACACACGCACACACACATATTTATACTTTATACAATTCAATTTCGATTTTTTTTTATTATTTAGCTAATTTTAACTGTTTGGCTGATCCAGCAATGTTGGATGTGGAAGTGCCGATTGCAGTGCCCTTTAAATGGCTTGTCACTACATTTTCGCCTTTTGGAAGGTTGACATATGTTTGCCTCGAAGCAGATAAAAAGTACTGAATGTATAAGTTTTTGCTGTTTATTTTATTTTATTGCTATATTTAGATCGGCTTTAATTGCGTACCAGTCGATGGAATCTTCGAAGATCGCATGCATGGAGGTATATTTTTATTTCATCATATATTTTAATTTGATTATTCGTTTATTTCTTTTTCTAGTTGAATGGACTTTGCTTTGAAGGTGGAATTTTGCGAGTTAACTTTCATAATGAGTCAGTGATGCTTGATTTGAGGAGCATCCAGGAGGACACTGGTTTAGCTGTTTCCGAACCAGCAGCAGCCAATGTGAATGCAGGTATTGATTTATTTGTGCAGATTGATTGATTCTAACTAGATATTAAAATAATTTTTAATATCTGTTTAATTATCATATGATTATTGTTATTATAATTTGAAGATAATTGTTTATTGAAAATGATTGTGGATAGTAATTGGATTGAACAACTTTTCTTTTATTCTCATTAAATGTTTACTTGTTTGTGATTTAATATGTGCTTTATCGTTGCAGATTTTCTCAAAGAGGACGGTGCTGTCAATGCAGAGTTTTAGCTGTATGCCCAGAGAAAAAGTTTTGTTTTTTATTAGTATTGTTTTTTATCGAAGTTTACGTAGTTTTACATCATAGTCAATGTGAAGTTTTGATATTTCACTTTTTACTTTAAAATTTTATCATACGGTAGATGTTCAAGGCAGTAGTATTTTCTGTAATAATTGTTTTTGTCATTTAATAGTACAGTATGGTTTGCCGCTCGCTTATGTTTGCTCAAGAGTTCGCAGTGTGATCTTTTATTCTGCTTTTATTAATGCAGTGTTTTGCTGAGCAGACGCTGCGTTGTTTGGAAAGTTTCAATAAATGCTGCTTTTCTGTAATTTGCATCATGTGATTTGTGTAATTCGATTACAGAAAACATCTTCAAAGTCTGTTTTGACTGCAATGTTGACGGTAAATCACATAGAATGCAAGCAGGAAGTGAGATGCAAAAAAGTCACAACCAAAATTACTGCTTCTTGCAGTGTTAAGAACAAAAATGATCAAAGACGAAAATGAATAAACATAAACAATGTTAATGCGCAACAAACAAACTGAAATAAAAATTTAATAGATCACTTCAAAAGAAACCAGATTACTGTTTTGCATCATGTACTTATATGCAGGTGTTAATGTCATTTTTGTTTTTAACACTGCCATTTAGATTTTAAAGATTGCGTTAAAGTGAATAAAAAAAGCAAAAAATCAATTAGTAAGGTATGTCAATATGTGACAAAGTAAGTAAATCAAAAGTGCACATTGTAAAACAATTTCGCAAATATGATTGAATAGCTGTTTCAGAAAGTTAAAACTGCCAATCGATTGATTAATCCTTTGTTTGTTTGAAAATGTGACATATCTGAAAAATGAACAATAAATAAGGAATATCTATTTATAAAATATAATTTAGAAATTTAATTTATAAAAACATCATAAAAATTTTTTTATAATTGTTTTAAATAAGTTATTAAATATTATCATTCAAAAACGTCGTTATTTAAAAAGATAATTATTCATTAGTGAGTTAATTTTATCTCTTTGATATATTATTTTAAAATTATATTTATTAATAAAATATTATACCTTTTTAGTATTAAATGTGTTTTTGTAAATTTTTTCTATCAAAATTTCAATTAATAATTCATGCATAAGTTTTATTTACTTGAATGATAACTTGAAAATCATATTACTGTTTATTTATGGTAGTTCAGGTGGCAATAAACGAATTAGTTTACGATGTTGGAGATCAATGCGAATTTACTTCCAGAATTATCAAAGAAACTTATTAACCTTAAGCTGTATCCATATTTTGATATAGCTCATTACATCATGATGACAATGTCAGTTCGTGAAGATCTCGGATCAGGTATTTTTGAGAACAAACGAATTTTTCATTGTTAAATTCATTTTTCTTTTATATTAATACTTTATAAATTTGAGTTTGTTTTTTTATTTATGTAACTGTGCAACTGGCATTATTTTTTCAACGACGCATTATAATTTTCTTAAAATTTTGTCTAATTTTTTATATGTTGTTGATTAAATTTGATCTAGTGCAATTAATTTTTCAATTTTCCAAATGTAGACATTATTTCTAATTCGATGCTGTGCATGTGAAGTTGTTGAAAATTGAAGTGAAACATTAAAATTGTAAGATTCGAGAATGTTATGTTAATTATGTGCATAGCTAGAGCATGAGAAGAGTTTAGCACTGAACTAGCTTTTGCGTGGCATTATGTTTGAATTATTCAGCCCGTTGACAGCTGAAACAGCGACTTTGCTTAGAACAGCTGTTGAGGATATAAGGTTCATGTGTTATTCAATAATATAGATCTCAATTTTGCTATATTTCTCGAGTGTTGTCATTTTAATGTTTTTTTAAACTGTTTTTTGTTACTCGGGTTCAATTTTAGGTGCTGTGGTCTTTTCAAGAAAGCATCCATTATCATGCTGGTTTTCCAGTATGCTGATGTGCTTTGCTGGATTCATTTTATCAAATTTTTTACTCGGGGAACCAATTGTAACAGCTTTTATGCGACATAGTGACGTACTCTTAGCAACGGCAGTTTGGTTTGCAAACTAACTATACATATCTATACTTCGCTTTTCAAAATACGTTTAAAGGTGTTATTTTTATAGGTACATTGTCTTCTATTCACCATTTGACATTGCATACAAAACTGTGAAATTTTTTCCCATTAAATTGATACTGTTAATTTCGAAAGAAATTCATCGAACAAGCAAAGTGTATTCCGCTGTTGTGCACGCAATGCAGCTCTATCCGAATTCTTATTTAATTATGGCAATACTTGGCGTTGCAAAGGGTACTTTATTTATTTCTAATTTTTTTTAAAATTATTGTTATTCATTTGGTTTAAATAAACTTTTTTCAGGCGCAGGTAGTGGAATAATTCGAACATTTGAACAACTCGTGCGTGGCAGTTGGTCTCCTTTGACGAACGAATTTCTTCGACCGAGCCTGTAAGAAATTTCTTTTTTTTTAAATGTATGATTAAATAATTGAATAATAATTCATGAAATTGTTGGATTTCTTTATTATATTTTTTTTAAAACAATATTTGAATGAATTTGATGTTTAACGGAAAGTTGTAATCGATGACTTATCAAAAATTGACTTTTACAATTTATCAATTGATACGATTTAAATTTAAATTTTGCTTTTTATTCAAATTAATTTCATCGTATTCATTATGAAATTTGAAAATAGAACTGCTTTATTTTCTACTTGAGAAATTTTATTTCAAGACGATTGAACAATTGTTTGCTTTTTTTTTTCCTTTCAGCACTACGAAAAGTTGCATTGTAGCGAGTGTAATTTTTATTCTGGAGAAAATGAATGTGATTCCTCTTCCTCACGAAGCAGTATATACTGTGGTTGTGAGCTTTTTCATCCATTTCAAATTGAGCTCCTTCGTGTTGGGCATTCACGATCCATTTTTGCCATTTGAAAATCTCTTCTGCGCTATATTCATGGGCGGAATATGGGATGCACTGAAGTGAGCGATCATTCAAGATTTTGTTTTTCTTTGAATTTGCATATTCTTCTTCTTCTTCTTATTCTTCTTATCTTGCTATTTATTCACAATTATTTCAGCCGTGCTGTGACAACTAGCCGAGAACGTAGGGCTGGTCTGCAGTCGACATCCGATCAACAGCAAAATACAACGTTGAATAGAGAAGTGAAAAAGGAGCAGTGAGATGAGAGAAAAATATTAGCGAAATATATTCTGTAGGCAAGTAGATTGATGTAATAATTTTTCTATCGTCACATGTTCCACGTGTAGATTTGTTTTCATATTCTTTAGTTTTTCTGCCCTTGGATTTGTTGTTTTTCGTATTTTTCAAATTTCAATTTCAATTTCTACGAGAGATATTAATACTGTATCCAAAATTTAGCGACCAAAAACTTGACTTTCCATCATTTTTTAACAAATACAAAATGTAAAAGTTTGTTTAACAGCTTTGAATTTAGAATAATAGCTGTTTGAATTTTATCATATTATGCAGTATGTAAATATTTTATCAGAAAATAAAAATTAAAACGGTTAATGTTATTTTATAATTTTTTCAAATCTACGCTCTACAAAGAATTTCAATAATTTTTTTAAATGCTCTAAAAGTAAGCTTGTCAAAAAAACGCTAACTAATTTAGAAACATGGTTCACTGATTTGTCCGGAGTTTGATTGATCAGATTTCGGCTGTTGTTGCTTTCCGCTTTATTTATTTACTAAGCTAACAGTGTGAAAATTGACTATCCGTGAATTTTTGATGATTTCTCAAACGTACAAATGTTTACTATCATATAAAGTATACTTTCACGTTTATAAAATAAAAGTTTTAATAAGTATTTATAAATGTTCGAAACATGTAGGTTAGCCTTCTCAGAGAAATATACTTGCAATGAATTCTAACATGAAAAATATCATTTGATGGAAATGCTATACAAAATATTGAAATGCCGACTTCATACGACTGGAATGGCTAAATTTCTACTTTTTTTTCATTGTTCATCAGTAACATTGATAAATAATAGTGATATACGGAATTTCAACGGAAACTACTCAGTAATTGTGGAATAAATGGCCTCTAAAGTTGGCGCATTGCCTACATTAATACAAAGGAACGATGCCCACTTTAATTCGATTACTCAAGAAATACGCAACTAGGAACAGTGTGGATACGTTTGTAGTAGTCATATGATTGTTTTTGATGGATACAAATTAATTTGATCTATTTTTGTAGAAAAAAGTTTTTCTCGAAAATTTTGAATTTCATGGGCTTGGCCTGATAGACTTGGCTGCTTTGCGAAAATCGGCGAAAAGCTTTTTTTCGAAATTTCTACTTTGTTGCCATACAGACATTCATATTGATAACTGATAGTGTCATGCATAGTTTCATTGGGAACCATCCGTTAGTTGTCGAAAAACGGTTTCTGAAGTTGGCGTATTGCCATCTTGATGCATAGGAAAGCGCCCCATCTGTAACTCTCGTTCAGTCGAACCAAAGACTCCCAGTTTCTGCTCAGAAAACAAATTTGATGGTGAATGTGTTAGATTTCAGGTTATCTATCTTTCAACAACTATCAACTGTATTGAATTTCTTAAATTATTGCTATTAAATAATCATTAATACCTGCGAATCAAAACGTATGTATTATAAATGTTTTTTTGTTGAAAAATTATCCTTTCATGGAATACCGCTAGTATTGTCATTTTTATTTATTTATTAATCTTCTCAGCGATAATAATTGACTGGCAATTTAAATTTACTTTCGCTATGCAACAAAGATGGAGTGGAGCTTTGCATTATGAGTATAAAATGTAGTAGCCTGCGGTAGAAGGTAAATTGAATCGCAAGGAAATCAAATAGATTCAAAAATCACTTAAAAGTAATCGGCTAATTCTTGTTATTTATTCCAATGTTTAAAGGTATACACCAGTAAGTTCAGTAGAATTCATTTCATGCTTCTCGAAAAGTGCGGCGTATTGTAAAATACTTTGACGTTATGTGAAAGAAATAATATGCCAATTACAGGGATGTCAATTTTCAATCACTTGCAATCGATGATTTTTTGACAAATTTGAGGAAATTGCCATTTCGGAATTTGACATACGTAGAAGAGAAAAACTGCGATACTTCCAGAAAATTGTATTCAAAGGCTATAATTTTGCAAAACTTTGAGCTCTGAAGTGTCATCAACGGAAATGTCACGTGAATAAAAATTTCATTTTAAAAAAACTGTTGTAGGCCATAAAAGATTTTCAGGAACAATTGTAATGAAAATAATATTCTTTGTTTGCATCTAAGAAATCAACATATCATTACAAAATATAATAAACGGATGTTATATCAATAATTAAGCAACATTTGTGTTTTATTTCATTTTATTCGATCGCTATTAAAATCCCATTTTTGTTTAAACTTTTTCCGCAATATTTCTGGAACTACACAACGACGAACAGTGGGGAGAAGTTCAAAATGCTTTACTAAGAGGTGCTCATCGATTCAAATCTATTCCACCAATCTATGGAGAAAAAACTTTTTCACGAAAATTTCGAAATTTCGTGATCTATAGACTTGCTTGTTTTGCGAAAAACGGCGAAAAAGTTTTTTTCAAAAGTTGGACTTTTTTTGATTGATATACTTTTATATTGATAAATTATTGTGTTTTTGAGAATTTCACCCCAAAC
>JYDO01000174.1:58562-89532 GCA_001447755.1 Trichinella papuae | reverse complement strand
TAAGAGACAGAAGATCTACAGTAATTATTTTTGTTGATTCTATTTAGAGAGTTTTCGAAATTTGACAAGCAGTAAAACATTCATATTAAATTTGATTTTATGATTAAAAATTATTTTTTAGAGTTGTTTAAAGTATGAGTGAAAGAAAGCGAGTTTGCCATATAAAATCGAATCCAGAGATTAAAGACGAAGTTATAAGTTTGTACAAAAAGTCACGTCGAAAAAGAAATGCTCCTATTCTATATCATGCTGTGATATAAATTAATAAATATTTTACAAATTTCATAATGACAGTTTAGATTGTTGAAATGCCATTGCTATTACCGAGTGCAGTATTTCAATGGAGTACTGGCCCAGTAGAGTATGCATGAATAATTTGTGCCATTTGTTATGCTTGTTTTTTTTTCACTTTTTAGACAAGTCCAAGAAGGCAGCTCACACGAATGCCTCGTTGCAACGACTATTGGCAAGAATCACATTTTGAGATTTACACAAATTATTTTAAATGAAAATGCTAATGATGGGAAGAAATTGCGATTTAAGAAAAAGTGTGACATTCGTTTCAAACAAGCTGTTCAAATTGCAAAGTACATGCCTCAAAATGCTCGTATACTTGCGCTAGGAACAAATTTATTCGATGCTGTTCTTCGATTGAATGAAAGTGATCAAGGTAAACTTCTCACAAATTCCAATTATTATTATGCAATTGCTTTTTTAAAAATATTTTAATATCGTTATTAAATTTTATTTCACACTTACTATTCATAAGCAATTTAAATGGAAATAAAAGAAAAGTTCAATTAGTGGATCATATTTAAATTTGGATTTGCTATAATAGCAGTGAAATTTTTTGCATAAACTTTTTCTTTAAAACTTATGCAATTTTGCAGTAATTAACTGTATAAATGTAATTTGGTATTTATTCTAAACCATGAAATTTTTATTAAAATAAATTATTCGAAGATTATGATTGAATTAAATTCTATATTTTGTACATTTGTATGTAAATGGATTCTTAACTTTCAAAGCATTTTTTTTTCATCATATGAAATTTTTCAGAGTTGTTTATTTATGAATATTTGTTAAAAAGTATTATTTTTTTGCACTAAATTTTTAGTTAATGTACCAGCTATTGAAATACGCTGCTTTTAGCTAGTGGAGAAGTTTCAAAACTGCAAAGTGCGATTCCTGCAGGAAGTGGTGGGAAATCATTATCTTGGAATAAGATTAAAGCAGGTTTATTAATCACGGTTTTTTCAAATGGTGCAATTAGTTTGTACGATATTGAGAATGGGGTTCAAAATGATTCAACTGTGCCATCAATTGAAAATTACAAAGTTTGCTTGATCAATGAAATCCACTGGCATCCAAAAATGGAAAGCATTTTTGGCGGTGCTGGAAAAAATGGAAATATTTGTATGTAAGTATATTATTCTTTTACAAATGTTAAAACATGTGAATTTGATTTCTAATTTTGACATTTTTATTATGATAGATTATAATATATTAGTGATTTTGTTTTCAGTTATCAAATTTAAGAAGTGAGGTTTTTATTTTTAATAAAAATGTTCATTGTAGCTGGGATCGTCGAATCAAAGCTTCTAAATTCCTTGTGCATAATTTTTCCACCCATGTTGGCAATGAAGTTTCATCCTTTTCTTTCAACTGCTTCAACGAAAATATATTAGCATCTGGCTCTGATGACAAAGTATTCAATTACAGATGTTGAAAAGCTTTTCTTATCTTTTCTATTCTTTTCTTTTTTCATGTTTCCATTTTAAAAAGTGTGCCTTTTCATTTATTTTATTTTGTCATTAATTTTGTATTATTATCTTCATTTAGTACATTAATTGAAACATTTTAGTCAGTTAAATTATGGGATTTGAGGAAAACTGGCCGACCGTTGCATATTTATTTTCTTGGAAATGCCCCAAAGAAGGTATGCTATTGTGCATCATTTTCATAATTTTCAATATAAACAATAATATTCTTTATTATAATAAAAATTATAAAATAATGCCGTTTTTGCAAAAATGCTACTGTAAAGCACTCGAAAATATAAAAAAAGAAATTTATATTCAGTTTTTACAATTCTACAGCTTATGTGGTGTCCACGAAACGAAGTGATGCTTGGATGTGCTTTCCAAAAAAATGGACTTCACATATATGATGTCAAGTATGATGAATAATTATTACAAGGATTGCATCTGTAGAATGAATTGCTGTTATTTAGTGCAATTGGTCAGGAAATTGTTGAGAATGATCCATTGGTTAGTTTAGTGCATTAAAAAAATTTCCTTATATATGTCATGATAATATTATTGCTTTATTATAAATAGTTTGTTCATTCTGGATATAAAAACAACCTTTTGGACTTTGACTGGAATTCTCATCTTACTTGGTTTCTTGGTTGTTCAAATGACAGAGGCATCATTTCTGCATGGATACCGGTAAGTGCAATGAGAAAGTTTTTTTTTGAAGTTTCATTGATTTTTTAGGCAAAAGAAATTGTTAATGACGAAGATGTGAACATACCTGATGAAGAGCTGGAACCACTAGATTTTTAATGACTAGAACTATTTTAATGTTTTTATTTCAAACTTTGTAATTACGCTTAATTTGTTAACAGTTGTCATTACATATTTGTATTGACGTCAAACTTTCGACTATTGGCATGAAAAACGGTTTGCAAAATGAAATTTTATTTTTAAATTACAGTTTTATAAAATATGCATTTTTAAGAAAACTTTTATCATATTAGGTTATGAAAATATTTTTAAATTATTTGCAGTAAATTAAAATTAAAACTTTGCTGGAAACAACGAAATTCTTTAAAAAATAAAGAACTGTTACTTATTTTAAACTGATATGTTTTGTACTTTAAACAATTTGTAATTTAGCTGACAAGTTGATAGTAACCAAATTTTGTAAAATATCTATTGAAAGTTTCTGATCATGCAGTTCATCGGTTTCAGATTTCATGTCATGCAAATTAATATTAATTTGCATCATTAATAATATTTGTGATGTAAAATGCAAATGTTAAGAATAATTTTCTTCATTTTATATTATATATTTACGGAGTGAAATGAATATACTTAGTAAATCTTGCAAATGAAAATAATGGCGACGTAATTTTTTGATTAATTGTATATTTTTTTATAAATATTGCTTAACATTATTGTTAAAAATGGTTCCTGGATGATGACAATAATAATCAGAAATATTTGACAGCAACTTATACGTTTAAGCAATGCCCCAATAAATTTGATTAATGCGTGATGATGACCAGAAATAGTCTTCATGAAAAAATAAAGAATGTAAAATCTGAAGATTACAATAATGAGAAATGCATCCCATGCGTATGTTGCCGAACGCTAGCTAGCAAAGTGCTTAAAATTCCTCTGCAGTGGTACCTACTATTGTTTGCTCTCAACGTGCCTAACCGAAGGGAATATCATTTAACAATGTTAAAAGAATGAAAATGAATAAGTTCTTAAAAATAGTAATTTACAATTTGAAATGAAATACAAATGTATTTAGCTTAAATTTTTTCAAATACTTCAAACACTATCTGACAAAGTAACTTTGAAACCATACAGTTAAAATTAAAAGTAAAATGAGTAAAAAGTAAATTCACATAATTTTGAGGTATGATTTTTGAGTAAGATTTTATCTTAGTAATGTTAAATATGTCATTGAAATTTAGTTAGTTTTATTATGTTTTAATGAAATGACAATATAAAAAATATTCAACGTTATACAAAATATTTTATCACAACAATGGAGTATAATGAAAATTTTTTAACGTTTTTAGTCCACATGCAACAACATTTCACCTGCAGAAAAATGCAAATCTCGATTCTTAAATAGCTACAAAAGCAAACAGTAAATTGAGAATAATTTAACTTTTGTAAATTTCAATTATATGCAAAAATTTCCTGTATTTTTTAATGATCAAAACTGTATAATAACAATAATAATAATTTCATGATAATTGAAGTGTATTAATCAGAAAATATAATAAATAATGACCGAAGGTACATTTATGAATCACATTTTTAACGTTATCTAATTTAGTTTGCTCGAAAATGTCATAATTTCAGAAAATTTTTAAATCTTTTCTGGAAAATTAAAATTGTCATAAAAACAGCAAATATATATCAAATTTTCTGTTAAAATTGTTGATTTGAAATTAAAATAAGAACAATGATATTATCAATACTTTCATACTATTGTAATATTGTTGTGACCTTAGTAAGGTCAGCAACAAAGAAATAAAGCACAGCTAAAGATTTCTTAATGTAACTTAAGAGAGCAAAATAAAAATAAAAATTTTATTTTTTGTAAATTTAACATTAAAATTATGTTTATATATTACTTTTAGTTCAAATTTAATGTATTTGATTATTAGTATGAAAGTGAATAACTTTCATTTGTTACAGTATGCAGATTCATTGTTTAATTGTGCTCCAATAATAATTCAAGAAAAATATAAGAAAACCTATTAAAATGCGATTATTTTTTATAACACTTTAAATTATTGAAATGAAAATCAATTTTATTACGTCGAATGATTTTATTAAAATAAACTTTTCAAAGAAATAAGTTGCATATTTTGCTTGAACTTGATTACTTCGTATATTTTACTGTAATCTAATTCTTAAATTACTTATTTTATTTTAATAAAATTCTACGATTTTGATGTATTTTTGCGAATATATTCAAATACTTTTAATATGACTTGTTGAAAATCATTGTCTTTTATGAATAACGCATATTTCTACGCGTGAAAAATGTCCATAATGATAGTAACGTTACGTTGGAGGCTTTTTTGATGTTTGGCTATTGGTGTGCGTTTGTAATTAACATTTTTTCAAAATTGCTTTGAATTACATTTGGTGTAAATGGCCTCTACCAGGAGAACTCGAACTATCTTTTTTCAGCGGCCACAGGTAAAAAGTTAATCTTTGTAAAGAAGTTATAGTTCAGATTTGTAATTTTAGATGGTTTCTAACTTTGACAAAAGTTTTGCTCAAAGGAAATTGGAAATTAGTAATGAAAAACATTGTTTTCCCAAAGTTTTTCACTGCCTCATTAAAAGCGAGTCATTGCGCAACAAATTCGAAACCGCTGCAACTAATTCATTGAAGGTACGGTTGAAGGTTGTTTTTTGCTTGTAAATTTTTATGGTTTAAGAAAGCGACCTTCGGTGATCTGAAGTCGTACCCGAAAACTCACAGTGCCGAATTGCAGCATGCAACCAACAACGCAATCAAGAACCACGAAGAGTTTCAAAATCATTCCATTCCTACCGCACTGCTTACTATTTCTGATGACGTTACAGTAAGTAGTTTTTTGTGAATTTTTTTCTGTTTATTTTAAAAATAATATTTAATCGTTGAATTTATTTTCTAGTTTTAATTATTTAAGGGGGAAATTTATAATTATAAATTTTAAATCTTTTGGAATATAATTTAAATTTGAATGTAAAACTTATTTTTTAATCAAAAATGTGACATGGCATTTTTTTGTTTTTGTTTTTTTTTCATCTTTTGGAGGTAGTTGAAGAAATTGCTTTGAAATATATTTTTATTTCAAAATGTTATTATTTTCTGGTGTAAATTAAATATTATGTTGAAATAACATTGCATTACAAATTATGTAATATGTTAATTAAGGATGCTCTAGTTCAATGTTTTCTTGAATTTCATTTGCTTTTGGAGGCAATTACAATTTACCGTAACCTGTGCAAAACGTAAAACGTTTGTGGCATATCACTGTTAGAAAATGTCACCAAAAAATTAACTAATACAAACGCAAAATGCATTGTAATAAAATTTTTTTGATTTGCTATATGCTTTTTATTTTTTGTGACAAAAGTTTTTAATTTAATTTTAATTATTTTGATAAATAGTACATTTGGATAATAATAATTAATATTATGTAATTAAATTTTAGTTTTGCATGAATGTATCAGTGCTCATTAATGTAAATTTTGCGTTTTGTTATCAGTTTAAAAGATTTTCAGTTTTCAAAACTAACTTATCTTCTTTTCATTTTTGACTTGCAATAGCAGAACTGTTAGTTGAATTAAACTGATTTTTTTGTGCAGAAATTTACAAAAGATGGCATTTAGGAAAATTAGATGTCGTGACTAGTATTCTGTTTGTTTTTCTTTTTATTTTCAGTTTAATTTAAACTTTAATTTTTTTTTTAAATCTTCTGTGATAAACAAAGTTACAACATTCAAACAAGTTTATGAGCATTTTGTATTGTAATGTATGATTGATTGCAATGTAATGCGAAAAATGTTATTGCGTAGCTTTTTTTTTCTTTTGAAAAATCATAAATTTTGATGTTTCAAATAAAAATTCTTAAATTTCTTATAAAAGCTAGCATTTGCTATAATTGTTTTCATTACACTTAGCAGAGCGAAGTATGCTTTTTTTTTGTATCAATTGATTTTTTATAAATGAATGTTAAAAATTTAGTTATGTTGTATATTATTATAAAAAAATATTTAGGCGGAATTGAAAAAAGATGCCAATGATGCAGGTACAGAAAATTCAAAGCAGTCGGCTGCTTCAACACAATTGCAGTGTCGTATTACCTCTTTTGATCTCGAACAAGCAGCTCGACAAGTAGTGCTTTTATTATTATATGTTGTACAGTGATGTGTGTGTGTGTATTTAAGAGGGATGTTTCTGTTTAAGGAAGCTGCAGTATTGAAGCGGGTAAATCAGTTGAGGCGTGAAGGTTTGTGGACCGCCTCCTCGTTGCCGAAATGCGCAGAACCTCCCCGGATCAAAGTGCATTCGGATAATATGATGGATGAGCTTAACTGGATGGCTCGTGATTTTGAAGGCGAGCGCAAATTGAAACGAGCTTGCTGCAAAAGGGTATTTGATTGAAATATATATTTGTATATATTATTTATTGGTGTGTTTGTTTGTTTGTTTAAGATTTCTGTTTCTGTTGCCAAAGCATACCGAGAAAGGGAAGAAGGTGAACGTCGACAAAATACTGAAGCAGAAAAGCATGTAAAACGTGTTGCTTCATTACTTTCTAAGCACGTTCGTGAATTTTGGAACAAAGTCGACCAAGTAGGGAAAGAAGCTTGAATTGGAAATGATATGCTTATGATTTTATTATTATTTCCGGTTGCCGAGCACAAAAATGAACGCATCGTCAAATCGAAACGTGAACGCGCTATGGGTACACATTTGAACATTCTGCTTGACCGATCGGCAAAGTTCAAAGATGAATCCAATTGGAACAACAATTTGGGAAGGCGACGCATCACTACCAACATATGTAAATGTTGAAATATTGTTGTTGTTGTTGTTTTTAATTTTTCTCTACATGTTATTATTTATTGTTGGTGTTGCAGATGTGGGTGGTAGCAGTTCTGGTGAATCGTCTGAAAAGGATTCGAACGACAGTGATGTTGACGATGATGCGGACAGTGTGGAAAATGCGACCGAAGTTGTAGAAGTGCAAGAAACTGCTTCGTGGACTCGGCAGGCGGAAGTAGTGTTTTTTTTTCAAGCAAATGAATGAGTTCGTTATGATGAACTTTTGAATTTAAATTTTAGACCAATAATGCTGCATTGAAATTGTCAACGGCGACAAAAGAAAATTTTATTTCAAGTATTTTTATTTCAAAAATTTTATATTAATATGATATATTTAATGTTGAAATAAAATTAGAAAAAGTCACAGAACCACAGGTTGGGACGGTTAAAGCAATACTAGAAAAACAGTCAGAGATGGATGAAAATAAAGCAGCAGACGAATCGAATGCAGCTGGAAATATTTATGATACGGATAAAAACGTTTCAACATCTGTAAATGATGTTTCTGTGAAGGTGAAAGTGATTTTCCTGTTTTTTTTGTAATTCAATCCTATAATTTGTATAATGTATTTATTTTTACGTTCATTTATGAGTGTATAAAATGAATATATTATTATGGTGTATTTTTAAAAATATTTTTTTTTTAGAAAAAACAAGTAGAAGAAGAAAAAGCAGAATCATCAACATCACCATTTACAGGTGATGAAGAAGAAACTGTGACTGAACTTCACGATTATGCAGTATGTTTTGATAAATAAATAAATTATGATACGTTTTTTTTTTCAATTCAGTTTATTTATTATTATTTTTGCTTGTAGCAACCAAGCGAAACTTCCAGTTGGATCAATTATCAAAAGCTTCAGGTTGACTTTGCTAATTTTGATTATTATTATATTATATTTTAAAAAAATTTTACTGCAGTCTGAAAATGTTGAAGAAAGGCGGGAAGGACTGGCGCATATTGCAGAAGAAGTCGAACGATTGCAACCGAAAGGCTACACCTTAGAAACGACAACCGTTAGTTATTTATTTAGTTATGTATATATATTTTTTTTTCTATTGATTTTTAATTTTTCAGGTGAATACTCGAGTTCCATTTTTACTTAAATTTTCTCTCAGAGAATACCAACACGTTGGACTGGATTGGTTGGTAATGTTGGATAGTAGGGGATTGAATGGAATTCTGGCCGATGAAATGGGTTTGGGCAAAACAATCCAGACAATCGCTTTGCTTGCTCATCATGCTTGTCAGAATAATATCTGGGGTCCACATTTGATTATTGTTCCGACTACAGTGATATTGAACTGGGAGATGGAGTTTAAAAAATGGTGTCCTGCATTTAAAATATTCACTTACTATGGCTCTACGAAAGAAAGGAAGGAGAAAAGAAAAGTAAAAAAAAAATAGGCATTTAATTGATTGTTGAGTTTATTATTGTTAACTATTTTCTAGGGTTGGAATCGTCCTAATGCTTTTCACGTTTGCATTACATCTTACAAATTGGTTATTCGAGATTACAGCACTTTTCGACGAAAAGCATGGCAATATATGATACTGGACGAGGTGAAATTTATTAGCTCTGCTGTTTGATTGATTATTCACTAATGTATTCAATTTTATTCTCATACGAGAAATGTTTAGGCTCAACATATAAAAAACTATAAATCTGAAAGATGGCAAATGCTACTGCATTTTCGAGCAAGACGTCGTTTGTTACTGACAGGCACCCCTCTTCAAAATTCTGTTATGGAGCTGTGGTCTTTGATGCATTTTCTAATGCCTGATGTATTCTGTTCTGACAAAGATTTTCGTGAATGGTTTTCCAATCCGCTTACAGGAATGGTAGAAGGGACGATGGAGTTCAACGATCAAGTAATCAAGCGTTTGCATCATGTAAGTTGTTTATTTTATTTTATTTTTTTTTTGTTTGTTTGATTGGATTTTTACCATATTTAATGAGCGAAGAAAAAAAAAATTTTTGCCCTCTTTTTATTCAGGTACTTCGCCCATTTTTGCTTCGTCGGTTGAAATCTGAAGTTGAAAAGCAACTTCCAAAGAAATACGAGCACTTGATAAAATGCAATTTATCAAAGAGGCAGCGTTATCTTTACGATGAATTTATGAGTCGATCCAAGTAAATTTTTTTTTGTTCTTATTATTTATTTGTAAATTTATTCATAAATGCACACTTATGAACACTTATGAAAAAGTGTATAGTTTTGCTGTTATTATAAAAAAATTTTATTGTTATTGTTTTAGTACGAAAGCACAGCTCGCTACTGGTAGTATTTTCAACATAATCAGCGTGTTAATGCAACTTCGGAAAGTGTGCAATCATCCAAATTTGTTTGAACAAAGGCCAGTCATGTCACCGTTGGTTTTGGATCCGATCATTTATCGACCACCGTCTCTTGTTTGCGATTTGCCTAGCAAATGCAATTTGGAGGTTCTAAAAAAATAATCATTTTATTATTTACATGTTTAATGGTTAATTTATTATTTATTTTTTCAGATTCTTCCGCTGAGGTTGAATGTGTTGCGGCAAGAATTTTTAAGCGGTTTTGCATGCAATTGCAGTGGAAAACTTTTTTCTGCAAAGTTCGAACAGCCTTGTAAAATCGAAAGTTTGCCACAAATTTCAGAACTGCCGGTCGGTTTATTTAATTTCAAATCGGTAAGGATGCGTATGCTTTTTAATTTTAAAAATTATTTTTTGTTTTTTTTTTATGTAGCTTTTCTCGGATAACAGAAACACTACAGCTCAGTTGGACAATAGCAGAGCAGTTGTGAAAGAAAGTAAGATTTTCTCAAATCACACTTCTCAAAAATATATTCAACAGTTCTAAATTATGGCATACATATTTATTTATTTATTTATAATAAAATTATTATTCATTTTTTAAATTAGATTCCAATGTGAAAGATTCCTTAGATCAGAAATTGACAGCAGTAGTTCCACTGAAGAAACGTTGTTCAACGTCGAATGGTGTTGTTAGCAGACCTGCTTCTGTGGACATGTCGCCCAAAGGAGGAGGGTCATCAGTGAAAAGTGAAGAAAAGCCGAAAGTGATTTATTGGCGTTTGAATCCGATTGGCGGCGTGAACGTTTCCGGCGGTCGGATGGCAACGACCAGGCTGCTGCGACCTATCCACACGGCGACCGTTGGCCGCATGCCGCGTCCTGCATTGGCCAGAGGTGGCCCATCTCCAGCTGGCCCGCCGTTGGTTCGCCTGGTGAGACCGTTTGGTGCGGTTGCGACTAGGGCACCCTCCGTCGCCGTGACGCCTTCAACAAACCAGCAGTGCCGGTCGCTGGCCGCTGTCCAAAGTTACCACCACGGTGGTGCCGGCGTTGCCCTCAGACCGCGGCTTGGTACTGCCAGTCGTCCGCCGATGGCATGTCGTCAGTCGTTTCTGCAACAGTTGCAGAGGCCGAATGGCGGCATTCTAGCCTCGTCATCGTTGGCTTCATCTTCGGCAAAGCAGCTTCCAACCAGACCGTTCGTCAATTACAGACTTCAGACTGCAGGAGCTGCACCGGCGCCCGGCAGAACTGCGACAGGCATGGTTCACGTCCGTTTGCCTTGTGCGGATTCGACACCGTCCTGGGGCCAGTCTTCGGCTGTGTCCACCACCGCATCTTCATCACGGGTAGGCGCTGGAGCGAAAGTGAACCTTCGCTGCTGTGCTCCGAACCAGAACGTTCTCGTGCCGAAAGGGACGTTGATTCAGTTGCAAGCTGGCAAACTGTGCATACCAATTCGACCAGCGGCGACACCATCCACCAGTAGTAGTCCAACGGCGGTTTTGGAAAACGTTCAGCTGAAGAAAACGCCAGTTGCCTTGACGTCCACCACTACTCATGAAAGAGGACGAAAAAAGCAGCAGCAGCAGCAGCAACAACAACAACAACAACAACAACAACAGCAACCAACAGGGGGGAAAAAACGACAAATCAGTGAAGAGTCGCCTGCATTTTTGTCACCAATGGAAAATTGCAATAGAAGAGTGTCGAGAAGGAGAAAAGCTACTTCACAAGTTGAAAGTAGCAGTTTTACTGATAGTCCAGGTGAGTTGATAATCACTGGCTTATGATACATTTTTTAAAATTGAATTTATAACTGCAGATGATGATTATAATGTTGCTGCTGAGAGTAAGAAAATTGCTCTTCGAAGTGGAACAACACTTGGTAGCAAGAGGAGACGTAGTACCGCTGCTGCCAGTAGTGATAAGTCACCTTTGATGGGTTTGTTTTTCGCATTTAACGGCAGTAATAATTGATAAAATTTATTTATTGATTGTTAATTTTAGACAGTTTTAAGCTCAGACGTTCAACGCGTTCTTCATTCAAAGCAGCGATTGAGAAAAATTCGAATCTTCTTTCTCCGCCTACGCATTCTGAAGATCACTACAGCAAAGAGGATGAAGAAGAAGAAGAAGAATTGCCGTTGCAAAATGTGGACGAGGAACAGAAGAAGGACGGCACTTCCACCCGGAGGATCCTCTCTTTTGACCCTGAAGCGGAGACATTGTTGGAAAAAGCTATACTGAAATTGCTCAATAAACAAGTCAATGATCTGTGGTCAGAAATAACGGTAAATTTCAAATGGTGTGGATATATTTAGGATGTGTAAAATATATTTTCGTTTTTTTCTTCTGTAGTTAAGCAAAGCTGAAACGAAGCTTCGTATTCAAAACAATTTGATAAATCAAAATAGGGAACGTTGTTTGGCTAGGCCAATGTACGGTAGTGATCTTAGGATGGCATTTACCATTGAGAGGCGTTCAGTTCCGTTGAGTCGAACACTTGAAGATATTTTCCAGTCTGTGCAATTCTTGTTGCAACAGTAAGATGATATATATATATGTTTCTTTGTTGTTATTGTTGAAGTGTTCAATTTGTGATGTTCAGGTTCTTGGTTTACGTTCCGGCGGCGCTTATTTCGGAACCGTTGTTTCGACCGACTTACCGTAGCAGTGCTGTTGAATACGCCGACGCGGCTATGAGAAGCAGTTTGAGTAAATTGTTGAAGAACAAGCTGGACGTGTTTCGTGCTGTCGAATACGCGCAACGTCTCTGCTTTCCAGAGTTGCGTTTAATCGAATACGATTGCGGTAAATAATAATAATAATAATAATACGGCTTATAGAAGAATGATTGCTTGATAATTTTTCAAATTATTTATCTTGTTTCATTTTTTTCAGGCAAATTGCAAAGCCTATCCGCATTATTGAGACGTTTGCAAGCGGAAGGGCATCGGTGTTTGATTTTCACACAGATGGCTCGAATGCTGGACATTCTCGAAGCCTTTCTCAGCTATCACGGGTATATGTACCTTCGACTGGACGGCGCTACTAATATCGAACGCAGGCAAATGTTGATGGAACGTTTCAATCATGATAAGAAAATTCTGTGCTTCATCTTGTCTACCAGATCCGGTGGTGTCGGAGTTAATTTAACCGGTGCTGACACTGTCATCTTTTACGATTCTGATTGGAATCCAACGATGGATGCTCAAGCGCAGGATCGCTGCCACAGGATTGGTCAAACAAGGGATGTACATATATATAGGTAATTGATTTTACTATTATTATTATTATTATTATTATTATTATTATTATTATTGCATTTTATTTATTTGTAAAAATTGTTAGATTGATCTGCGAACGAACAGTCGAAGAGAATATATTGTTGAAAGCTACTCAAAAACGCAAGCTTGGTGAACTAGCGATTGACGAAGGCGGTTTTAAAGCTGATTTTTTTCACAATGTATGAAAATTAATTAATTTTATTATTTTCTTGTTTTTTGTTCATTATTTTTTCTTTATTTATTTAAGACTAACATCAAAGAATTGTTTGACATGGAAGAGAGTGTATTCGTTCGAGATGTGTCTGATGCGGACATTCAGCAGGTATTTCGTTTGTCATATTTTAGTTGTTTATCATTATTATTGTTATTATGTGATGTATTGTATTTGAGGCGATGAGTAAAGTTGAAGATGACAACGACGCCATCGCGGCACGAATTGCAGTAGATGAAGCGCAGGCGGAAGAAAGAGCCGACGAAGAGGAGGATGATGAAAATGCTGGGGGTCAAAAGAAATCCGACGCCGTGTTGCAGTACACCAATGACGGTTCTGTTGCCGAATCCTCAGATCCGGATGTTCTGAGAGTGCTTGAAGAGATGAGAGATGTGTTGTCAAAGGTAGTTTTTTGGTATTGTTTTTTTTTCAGTATTATTTATTTGTTTATTTAATAGATGAGTGAGGTAGAGCGATACGCATTGGAATATGTTGAAGAAGAACGTGCGTTTGAATTCAGCGAAGAGCTTAAAGGAGTTGACGTAAGTTGTTTGAACGTTGGGTTTTTGTTGTTGTTGTTGTTGTTGTTTGTGCTTTATTATTTATTAGTGGTGCAACAGTGTTGTAGTGAGTGTGTGATTTTTAGAATGAGATCGAAGAACGTAAAATGGCGTTGATGCAAGCTCATTACAACGAGCTGAAAAGTGCGAGAGCGATGCAAGAGGCGGAAGTGGATGAAGAATTTTCAATCACCTACGACCGGCAGGATGCATATGCAAAGGTTAGGGATGGCGATTTTAACGGTGAATCGGTGAAAAATTCTGGGAAGGTTTCTTTGTTGTTAACAAAAAAAGAAGAAGGCGTGACTAGCGTTGCTAGATCGTCACCGTCTTCGTCGGTTCCGGCTAAGTGTTCACTTTCGAACGAAAAGTTTACCATTAGAACTCGCAGAACCAGGAGCAATAATATTGTGGACTGAAGTTTGAACGTTTGTTATTATCATTTTATTTTCATAATTTATCACTTTCCCATTTCGTCTTATGCATATTCTGATGGTCACACTGAGTAGATTGTGTCAGAATGGCATTTGCAAAAAAAAAACAAAAGAAAAAAAAGGAGAGAGAGAGAGAGAGAGAGAGAGAACGAAAAAAAATGGCGAAGAAGCAGAAGATGAAGATGAAGCTGAAGAAAAAGAATGAAATAATAAAGAACGAAACAAAAACACAATGGGAAGGCCCCTGAGCTTTTTTGCTGCTGCAGGGCTATTTTTTGTGATCACAATTATACAGTTTAATCAGTTAACAACTCTGCCCCTCTGTTATTCTCTATCCGTTACTTGTTTGCTTTTACTTTTTTTCTTTTACTTTTACATTTTTTTCATGCACATGCGCAGTAAAAGAATTAAAACCTTCGCTGTTTGTTGGTGCTCGTTTCGCCTTGCTCTTGGACAGGGCTTGTTTTTGGAAAGCTTGTCAAAATTTCGGCTTTTTCTTGCACCTTGTTCCAAGGGATGAGCGCCGAAACGGGCCCTGCAAGAGCAAGGCCATTTAATTCTTGAAACTTCATTTTAAAGTGCGGGATTTTAATTTGAGCAAAAAAAAGTAAGAAAGAAAGAAAGATTCTGTGAGCAACGCTGTGCTCAAACACACACACACACTGAGAACGCAGCTTTGGCAAACTTTTTTTTTTATCGAGGATCTCTAACGTTATTGGTTTCTTCTTTCTATTTTTTTATTATTAATATGCATATGTAATTCTTTTTTTTATTCAATGTAATTTGTAATCAGAAAAGGTTTTTTGTACAGGTTTGCAGATTTGTGAGATGAATAGTAGTGGTGCTTGAGCAAAACAAAAAGAAGATAATGATGATGATTAACATTAGCAGAGCTTGATGAACGTGCTATTTTTTGTTTAAATTTATTTTACTGAGTTTAAGTCAAATGGTTTCTTCTTTTTTTTTAAAAAAAATGAGGAAATTAAAGAGGAGGTTGTTTACTTATATATTGTTCACTCGTATTCTGTATGTATGTGATGATGGTCTGTTGCAATATGTTTTTTTTTTTACTTTTCAGATGATCTGTATTGAAGATCCAAGCTTGGAAATGCCAGTATGTTCATGTTTGATTTGGGTTTTCAGAAGTGGATCAACTTCATTCATTTATTTGTTTTTAGATTTGGACTCCACTGTCGCCGCCGTTGAGCGATGATGACTCTCCTGGTTCCTTGAAGCCGGACCACTTGCTCGGCGAACTTTACGAATGGTTGCCAATTGACCAGAGCATTTTGGCAAAGTTCCCCGGTTCACCGTCGCCTGACGACGACCGTTCAGTCGAAATGCCAATTTTGAGAACTCCAGACAAAGCGCCCAGGCTTGGTGGAGCCTGCAACAACAACAGAAGGGCGTCGCCATTTCGGGGCCGTTCGGCTGTGCAAGTGCGCGACAAATCCGTAACCGGTACAAGGGTCTTGGGATTTTGCTAAATATTGGTTTTTGGGATGGGAGGCAGGGGGGGGGAGGAGGGGCAGTAGTGTTTTTCATTTTCTTATTATTTATTTTTGTTTATTCTGTTCAGAAACGATCAACAGTGTAGCCAGGTTTCCACCGCCGTCGTTGTCTATTTCGGTCAATTCGCCAAAGTCGTTGTTCGAGCTGTTGTCCAACAAAGGGCGCAAAGAATCTTCCAGATCGTTTAATCCCAGTATTATGGGACTGGATATGAAAAATTACGAAGTCTTTCCGTGGAACGTGATTCAAGATTACGCCTTGATTAGGGTATTGTTTTGGAGAATTTTTTTTTTCTAATCTGTCAATTATATATTGAGCAGTTTTACAATTTGAAAAAAATTTTCCAGTCACTGCTCAGTGGTCATTGTTCACCGAAAAGCGGAAGTTTGCCTAGTCGAAATCAGAGCTTGAATTGGGAATACGTGAGCGATTTTGTTCGCGCCCACGGAGGCTTCTACCACTCGCCTCGTCAATGTTGTCTGCGCTATTACGGCTGGCTTCATGCGCAGGATGAAAAAGCTGCCTCGGCCAACATGGCCGCCAATAACCCAACCCCCACTCCTACGGCTACGGCGACCGGAAATATTAGTTTTCAGACCAGTGGTGAGGCGTCGTCCAATGTCAGCGGCCCTTCCTCGGGCCCGTCGTCCTCATCCACTGGCCAGGGTTCCAAACGTGATGGCAGTGAGTGTTCAACGACGAAAAAGCAACGCAAAACTGGCAGCCATGGGTCTACCATACAGTCAGGTCAGTTTGCTTCATGTTCAATTTAGAGCCCGTTCCATTTTGTTGTTGTTATTTTTTTCTTTCAAATTTTCAGGAAAGCTTGTTCTGAAAAATATTAGCGATCGTTACAAAAGAGATTTAAATAAAACCAACACGCAACGCTTTCGCTCGATCAACATCATGGGTACTTCGACGTTTCTTGAATCCGACGCGTTCACTTGCAGTAAGGAAGTTGTATTTTGATTTTTTTTTTCAACAACTTAATTTATTATGAACAGAAATGGAATTATATTTTTGTAAAAAGAGAAGAAAAATAATTTTATAGTTATTATTTTATTTTGATCATGCATGATGAGTTTTCAGCGGCAGGCTTGTTGCCTACGGAAGTGATCGACGACGAACCACCTGAACAGCAGAAAGATGATATGGATATGAATTCTGAAGAGATGAAGGAAACATTTTTCGAAGGCCTGTTTATTCCCGTGATGACGAACTCGAACTTGGAAGAGGAATGCCAATCGGATGACGATGAAGATTTGGAATCTGCTACAGTAGAACTTCAGGAGATGATGGTACGTACGGTTTGATCAAATTTACGATGAATTGTTTGTTTGATTATTTTTCCTTTGCTAAGACTACTACAACTCAGAAGATGCCTGCGCTACGTACAACACCGTCATCAATGGACAAGTTGCTTTATGATAGTTGGCTGGAAGAAGAAAAGCGAAATTGTCAAACGAAAACTGATTTTCGAAAGGTCGTTGTTGTAAAATGCTTTTAACATTGATTTGTTGGATAAGCAATTTTTGTTTTAGGATGTGTCACCGTATTTCATGACATCGCTTCACATGTTCGACACGGATAGCGATGACGAGGCTAATGGTAACGATGTTGACGACGGCAATGGCAATGGCAACAGCAACAACGACTTCACTAGCAACATCACAACCAACAGCAGCGACAGCAACAACATCAACAAGAACAACAAGGACCTCGAAAGTGAAGACAATGATGAGAAAGATGATGACGATAATAATGCAAAGGACAGAAATGCAAATCAGAATGTGAACGATGAGCAGAAAAAGTTACAGCAGAAGCAACTACAACGACAGCAGCAGCAGCAACAGCAACAACAACAACAACAGCAACATGAACATATTTCAATGAAAGAAATAATCAAACAAGAAGATAACCCTTATTATTCTGCCAACTTTCGACCATTGTCACCAGTGTTGTCATCCAGAAATAATAATGGTGATAACAGTACACAGTTACCAGAGGTGGTGCCCGTTAAAGTTGAATCTTCTCCATTTCCAACTGTTAAAGTCGAACCTGTGGAATTTCCATACCGTTACACAATACCACATTTTAATGCAAATGTGACAACAACAACAACAACAACAACAACAGCGACGACGACGACGACAACTTTTGTTCCAACAACGAGCCATTCAGTTTCAGTTTCTGCTTCTCCACATACTCGGCTGGCTAGCTTTATTCATCCGATAATGTCTTCTAGACAACTGACTGTACGAATGAGAGTTATTTTATTTTATTTTATTTTTCATATGGATATAAAAAATGACAAATATGTGAAAATTTTCAGATGCCATTTTCAAATTTACCAACTGAAGTCAATGCATTGCCTAAGCCGAGCACAATTCCATCCGTCAGAACCACCAGTTCTGGTTCTGTACCGCGACAGCCGCAACAGCAGCAGCAGCAACAAGTTTCATAATATATATTTTTTTTTCTTTGAATTTGGGTTACAAATTAAATTCATTCAGATGCTGCACAGAGCTCAAACGTTGAAAGTTCTCTGTCCTGGTCGCATGCGGATCGGTAGCTCAAGGCTGAGATCGCTGATGGGTCGTGCAGTACCGCCGTCGAGAATCATCTCGACATCAGTAATTTAAAAAAAGCGATTAATTGAAATTAAAAAAAAAATATATATATATATGTTAATTTTTCTTCAGTCTGGTATGCCAATTTTGCGTGGTCAAGGAATCACTTCGTCAATAGGTGGTCGGACAATTGCCATACGAACCTACAGACCGAGGCAGCCGACTCCAACAACCTCCACCACAGCAGTATCGTCAGCGGGTGTGACATCGATGCCGTCGTCGGTTGCAGCGAACAGTTCACTGTCGGCATTAATATCTGATCCGTAAGAAGAGAAAAGAAAAGAAAAAATACCATTTTATTATTATTATTATTGAATTATTATAATTCACATTTTGTTCTAGACCACGCATATATACATTGTCGAATCGCAATCCGACAGCGCCGGTCGTTCGTCGAAGAATGCCATCTGTAAATGTTTTAGCACCGCGCGGTTTGATAAAACGCGAACCAACGTTCACAGCTTATAGATCATCGTCCAGCCAGCAACACTAGTAAATGGAAAAACTGTGTTCTAGTCATTTGGTGAATCTGTGAAATTGTTTTTCGTTGTTGTTATTGTTGGTTTAATTATTTTGTCGGATAAGTTATTCACAAATTTATTAATCAATATGTACAATATATAAAGCAATGTATATACATATGCATTTATTTATTAATTTTTGTGATTTCTGTTCTTGTTCGCTACTACTACTACTACTACTACCAGTATTATTTGAATTATTTGAAAAAATCACTCTTCTTTGACGCAGCTTTATAATGAACTCAGAGAATTGAATCTCAAGGAACTGTGCGCATACATGTATGCATGCACATAAGTAAGAATTATTGATTTTATCCGTCCCATAGCTTGCAGGTTTGTTTATTTTACTGATATACAGTATGTACTTTTTTTTATAATATTCAATGACAGCTACACGTACAGCTTTGCAAAATGTTTTATCATCAGACGTGTGTTATTATTTATCGACAGCAATAATTTACTAAACTTCTGCGCTTATTATTATTATTATTAATATTAATTTCTTTTCATTGTTTTATCAATTGCTGGATTTAGGTGTATTGCGCTTCTTCTTCTTCTGCGTTTGGAACAAATTTGAAAGTTTGAAGAAAAAATTTGTCAAACTCACTGATCATCAAGTTTAAAGGAGATGATTGATTGATTATTTATTCATGTTTAATCCAAAGCAAATTGATACAAGAAAGGAATAGAAAAAACGTTTTATCCCAAAATGTTTCCCTTTTCCCAACAGTGTCGTTTCACTTGTTTGATCCTACCACAGCAATAGCTTCAATCTCAACGTACGCATTCTGAAACGCAGACAAAAATTATATGTATGTAAATTTGAACGCAATAATCATTTTTCCACAAATTGCATTGCATTGCATTGCCTTCGGTAGTGCAGCTACTTGAAAAGCAGATCGGGCAGGATAATTTTCTTTGAAAACTGTATTTAAAAATACTATTGTTGTTTGGTTATTGTTTAGTCTGCAAAAATACAAAAATTTACATTCTTTGTAGACATCATTGATCGTATTCCAATTTCGCATGTCGGACAAGAAAATGGTTGTTTTCACAACTGAACGATAATTTCACTTTAATTAATGCCCACATCAATTTCAACCGACTGTAATTTTCAATATCACCGTCATCATACGTAGCTCCGGCGGCTTTCAAAATTTCGCCCATGTTCAGCAACGCTTGTTTGCACTGTTTATCGGCACCACCGTCGATCAATTCCATAGTGGAAGGACAAAGTCCCAACTGTCCGCTGATGTACAACGTTCTGTCTACCAGAACTGCTTGACTTGAAAATCAGATGAGCATTTATTTTACTTATATTGAGCAATTATTATTGAAAGGCGTCTTTTATAGTCATTTCATTTGGTAATTATTAGTCACTCACTCTACTTAATGAAATGAAATATGCTTGCAAAAAGAAAATCATTTTCTAGCTAAAGTATGAAAAAAACAGGAAGCAATTTGAATTGGACAGTTCAATTAATTGAATGGGATGAGATGATTCAGGGATTAAAATAATTTCACTGAAGAAAGAAAAAGTTCTGTACCTGTACGGTCCAATCGCTTTTGGAGCTGCACTTGTCTGAATAATTGTGCGCATCGTAAAGCGACGTATTTGCCTTTTCCAATATTGCAACCTGATGAAACTGAATTGAATAAAATCATCATTATTGATGTTCAACCAAGCAAATTATCGTGATCAATTTACGTAAAAGTATTCTTCATCCAATCAAATTGACATTCCACTTTAAAATTTATTTTTTTTTCTCTGCAAGCAAACCTTGCTGCAATGGCGTACAGTATGGGTAAATAAATATTGATGTACGAATAAATTTTATCAAACTGTACAGCAATGCATCATTCACTGATCAAACAATTCAACATGAACAGAAGAAATAAATGCAAAGATAAAATAAATAGTCGCTGAAAGAAGAACAATTTACTACACACAGATCCATAAAAATTGAATTGCTTAATAAAAACGAACACAACTGTTTGCTTGCTTCTGAAACATTAAGGCTCATTTTAAAAGAAAATAAATTTTCATAATCAAGTTAAACATCAATTTTGATAAAATTAAAGCTAACAAAGAACTTTTATTATAACTTCCATAGAATGAATAATTTTCCTGTAAAATAAATAATTGAGCTTGTAAAAGAATCTATAATACATACATCGTATCTATACATACACGTTTGTGTGCAATTATAATTAGTAATAAATATATACTAATAAAAATCAACAATTCTCTATAAATCAAAAAAATAAACAACAAATCAGTTTATAAAATACTATACAAACTGCAAGCGATAATAATGTTTAATGTTTTTGAACAAACAACTGTTGCAAGGATAAAACAAAAATATTATACTAAAATTACTTTATTTATTTAGTATTGTAGCAATTTTAATCAAATTGTTCAGAAAATATTAATTTGGTTTTGTTTTGCAATCAGCAATCAGTTTTAATAAAATATCTGCATTATGGTTAAAAAAATTATAATTTTACAATTTCATTGATTATTTTTTTATGATGTAAATCTTTTACTTCGCACTAAAAAATGTTCATTGCGCACATTAAAAGCAAAAGACTTTCACACGATGAATTTGAAATAAAGCAAATATAATTATTATTTTAAAAATTTGTTCAAAAAAATTCACTAAAACAATAAAACAACAAAAAAAGTGTCTTAAATTTGTTAAACTTTAATTTTAATTTTATAAACTCCATTTGATGAACTATTCTTCATAGCAAACCATAATAAATAAATTTCATGGGTTTTGTATTTGTTAACTTGCATTAATATAACTGATGAATAAGAATTTTCAAAACTGTTTATCGTTTTGTATAATAATTGATGAATGTAAACAATAATGCATTAAAACCTGAATTGTTATTGTTAACTGTTATGCAAAGTCGAGATTGCACGCTTCATCTAAATTATATTTGAACCTGCTTTATTACAGTATACTGGACACAGTTCATTTCATTCACAGTATCGTGAGTTTGTTCGACAGAAGCAAAAAAAATCGCGTCTTTATTGTTTTGTAGTAGTAAGAAATTTGTATACTTTTGCTTTTTTTTTGCAGTAAACATGAATAACGAACAATCTGTTTTATCAGTGAAAATTTTCATTTAACTCAATTTTTAAATAAAATTTTTGTGTTTTAAATACTTAAATGCGATTGGAGAGCTTCGCTTTGCTTATAGAAAATTTGAAAGTAATTATTTGGTATCAGCGAAACGTTTTTTTTGTTACTTTCATATACGTTTACAGAATTTATTTCCAAATCTAGTGACAGACTTATTGAAATTGTAAAAGGTCATTTTATTTGTTGGAACCATGTTGATAAAAACGGAAATAGAGTTGTACAGAATTAAGTCTTAAAGTATATATTTAGAGGGATCAGTATTTTTTGTATTGAAGCTAACGTAAAATGTAGTTTTAAAATATTCCTATTTTCATTGGGCTATTATTGAATTTGGTCTTTTTTATATAATATTTATATAAGTTATGTTTTTATTAGTTATTTTGCAATTAGTGCAGTTAAAGTTGAAACTTATTTTAATCATGAAAGATTTGTTTCTGTCTGGTTGTGACATTTTGTCTTTGGTCAAGGAAATGCTAATTAAATGAATAGTTGGTTATTTTGCTTTCCACAGTTTAACTGAAATTGTTGTAGCTATAAATTTATAAACAGTGTGTTAATTCTAGAAATGTATGATTTTTATCTTCTAATGAATATGTTTCTTCCACTGAATAGTTTTCTGGGAAACAAGTCAAACGCGTCTTAATTTATGGTTCTGTTACTACTTCTCCGTAATATGTGTACCAATACCACTTTTCTATGTACAGACGTCTTTGTCTTCATACGTCTCTATCAGTGCTATCATCGCACTGTTATCTAATTACTTCAGTCTTGGTGAACTTGAAATTAGAATTCTGTTATAAAGTATTACTGTATTCTGAATTCTGTTAAGTTTACGTTTGTTACGTGAACTACTAATAATGTTCAAGCAAATACAAGTACAAACTTTATTCTTTCATGTATTACACGCTAAACATGCAACATCTATAGGCACTAACAACACAGGATCTTACTTTATGTATATGTATATTTATATTTATAGTTTATAAAAATTGCTCTTGGTTATAGACAGTTAATTATGCAAGGCTATTCTATTTATATATAGTCTACAGTATTCTGTTGACATGTAGGCTCTGATTTATGACTTAGTGTTACGATGAATTCATTATAGCACTCATTTGAGTATTTTACTTAACAACAAAGTTTGGAAGATAGATCATATGTCTTTCATCATTATTGATAATGTTTATTTTGTGGTATTATTATAATTATTTGTTAGTGAATCATACTTTCAAGTTTTAATGTTGTCGAATAAATTGTGATTATTTTTGATTATTTTCTGTTATATTTTTAATTTTCAGTTGTTAAAATATTGTGGAATTTATACTGAATTTGAATAATTCTTATTTGGACATTAATGTTTACAGAAATTCAGGGAAATGTTCGATGTCTGGTTTGGTAAAGTGGATCAGAAAGTTGATAGATACTATTTTGATTTGATTGTGATAAGCTAGTTAAAAATGATTTCATTTACCGAAATTGATACTGATTTTAATTGTCTTGCATATTGAATTGTTTTTTTTAATATTGATCACATTGCTTATTTTAGAAATTAATACTTTTTATTTCTGTTCAACAAAGGCATCGTTACTGAAATTTTTTGTTTCGTGGAGTGGAATACGCGATAAATTTCTAGTTGAAAAACGATCAGGTATAGCGATAGGATTGAGTATTTTAGATGTTTACATTCCTTTTCGCACTGTGGTTACATGTTATATGTGTAACATTTCATTTTAATATTACTGATATTCGTATTAATATATTATTGTGTGATTAGTGTAAATTTTCAAATAAATTTCAAGATTAAATAGTTAAATTATTTGAAGGTAAATAAAAAATTCACTTTATTTGTAATGTGCAAATGATATTAATTTAGCAGTGAAAAGCAAAAATGGATAGCATACAATTTGGAATGAGCCCTGACGATGTGGATGCGAGCACTCCAGCGGAAATGACACCACTTTTTAAACCACCGAGCGTGGCGCCAGAGGCCCCCCGAGTGCAGCCACTGTGTCCACCGATGACACCAATGGTAGGTTCGGTGACGCACAGCAGTTTCACAATGTCCAATCAGCCAACTTCGGTTGGAAGTATTCCTGCATTCCTTCCACCTACTCCTTCTGTGGATACCAGCATGCCAGTTCCACAATTGCAAAATATTGTTTCTACGGTTAATCTCGGTGGGAAAGAAACTTCTCATTTTAATCTCTTTGGTTTTTTTTTTGCTTTTTATGATTTTCACAATTTATTGTTAAGGTTGCAAATTGGATTTGAAGCAAATCGCTTTACAAGCTCGAAATGCTGAATACAATCCGAAACGTTTTGCTGCTGTTATTATGCGAATTCGTGAACCCCGCACCACAGCATTGATTTTCAGTTCCGGCAAGATGGTCTGCACTGGTGCCAAATCTGAAGACTTGTCTCGCCTGGCTGCACGCAAATACGCTCGTATTGTTCAAAAATTGGGATTTGACGCGAAGTTTATGGATTTTAAGGTAAACGCATGGGTTTTAAATTGTAATTGTTTATTAAAAAATTTTATTTATTTTCCTTTGCGCACTATGCTCAGGTACAGAATATGGTTGGATCATGCGACGTTCGATTTCCGATTCAGCTGGAAAGCTTTTGCTTGACTCATTCTCAGTTTAGCGCCTACGAACCGGAACTTTTTCCAGGTTTAATATATCGTATGGTAAAGCCCCGGGTGGTGCTTTTGATCTTCGTTTCTGGAAAGGTTGTCATCACTGGCGCCAAAGAGAAAAGAGATATCGATGAAGCTTTTACTAGCATATATCCAATTTTGAAAAGTTTTCGGAAACATTAACTTTATTCAACCGTTTTACTACCGATACCGCAGGCCAGTAGCACGCATTATTAGCTGATAGTTTTGATCACTTTACTGAGCAAATATTTCCAGTATAACATGAATGGCGATGAAAAAGTGTTGCTGATAATAATAATAATAAGTAAAAAACTTAATCGAAATGTTCGCACTTGTTTGTGCACTGTTCCACTTGAATATAATATCCACCAGTGAATCCGTAAATGTTCGGCTTTTCGTACTTGCGGTTACAAGCATAGGCCACTCTTTTGTTGGAGTAATCGTAACAGTTATGATCGGTTTTAACTGGTACTTTACCAGCTTCTTCCATCATGATGTAATCAAAACAGGGTACCACTCCGCCGAATTTTGCATAGCGACTTTTCGCTTTTCCCAATAAAGCGTTGAACAATCCAACCATGTGAAAGGACTGGATGCCGAGCTGATTCATGCAATTGCAATCAAAACGACCATGTCCAGAACCACAAAAAGCGTCGACCAGCAAACCGCTGTGCAAACGAATACCGTTGGTGAATTCCGGCTTGGACAGGAGATCGTCTAAATTCGAGAAGCCTTTGAGATCGTGGACACCGCTTGGTTTGGCATAAGCGCTCTCGCGACTCTTGCCAAAGATGTGCCTCTCTTGAAGCAATCTAGGAAAGCAGAACTTGTCGCAGAAAAGCTTTTCCAAGCCCGGCCACAGGATACCGATCGGATCGAATGGTCGCAACTTGCGCAAATAGCAGTGAGCCTCACGACGACGAATCCCAACATAAGCATTGCACGATGGACAAGCGCTCCAAGAAGACCACTGAACAAGAGGGGCAAAATTAAATTAAAAAAAACAAAACAATTCTTTCGCATTGTAATTCAATAATTCTCAAATTATTACCAAGAGATCGATAGCGAAGTTGCCGTCCACGTCGGTAAACAAGTTTCCCATCATTTCATCCGGTGGATCCGGAGCAGGACGGAAAAAATAATGCCACGGTTCAAACGGGATCACGATGTGCTCTTTGACGGCAAACATGTTGTTCAATTCGGCATAAACGTTTGACCAAGATTGAAGCTTATTCCAATTGTTGGTCAAATTTCCATTTGCCGTCAAAACGTACCAATAAAGACGGGTGACCATGTCAATATAGTTCGGCGAATTCTCCATCTGTTTAGCACTTTGCATTGGATGGCGAACTGATGAACCACCGTACGTCTGATACATCATATCACTTCCAACCCCACTCTGGCAGGTAATCATTTTTGAAAACACCGTATCCGGGTCGTTCCAAAATACCCGTTCAGGCATGGCAATTGTTGGAGCCATGGCAATGACCACGTAAACCCAACTGATCACATCTTTCGATTCGTCATCGTAGCAATTGTAAAATCCCTGCGTTTCCAAACCTGCGCGTAAAATGTACAATTTCCCATCATTTTGATAAAAATTTGCCCTCGGACGATACATTCTGGAATCGTCGTACAAACTGTCATAGGCTGAGTCGAAATTCTACAAAACACAAGCATAATAAATAATATGTACAACATACAATTAATTAACCATCAATCGGTGATGGCTTTTTTACTCATGCCACAATTATAACTTTCAAATCAGTGAAAACTAACATTAATGGATACCTTTTTCATGTTTTTAACGTCTTCGTATTTTTTATAATCACCGTAGTTGACTTCTTTCATATTTTCAGGGGTAAATGGTAAATAGCGCCAAATTTTCACCAAACCATTCACAACACCGACTTCGTCACACGAATAGCAGAACATCTCCACAGTACTGTCACTCCAGTAATAAATTGGAATCAGCATAACGCTGTCAAGCCCACATTTTTCGTTGAAAAAAGCTTTAGTAAACCGATGAGAATAAAACTGCAACAGTATGTCATTTCTTTTCAAATTCTCGTGATCGTCACTACTAACAGGAGCTATGTCATATTCTGGTGACCATTCAGCGTAGTTTATTGGCAATAATGAAAGAACAAAAAGTAAAACAATAATATATACTGAATTCTGACGCATTTTAGAAAAAAATTATCAACCACGAACAACTACTAACAACTGACAATCCACTGCAATAATTGTGTTTAAAAACATGGAATACTGTAAATATAAAAAAAGAAAGTTCAACAGTAAAATACCTCTAATCTAGCACTTTAAAAAATATTTAATAAAAAGTTGTTTCTAAGTTAAATTACTTTTATTTTTATTTAAAAGAATTAATATATAAAATTTCAAAAATAATTTTTAGTAAATGATGACAAAATCGAATAGTTTCATAAATTTCAACTGATGTAGCGCTTATTAAAAATCCTATACTGGTGTTCTGAAGTCACATCATAACACTCAGTCACATTACATTCATTTTGTTTAACATTTGATCACGAATTTTACATATCAAACAAATGTCAATTTGACAATCATTTCCTGAAATTACCATTCATTAATGAAGCTCAAGCTTTGCTTCTGAACGTCAAGCGTTGGATTCATTACATCTACAATGTTGTATCACTTAAATTCTTTTATAAAAAATTATTTAAACATATAACAGTTAACAAGAAAGAACAAGACACAAATTTAGCATAAAAGACAATATACTTGAAATGATTTTCATTTGTTAACGTTACATTGATGATAGCTTACAATGGGTCACTAAATTGTTTGGTAGAAATTATAATGGCAATGATTTAGTTGTTAATTAGAGTAGAGTGTAGAACTTAAAATTATACGGGTAGATGACAAAACGTCGGTCATAATCAAAAATAAATACAAATTGTGGCGTACACATGGAATGCTGGAATATGGGAGAACTTTTGCATCCTGTTATTTATAAATCTGACATGTTAATGGTCATCAGTTTTAATTGTTCGTTAGTTCAAAGTAGCCATCATTTATAAGCGCTTTTCAAATGAAAAAATTAATCCAACGGACAAATTATGGATTATTAATTTTCATAATTACAATTTTATAATATTCATATGCAATTTATGTATATAATGCAGACGTTCAAAAGCTTTGAACAAAAACTTTTAAAGTTCACCCAAAACTTTAAATTTAAAGTAAACTTAGCTTATTTTAAAGTTTTACATAATGCAGGTAAAACAAAAACTTTTAAAGTTCACCCAAAACTTTAAATTTAAAGTAAACTTAGCTTATTTTAAAGTTTTACATAATGCAGGTAACTATATGATACGGTGATTAGTTTGCTTTGCTTGCTTGAACTGCTTGGTGCTTGTTGTATTGCTTCAAAAATGGCCCATGTACTTCAAAGTATTCGCAACGACATTTGGAACGTCATCGATGATGAAAGCGGTTTGGTTGGGAAACTGTTTGGTAAAATTGAACAAAAAAGTGGCCAAAGTCGTTATAAAGTTGCAGTGATGCTAGCAATTGTGATTTGTGTTCTTTTGATTGTTAGCCCTGGTGCAGGAATGTTGTGCAATTGCATATGCATTGGTTATCCAACAATGAAGACATTAATGGAGATGCAATCAAATGAAAACGTCAACTGTAAACAGTGGATGTTTTATTGGGTTATTTTTGCCTTGTTTCGAATTATTGATTATTTTGCTGAATGCATATCCTTCATTATACCAATCTATTGGCTTGTGAAATGCATTTTCTTTGTTTGGCTTTTCGCGCCAAGCTGCCTTGGAGCTGCAACATTGTATGAAAAGTTTTTCCAACCTCGCTACAGTCATCTTCTATCTGGCTGTACTACTGCTGTAGAAATGACTACAGAATAACCACTACCATCATTGTTTTCTACTACTCATCCGTTTATTCATTCACTATTATTTTTATTATATTGTTATGTTTCATACTTAATTATTTAAAAGTTTTTTTTGATTACTGTCAACTCTATATGATACATAAAATTTGAAACAGTTATTTGAATGTGAAAATAATATTGTTTTTATTTTATTAAATGATTAATTTCAATATTCATAGTTTTGAATAAATATTTACAAGTATGAATGGAAATTGCCATGTTAGAAACTTCCATAAAGGAAATTTTCAGCTATTCTGCAGCCACCTGTATTCTGAGTTTAATGGAGGCAATTCAAACAATTCTCCTCTAATTAAGTATTTAAGGACGAAAATAAGTGCTATGATGACACACACATTATGTGTTGCAGCGCTTTTGAAACGCATTCAAAAGAACATTCTCTCTAGGAATGGAAAGCTTACTGTCTATCTTCCTTGATTACTGTTATAAGAGAACATGTCTTATTATGGACAATAAATAATCTCGTCACCATTCTCTGATGCGCTGATCATGTTACCATTTTTGAATGTCATACATCATTATTTCTGAAAGATTGTTTTTAGTTTCCACAANTTTCCTCCAGTTAGACAAAATACGGCTTTGTTCTATGAGTTTGATAAATGTGTTGCATAGGCCTTTGTCAGATATTTTTCGCGTCTTTCGTCACATCAGATGAATTGGCAAAGGCGATTTTAGTACAAAGCTAAATGATAAATTGTGCAAAGCTGCTTGGGGTGGACGTCTGCGTGACAACGGCAGCGCGGTATGATTAAACGTAAAGGTGAAATTCATCTGATCGAGAATCAGTAAGGTTGAAAAGGGTAAAGGATACCTTATAATAAAGAAATTTATTATTAATAATATTTATTTCATGAGCTTGGGGGTCGATGAGGCGTCAAGGAAAACCACAGGGGGTCGATGATACAAAAAGTTTGCCTATCCCTGGCTTAAATGTTACAACACTAACAGCGCATTAGATTGAGGCACTGAAAGAAGCCGGAGTGGCGGTTGTCATGTCTCTGGCTCAGATGGGCATTTCACTTGCTCGTCATATGTATCATGATCATCCAAAAGCACATTAGACAACATGTTTTCTCTACTCTTCATTTTTGAATAATAATCTTATTGAAATTATTTATAGTTTTATATTAATACTTTTTTTTGATAATTTCAATTTGACTTAGCGTATTCGAATGAATTAAATGATATATACTTCTGATCATTCACATTCATTATATTTTTTTTTGATGACGCAATTTTATATAATAAGAATGAAGCATTTTAGATTTTGAAAATATGTTTGTTTTTGCTTGTGGTGGTGCTTTGTCACTTATTTCACGCTGAATGATGAAAGTTCAAATGTTAAATTATTGTTTTTGTGAGAAATGGCAACGCTTAAATCTTCATGCGCTGTGTTCAATAATCAAGCAATTCATCTATTATAAATGTGGAAGTAATAAATTTTATTCTGCTCAAAATTGACTAAAATTAGAAATTTGTTTATTCACAAAAGAGAAGAAAATATTTAATTTGTTAGACAGTAAATTTGAATATTCAGTAACAGTGTGTGTTGAATTACTGCATCTAAGTTAAATATTAATAAATGTTCATTTCTTGAGAAGAAGTACAACAGCTTTCTGAGAAATGAAATTGTTCATCATTCCATTGTTTGGACACAGGTGGGCAGAACAATCAAAAACGGATCCGGCTTCTGAACAACAGCATTTAGACGTCTTCGGATTGGCGCAACAATTACATTAATTAACCGACTAATTACAATCTTTCATTTTTATATGATTCACTTTTAAGCAACTATTATTTTCAGAATTGCAAAAGTACTGTTTACATGCTGAACTTTCTTCACATCAAGATTGGGTCTACAAGTTGAATGCTAATTTAGCATAAGTGAAGTAATTTATTGCACATTTTATAATACAACAGTAATGCATGTGTGAATACAATGCAAAATGCTGAGCAAGCATTTCTTTTCTTTGTAAAAAAGTACAATTAGCGTGTGCCAAATCATTGACATCCGCTTTTCATAATCAAAATCGCAGAACTTGGCTTATTACATACCCATCAGGCGCTATCAATAAGCGCTTTTCAAATGGTATAACTGATTCAAACGGATAAACTATCGATTATTAATTTTCATAATTACAATTTTATCATTTTTATAAATTACATCTATATGTTATTAAAGTAAAAAATGTGGACGCTTAATATCTTTAAACAAAAACTTTTAAAGTTCGCTCAAAACTTTAAAAGTAAAATTAGCTTATTTTAAAGTTTTATATAATGCGGATAACTATATGAAACAGTGATTAGTTTGCTTTGCTTGCTTGAACTGCTTGGTGCTTGCTTGAACTTGTTGTATTGCTTCAAAAATGGCCCATGTACTTCAAA
>JYDO01000174.1:0-57160 GCA_001447755.1 Trichinella papuae | reverse complement strand
TTATGGTGAAACTCGGTTATAATGATGGGCATTGGGGACAGAGATTTCGATCGTTATAACCGAGTTTGCATACATATACTTAGTTTATTGATACATTTATGGTTAAGTTTATTTCTATCGCAATAGCCGAGACATCGTTATAACCGAGTTCTACTGTATATGAAATTGCGTCATGAAAAAAAATATAATGAATGTGAATGATCTGAAGTATATATATATATATCATTTAATTCATTCGAATACGCTAAGTCAAATTAAAATTATCAAAAAAAAAGTATTAATATAAAACTATAAATAATTTCAATAAGATTATTATTCAAAAATAAAGAGTAGAGAAAACATGTTGTCTAATGTGCTTTTGGATGACCATGATACATATGACGAGCAAGTGAAATGCCCATCTGAGCCGGAGACATGACAACCGTCACTCCGGCTTCTTTCAGTGCATCAATCTTATGCGCTGCGGTTCCTTTACCGCCGCTAATGATTGCACCGGCATGTCCCATTCTTCGTCCAGGTGGTGCAGTCACACCGGCAATAAATGATACAACTGGCTTTGCATTAGCTCCCTGAAATTTCAAATGTTTCATATTAAAAAATAATTATTAATTTTTTTACAGTGTTGTTGATTTTCAAAAATTCGGCTGCTTTTTCTTCAGCACTACCACCAATTTCACCGATCAGTATGATTCCTGTTGGCAGAAGCAAATACAAGCACAATCAAACAGAAACCAAATTAATGCAAGTGATAAAAATAAATTTCATTAATTTAATACATAAATAAATTATTTATACGTCATTACCTCGAGTTTCTGGATCTTGTAAGAAAAGATCTAAGCAATCGACAAAATTTGTGCCATTGAATGGATCGCCGCCAATTCCAATGCAAAGAGTCTGTCCAAGACCAACGTCCGTGGTCTGCTGTACAGCTTCGTACGTCAAAGTACCAGATCTTGATACAATTCCTTCAAAAATTGGCGTCATGTGTACTATTCCAAATTTATTTTAAATCATCAATGTTAGTATTACCAACACAACCTGGCTGATGAATATGGCCTGGCATTATTCCAATTTTGCATTCATTAGGCTAAAAATGCAACGCTTCTTATATATTTATATATATGTATAGAACAGCTTAAATTTATGCTGCGCTAAAAAAATACCTTATCAAATTTTCACGTTCACTTTCTTTTGAACAACGAATTTTAAATTAACAGAATAAATAAAATGATAAAACAGTCGCGCTTACTCTGATTAAACCGGGACAATTCGGACCGACCAGTCGACTGTCAGATTGCTTCAGAAGTTTTTGCTTCACTTTCACCATATCCAGCTGTGGAATCCCTTCAGTTATGACGACAATCAAAGGAACTTTGGCATCGATTGCTTCGTGAATAGCATCCGCTGAAGCTTGAGCAGGTACATACAAAATGGTCGCGTCGGCTTCTGTCTCTTTCACAGCCTACGGGTGTAAATTTGGTTGCAATTGAAATTCAAAAAAAAAAAACAAAATACAACAATTTCAACATCCTGACCTCCTCAACCGTACCAAATACTGGCAAATTCAAATGCTTGGTACCAGCTTTGGTCGGCGAAACACCACCGACAATTTTGGTACCGTAATCCAACATTTGACGACAATGGAAAGTTGCCTGATAAAAAATTTGCAAATAATATGGCAAAAAAATATATTAATATTTAATACAATCTAGAAAGCAAACAAAAAAAAGCTTCTTTATATTCGAAACATGTTCCAATTTTAATAATATAACTGGCAAGTAAAAATTATGTAGAAAATCAATTAACAAAATAAAACAACAACTGCCTTGCTGTTCATGCTCAGGCATTTTGCGTAGTAAAGCAAATAAAATACGCTGAACATTTTAAAAATTAAATTCAAAATAATTTAGCTTAAAATTCAAACACAACTGCCATATTGAATTACTTACTCTCAGCTGAAGAATACTTTCAGCATTGTCAATCTGTCATATTAAAACTTTAAATATTTTAAAATTAATTTTATATCCACTATCCTCGCTCTGCACATTTATGAATCGATGCATTTTTGTGTATTTTTTGTCTACGAAATGTATGGTAACAGCAATTACAATTGAAAACATCACATTAAAAAATTTCCCAGACATTATAAAATTGATTGAGTTTTCAAATTATCAAAATAAAAAAAAACGTCTTAGCAATGAAATTATACTCTTACTTGCTTTCCTGTGAAACCTTGACAAATAACTTTCGTTTCATGACCAATTTTCAAAAATTTTCTCGTTTCACTGTACAAAAATCGATAAAAGTCTAAACAGCGTCATGGAAATAAACAAACTTTGACAGATTATGCTACCTTTGCTTCGATGTTCGTTTCCATTCAAAAGTCTACGAAGAAGGAATCGAGACGCCATAATAATCTGAAATAAGAAGAACATTGAAAAAGCATATTCAAAGCATCAGAATGTTACTTCTGCGCTAATAAAACTAAGCACTGAAAGCAGAAGCTGACAAATATTATCCAACCATGATATGATACTGATAAAACAAATATTTATATTAATCTATCTTTAGCTCTTTTTACAAAAAAAAACAAACACTGCAACATACGCAGACTTGCATTTGTATTCAAATATGACTAGCTTATAATTTAAAAAAACTTATCATCATTGTAAATCATTCTAACAGAGTGAAGACAAAAAATGTACCTACAGTATTAGAAACTAATAAAGTTGAACAACATGCAAGCAGTAAGCTTCCTCTTCTCGATGAGCATACTGTAATCAACAAAGAAATAAAGAAATGCATGTAACAATACTAAAAAGACCTTCAACATTGCCAAACACAGTCGAAAGTAAAATATTGTAAAATTAAAAAGTAAATGTAGAAATTTAATTATAAAACAGAATGAGCTCAATTAAATTTTTATAGTATTTAAATTTAAATTTTTAAATAATTTAAGAATTCAGCGATGTTACTAAGTATTTCAAAAAACATTGTTGCTGATTTTTTTAAAATAATTGTCTCGATGCAGATTGCTATGATTCATTTGTTTACAGAATCTTAAACAAATTAATTCATTCCAGAAACTTGCTTGTTTTATAACAATTAATTATAAATTTTTATAAATTTGAATTCAAATTTAGTCGGTAAGGTTTAACTAAACGACTTGCATTTTGATGATTTCAAGGCAAAGTATATTATTAATAGGTTATTCAAATTTAATTTAAAAATTATTTATTTATTTATTTAATAATTTTAAATGATTAAGAAATTAGATTTATTAGAAAAAATATAATGAGAATTTGCTTTTTCAAATTTACTGATAACAAATTTTATATTTGAAACAGGCAAGTGGAGTTTCAAATTATTTATTGCATAAAATGCAGAACTAATATGGTGACAGTGAATGGCATTTTACTAAAAATTGCAAAGATTTGTACAGTTAATTAAAAAAGAAAATAAGTGCATAATCATAGATTGTAACACAAACAAAAGCATTGTAGGCAGAATGCAATTTTTGGAATATACCGTGGTATTACTTCAAAAAAAAAGAACAGAAAAAAATATAAATATCGATAGATATTTAAAATGTGCCATTTTTCCATTCATCCATCGCCGTATCGTATGCCTGAAAAGAATGTACTTTTGCATATTGAAATAAATCAAATAAAATAAAAAGTGAAATATATGATTTGTATGTATTATTTTGAAAAATAAAATAACGCATACTTGTTGAACAAAACAATCAGAATGCCATTCACAATTCAATGCTGTGATGTAGTGACCAGTGATGGGCCGCTTGCATCCGTGGCATGTGGGTGTGAAATTTGTAAAATAATCTTTGTGGCAAAATGCACGACCGTCTTTTTCGTGAAAAATTTCTTCTCCAATCGGTCGACCACATTTAGCACAGTAGAAATGTTCCGGATGCCAAGTTTGATCCAAAGCGGTAATGCATTTCTGAAATTGCAGAACACACCGTGCATGCATCAGATTGAAAAATGAAATAAATCTTGAAATACTTCTTTTATTGGAGTGTTACAGTAAGCACAGCGGGGTGAGAACAATCTGTGATAATCGTGTTCACAATAAATGCTACCGGATCTTTCGTAAAAATTACGATGAGCTAGCCGTTCGCCGCAGTGGGCGCAGACGAAGTGTTCTTCATGCCACATTTTACCCAAAGCAATTGCAACCTGAACATCACGAAGGTGAAAAATTAATTTGCATATAAATTTCAAATAAATAATTTTTAAAAAACCCCCCTTCCCCCCCAAAAAAAATTTCAACGCTAAACTTACTTGGCCGACGATCGATTTTTTGCATGCTTCGCATTCTTCGTTGGAGACGTTATTAATTCCATATCTGGCCAAGTCGTTCTGTATTGAGTCTGAATTTGAATTTGTCATCGAATCGTTGAAATCAATTCGGACGTGTTTTGCCCTTTTAAAGCTTCCAAACACTGGTGAATTGGTTCCTTCAACACTCTGCTGAGACATATCTGTTCAGCTATTAAGACAAAAGTTGTACTGTTTATAAAATAAAAACAATTGTTAAATTTTTATTAATTGATGACAATTGTGCAAAGAGTAGTTGAAAACTTTTCTGCTTTAAAAAAAAACTCCATTTGTTTTTGTAGATGCTTAAAAATTTGCAATAAACAAAAAAGTCATCAGAAATTATGTTTAAAATTTTAATTCTTGCCATTGTAAAAAAGCTTCAAATATGAAAATTTTCATAGCAATTGATCATGATGTTTTTTTATTATTATTAGAATGTACAAATGCGTAAACTTTGAAGAGTATGGACAATTAAAATGTTTTAAATAAACGAAAAAAGAGAAGCAAAATATTAAATTTTTTAATCAAAAAAATTTATTAAAATTAGATTAGAAAGAAATATTAATTAATGATGAGAATGATTAAAATAGTATCAATTTGAATAATCATGCAAATGTGGTTGTTTTCTTCATCGGTGGTTCATTTAAATTATTATTATTAAATGCCTGCCACGTCATAACAATCACAGCATAACAGAAAGCTTTTTCGTTTCCAGAGAGTGAGAGGGATAGAAAGGAAGAAACAAACTTTGACGTACTTTACAATATATCCTTGAAGTGTGCGTGAGAGTCAGTTATTTATTCGAAAAAATTGTGGACGGAGTGTGGTGGCAAAAATGCATCCCAAGAAAATGCAAATAGTGCAGCTGTTGCTGTCGGCTGGTGAAATGTTGAATTTCTCTTTTAAGCTTTCGAGATGAAAATTAATTTTTCCAAAAAAAAATGAAATTATTAAAACAGTGTTGTTTTCACAACAAAACGGATCAGCAGAACAAATGCTTCAACAACGGCTTGATCATAGACCTTAATCTATATTGACAGAGGCACAATTTTGCATGCTAACAACCGCTGCTGCTTGTTGCTGCTGCTTGTTGATGCTGCTGCAAGTTGTTTTTCTTTTCCTCGCTTGTTCCAAAAGTGAAAGTCGATTGGCGTGTGAAGCTTTTCCCAAGCTACTACTATTGACGCATGCTTGCACAAGCATTGTGATTGCATTGTTGTTGTTGTTGTTGTTGTTGTCTGCTGCTGCTGCTGCTAGTTGCTGGTTGCATCATACTACTGCTGCTACATTCTTTCCGGCTTGCCTGCCTGCATGCTTATTTATTTGCTTGCTTGCATGCTTGCATCAAATTCGCCTCTCTTTCTATGATAATCATTTCAGGAAATTTTATTACAATTTGAATAAATTTAATACATTCTGAAACATTGAACATCTACTTTAATCTTATATATATATATATATCATATAATAAAAGAAATGATAATAATCAATCACAATGATAATAAAATAATAATACAGCAACAATTGTGAAGCTATTTATTAATTTTCTTCTATTCTTACATAATCATTATGCAAATTGCATTAATAATAACAATATATTAAAAAAAAGAATAATAATTTTTCATCAAAACATCCTCAAAATTTAAAATTTTTTTTTTGTACTTTTCTGAATTGAATTTCCCTAAATTGCGTCCAGTGAAAAATTTCATTTTCAAAATTGACTGACAATCAATGTTTTATTTCACAAATTTCCAAAACTGATCGATGATCAAAAGTGTAAAACTAATTCATTATAAGCAAATATGGCCAGAAATAGAAAATAATAAATTAACAAAATCAACTTTTCCAAAAATTTACTCATTTTACTTTTTTCTTACACTTTAATTTAAACAAAAATTTTGAAATTAATATCAAACAGAAAAATATACTTGTAAATTTTAAAAGTTTATTTATTTATGTTAAAATAATAAGATTGTCACGCTGAAAAATTTTCCAGCAAATAAATATTGGCACACAAAAGTAGTATATAAAAAAAACCTCAATAAAGTGTATATTGTCATCAGTTATTATCAGTTGAAAATAAATTTAGAAAAAAATATATATATAAGCAGAAAGAAAAGCATGAAACTAATAATTCCAAGTTATGCAATTTGAAAAATCTATGCAATATTCAAAATTGAAAAATGACTACACACACAGACGAGGGGGAGAAAGAGAGGGAACTGAACAAAAAAAGACAACTGAACTAAAATTGAATTGTTGTTGTTTACTTTATTAATTAATAATTTATTTTTCATTTTTTTCGTCTGTGAATCTGCAACTACAACTTTCTTCTTCTCTTTCTTCTTCTTCATGAACATAAGTCGATTCAGTTGGCGTTTCAGCACGAGTGAAACGTTTCGACTCTGAATAATTCACCACTGCCTTCTCGTTCATTGATTGCAGATGATGGTGATGATGATGATGCATGGTTGTCATCGGCTCCGCAACATTCAACGCTTCCATGCCTTCACTTATGGTTACATTTCGACCACGGTCTATCGGTGTCAAGCCGCTGCAATCAATCGGGCCTGTCTCCTCATGTTCAACAGTACTTTCGTGGGGCATCTGAAAATTTTACAACAACAAACACAAACATCAACTCCAATAGCATCTTTTTGCTTTGGCAATTACCAGCATTGATGGAGCCCGGAAAAAATAAAAAAATGGATAATATAACAAATTGCAACAACTGTGGGCATACAGATCTGCATAGCGTTCCACCTGAGAGGCGAAGAAAGTTTGACGAGAACCGCTTCGAAACAAGCTGCCCAGCATACCATAGGCCATGTCCATTTCATGAGTTACACTCTGAAATTTTTTTTTTATCCAAATAATCTTTTCAACCTATTGATACACTCAAATTTAACAATCTACAATAAAAGTTAAATTTTCCCAATCAATAAAATCTCGTTTACCCTCATAGATTCTCTTATTTCTCTTATATCTGGCCTTATTTCACTGCTACTGTCCATGTTTCTGAAAACAAATTGTGAATGTAAAAAAAAAAAATTTTTTTTGAAGTAAAACAAATGAAATATATAACATACTTGAAAGCTGCACCAAGTTGTATATCCAAGTTTTGCAGTCGTGTGAAAAGACCACGACGTTCGGTCCAAACATGCAATTCTTGCACCAATTCAGGCACTACAAGAAAAGTGCGCCAACCACGCCCTTTTTTCGAACGCAACACGTCGCCAAAAATGTGATCGCCAAGGTAAAGCACTTCTCGACCACGAGCTCCAACCAATTTCGAAAATACCTCACTGGAGCCACCGGCGTAAATTTGATTCGGTCGCAACGGTCCAAGGTGACTACCAATTCTCAGTGTGCCGGTCCCCTGAAAAAAGAAACAGACCAACAACTTCATCAACATTGTACTTAATTATAATTTAATTGATAAAAAAGAAATTGCAATAACTTGATCAACTTGACGAAAAACAGTGCCTTCTGCAAACCAGAGAGGTTTGTTGGCGTCGACGACAATAAAATCAAAATATGATCGCCAAGATTTCGTTTCAGAGTCTAACAAATACGTCATCACTTTCTGAAAATACAAATACAAATAAAATTTGAAAAAAAATACTTTCTAAATTGTATACATATACGTATATATATATATATATATATATTTCGAAAAAAATTATTAAAAATTCTTCATTGCCACGATTGATAACCACGAATTATTTATGATTATTAATTTTTTTTTTGGTTTCAGTACTCACATCTGTGTAAAAATAGCCGCTATTTGTAAGCAAGAATGTTTTCGCGCCATTTTCTCTCATTCTAAAAAATTTTATTCAAATTCAAAAGCAGAACAATAACATCCATTGCAAACCTGGTCAACAGCATCGCCAGGCGTGGATCTTTGTGAACGTATTTCTCCAAATTGTTCAAAGTAATTCGTTTCATATCCCCCTACAGATCAAAACATATTTCAATAAAATAAAAAGATTAACATTGTATACATGCATACAATTTAAAAGCTTTCAAACTACATTTTAACTTACATGATAATGAACCCAGTCAACAGCAGCACGGACATCTTGATACATAGATTTGTAAGACATGTACATATCTCCAAGTTTCACTCCTGATGGTTCACTAAAATTTCAAAATATATTATTAAATTTAAAAACTCATCAAATATCAAACAAACAATATTAGATCTTTAACATTATGCATAAAATTTACAAAAGTAATAAATTACAGCAGCAATATTCAATGGGCAATATTAAAGTTAAAATTCAATCTTACTATAATTATCAATGTCAATACGACAATATCAGAAATGTTACACTTCTCCATTATTTTTAATGTTATTAATAAACACTATTTAATTAATATATTAATAATAATGCGTTTTACTTTACTTCTCATAATAATTTCAAAAAAAATTTACTCCTTAATCTCATCTTCATTTAAAAGTTTAAATTATAATCTTCATTATTTTTCAACGTACCGGCTCGAGCCAGGGCAATTATCCATGTAGTTTACCAAGCAAGCAATCAAATACGTCTCTAAAAGTAAAATAAAAATATTTTATCACGCATAAAAAAGCATAATTTTTCTTCGATAAACGTATACAATAAAAGTTTCATTAAATAATAAACGTTGTTGTACAAAGGTAAATGTTATATTATTCCAGCAACAGGGAAACAAAGAAAAATCATATATATATATATATGTCCAGATAATTTCAAATCAATTTCAACTATAAATTACTTTTAATGATACTTAAATATAAATAAATTAATTAATTGAATTTAATAAGTATAAAAAATTTTAAATACTTACCGGGGACGTTGAATAAAGTATTTAAAACATAAACTCGATCTTCTGACAATTGTATGAACTTGTTCGGGTACAAAGATTCAATAACTTGTCTATAAAAAAAAACAATTTAATAACAATAATAAAATTTAATAATTCATAACATTATAAAACAATACGATTTTAAAAACTCGAATCCATGAACACCAACCAAAATGTTACCAAATGCATCAACTTTCAACAAATTTCCATACAGATTATCAAACCACAGACCCCTGAAATTATTACTTACAATTAAAATGGAATAAAAATGAAAATTGTAAAAATAATACACCGTATGGGAAATGTATTGTCATATTTCAGTTGTAAAAGTTCCGGTGAATAACCAATTGATATCAGCCGTTCAATGACTAATCTGAATCCCAAAATTTCATATTCTGGAGATTTGTAAACTGTAAAAATGAACAAATATATGTAAATTTATCAGATAAGATTACTAAAACTGCAACATCATATTTCGTGACTTACCTGCCAGTGTGTAGTCCATATCAAACCCGAAAAATTTTATCTTCTCCAATTCCAAACTGCGGTTAACGAATACTCTAAGTTTTGAATTATAACAATAATTAAAAATAATAAATTTTTATAGTGAACAATAATTCAACATTTTATCGCAACATATTTTTGAAAAGTTGATTTCAATTTTCACAAAATTAAAATCTTACCGTTTCCCTGGATCACGATGATACTTTTTCACCATAGTATTTTCCATTGCGACTGACTTGAAAATACCGTGAACAAAGACAACTAAAAAATGCAAACTTCAAAAGATACAAATCCATTACAACAATGAAACATTTATAAATTACAACTAAAAACAATGAAATACACATATACAAACATACATATATTTTTTTTCTTTCCAAAAAATTCCTTATATTATATTTCATATAAAAAATTATCTATTACACAAACTAACGTCATATTTTATTTTGAAAAATATCAAATAATAAAGAATGAGCTTGAAGAACATTTTAATTTTCACATTGATCTACCATGATTAAGTATCATTATGCTACACCTCTTTCGTTTTTTTTGTTTACTAAAATTTTTTAGACGCAAATATAATTTAAAATATTCATAATATTTAAATAATAATAATAATAGCTGAAAATGATAACTTCATTTTAAATCATAATCTTTACGAAATATTATGATCTTCACTTCTCAAATAAGCAATGCACACGAACAAATATCAATTAACAAGAAAATAAAATGCAATTTCTGTCGGATAAAATATTGAAATATTCTCCGCGTTTGTTTCGACTAAAATTACTGAAAATTATCTGCTAAAAATATGAAATTATAAGGTTTATTTTGTCTAAAAATTTCAGACAATAAAAAAACATTTTAAAGAATATAAACTTCAGAACAATTGAAAACTTTCTCATGAAAGTTCACTACTCTTTCTCATGCTTGCATTTCTTTTATCATAAATACAAAATTGATTATTCATCATTATAAGCGATGAAAAATGTTTAACAATTTAGTGAAAATATTTTCTTAAACGAATAAAAACAATTCTGATCCACAGTGAAAAGATATTAACCAAATATATTTAAGAAAATTCATGTATTACACAACAACAAAAGATAAATACATCTATCCCATTTTCAATTTTTCTTCATTTACAAATCATGAAAATTTGCATACAACTTCCAATTTTAAAAAATTCACCACACCTTTGTGATTGATAAACAATTTAATCACTTGGAAAAGAACCTGTCACATAAATTTTGACAACAAAGCGTACTAACGTATCTAACTCATTTCAGACAAATTTTAGCTTGCACCAGTAATTTGCATTTTTAATGATCAAATTTTTAAATTGCATTTTATATAAAATAAAAACAAAATTTAAATTTCAAACTTCATTTAATTTTTTTTAGATATACATCTTTTTCTTAAAGCTCCTACAAAAGCACAGACAACAATGACAATAACAAAAAGTAATTAAGATGCGCTCAAATAATCAAATCTTTCAGAATTAAATAATCAAACAGCCGAGCAATTCTTCAGACATGCTCAGGTTTGATTGATGCCTCATCTGGCTTATTTTGTGACAAACAGATAAATAAGAAATTCGAATAAGCAGAAAGTAGCATTAATTTCGTCAACAACATTACCTTTGAAAATCTTCATTTCAAATTATTCAACAAACATGAAAAAACTTTCATTTAGAAAACACACCAGCTCTATAATAAAACTCATCTAAAATATTAATTATTAAACAACACTTCCTCACCACTTCACAAGTATACATTCTACGAAAACATAGATTTATTAATTTTCATTCGAAAAACAAAATAATTAAAATAAAACACAAGCTTTTTTATCACTGTCAAAAATATTATTGAATAAAATAACGATAATAAAAATAATATTTTGTAATAGCAAAGAAATTCGAAATTAATTGCAATTCAACTGACAGCAATTATTTAACCGGACTGTTTGAATAAATAAATCAGAAAATTGTTATAAGCAATTCTGTTAACATATATATATATATATATATATATATAATTAGCAACGGGAAAATATTAACTGCACCAAATTTTCATAAAAAAATACGAAAAGCAAAACAGTTAGGTGAAAATAATGAACAGCAACTTAACAAGCGTTACTTAATAATAGCAAAGAAAGCTACCATGTTTTTTAATCAAACACAAATGTGTTTTCAATAATATATTGCAGATTTATCACTTCTATGGATATGCAAAATAAGCAAATCAGCTAACAAAAAATGGTGTAACTTTCTTTTCGCATTTTCCTATTTTTTCAATGTCAAATCAGTTTTCAATTCTCACAATTTCCTGTATATTTTGACACGTGATTTACAAAAAAAATTTAATTTAATAAATTTACCAAAGAGAAAACCAAAACAGATTCTAACATCCATGCAAATAAACACATTGCAAACAATACTGCAATTGCAATAAATGAAAAAAAACTAGTAATTTGTAAATTAAAAGCTGTGCCTAAAATGCGGTACAAAATTATACACCTACAGAAGTAATTATCAATGCAATTTACCAGAAATTTCAGAGGCGCGGTGAAATCGGTAGAACTGCAAACAAATTGTTTAATATTTTTTAGTTAAAAAATTAACATTAAAACCTCAACAAATTACAACTGCAAAAACAAAAAAACCTTTGAATGCATTAGATGATTCATAAATACAGTTGCAAAAATGATGCAATGAAAAACATAAATATTATGATTTTCAAGCATTAATATATATAATTACTGTATTTCGACAAAATATATAAAACAATAAATTTGTTCTATTTCCTGCATAATAAGATTTAATTATCAATAAATAAATTTTATATGCCATAATCTACTCTTCTAAGTGGGCACTCTTACTCTGGTATTTGTTTTAATGTTGCTAGGTGAACAAAATTAGTTTGCGTTGTAACAATTTTATTTACAAGCATTTTGCTAAGAATAGTCTTATGATTTTTGGAATGCAAAAAGTATAAAATTTAAAATAAAGTATTTACAGGTAATATTTTTGATAACCAAAAGAGCTTTTGATGACATGTGCATTTGATTTTTAACTTTTTAACATTACCGTTCTGAATGAGTTGTTTTTTATGCAAAGAGATGCTTTCCATAAATCACTTATTCGGATTTTATAGTATTTTTATTCTAATTACTAACATTTAAATTTAAAAGATAAAATTAATTTTTGCGTAACAAAATGCAATTTTCTCATCATCTTAGAGACAGACAATTTGTTCTAGTTCTGTTTAATATTCATGGCAAAAATGTTTTCATCTTCTCAAAATTAATTCACAAAGAAGCTTTTTTATTTTTTCATTAAGAAAATCTCATATTATCCATTTCAAAAAAATAAAATTACGATAAAAAATTTTTAAACGTGTTTCTTCAATAACAACATTCTAACAATGTGCTGATGAAAACATATTTTAATGCAAATCTGAAGTGATTTTTTATTTCATTTCTATGTTTAACGGTAACAAGAAGTGATTAAACGATTCTAACAAAAAGAATCATCCGTCAAAAATGAATAGTTTTAATTACAGCATTCAGCAAATCTGTTTTCTGAAACCAAAATTTAAAGACGAAATAATTTGCATTAGCAAAATAAAAGAACGATCCGACATTTTTATGGTTCTTTTATTCGAAAAAAAGATATGAAAACCAACTGATATAAAACTTATAAAACCATCTCAATGTGAAAAAAGACATGTAGAATGGATGCAAATTATACTGTTGAAGTGAAATTTGTAATCAAACAAAATGTCAAGCAAACTGCAAATGCTCCAGATAATGAAAACTGGAAATTGATTTGAAATGAAAATTAAATGATCCATTTTCGTTACTCATTAGATTACTGTAATGTTGCAATGAAAACTTAATTTAACTCTTTATTTTATTACTTCATCATTTAAATGAAAAACACTGCTTCATTTTCAAAGTATAATATTGTTCTTTTAATGTTATACTTTTTTCTCTGATGCACTTCTTCTAATGAAGATATATATAAATAGTGCTTTTTATGTTCTCAAAATTGTTGTTCTATACAACGACGATTTCTTGGCAAATTGCGAATGTTCCACCAGATAATGAATTTTAGAAATGAAATCAATAAAATAAAGTATTTCTATTTTTAACATTAATATATAAAATCAAAACTTTGTTTTAACAAAGTTAAATATTTTCTTATTCTTCATTTGCAAAAAAATTTCAAGTTGTTTCAATATTGTTTTGTAAATTACTTAATAAAATTGCATTTTACAAACCAACCTATAAAAATGCATTCGTTTCGGTCTTTTATTTTTCAATTATTTTCTTTATAAAATTTTCTATTTTACAGGTATAAATTGTTGAGATTTTTATGAAAGTGAGTGACAATAAAATACTTGCACAATCACTTTCTGATCAATTGTTATATTTTGTTACAAATATAATAATTTTAAAAGTAAATTATTGGTAATATGTCATTTCTATTTCATATTTGGTAAAAACGAAAATGCAATGATGGTATTTTATTTCATCAACAATTTCCAAATTTGATTGAAACTGATAAAATAAAATTGCTGTTTGAAATTTAAATCTCTCACGGGCATTTTATAACACCAGTAATTTTTAACTCAAAATTCCCATCATTGCCTTTTTCTTTCTCCCTCCCACCTTTCGCGCCGTATCTATTTTATTACAAATTTTCAGATCAATTTATCAAACTAATAACTAATAACAATTCGAGTAACAATTAAGATCATCAATCATTTAAAATTATACCCAATTTTTCAATTGGTAGAAGAATAAAAAAGAAATGAGAAGAATCAATGAATCACCGACAAGGAATTTCAAATTTCACCGACAATAAATTGATGCATTACATCCGGCGTGGCAGGATCAAAACCGACCACATCCAGCATGCCTTTATCACTCGGGTCGGCAATGCTGAAACCAGTGGAGACCATACCCACAACGATAAGTTTTGCGTCAGTAATACCTGTACGTTCACGGTAAAAACGCAACGCGGTCGTCGGCTTCACTCGTCCAGCCCAAGTCTCGCTGTCAGTGTATACAATAAACGCATCGTAAAGTCTTTGTTCTTTCAAAGCCCAAAGCATCGGCATAGCACAGTCAGTGGCACCGAAATTCAGATCTTCAACTTCCTCCAAAAATTTATCCAGTGTAATATTTTTGGGCATTTTCAATTCAGTTGGCAGACTGGTGAACGCCATCAAATCTGCCGTCTGTTCCGTGCGGAAGTGAATCATACACATCGCTGCCGACGCTACTCTCACGGTCAGACTGGTGTTCCTGATCGACTCACACATCGATCCACTCACATCCAAGCCAATCAACAATCGCTTCCCAGTTGGAAGCACATTGCCGAAAGAGTGGTAAAATGCTCGCTCCAAAGCGGCGACCACAGTCGGTTCTGGATCCCAGTTCAATCTGCTGTGCGAAGTTTCCCCATCCTTGTAATTGACATACGCCAGCAACAGAGTCATTGGATGCACTCTGGCTGCTCGAATTGCTTGCGTGTCATTCAAACGTTCCACAACCAAATTTGTAGCCTCACTTCCGGGTACCAGAAGACCGGCGACGGTCATTCGGTTCAAAGTGCGAATCATTGCCGTCATCGGCATCTCTCTCAGCAGGGCTTGCCAAACGTGCTTGCTTGACAACAAACGTTGTGGCACTTGTTCACGAACAAATTTAAACTTCGCAATTAGCTGCGCACAAATCAATTCGTCTTGACTGCCTTTCATCCTTTCCAAATAATAAATGTATTCCAACAGTTTGCCGGAATTGTTCACTATATCTTCAATTTCTTCAGGACTTTTATCTTTCAAATTTGGTACATGTCTTTCTAAAACGCCATTCAAACCACTTTTAATGTACAAAAATATATCATTAATTTCCTGCTGGTTGTTGTCTGGTTTCGGATGTGCCAACCTTATAACGTCCAAATGGCTCCAACCATGCCGATTTTTGTACTTTGTTACCAAGTAAATTAAGTCGAGAGGATTCTTTGTCAAATACCAATTTGCTATCGCTCTTCGATGCGATCTTCCCCAGCCTACAGAATGAACAAACGGAAAAATTCATTAATACAACAATCAAAAATAAAATTATTCAATTAATCAGTGAAATTATTTACCTGTGCTTTCTGAAGTAGCTTCACAAAATCCAATAAATTCAAACAAATGCGTTGGTATCCGACATACAGATGGTAAAGCATTGTACGCGGCTTGTCGAAGTTGATTTCCACTTTCCCGATTCCTAATTTCAGCTGAATAACGAGCACACAACGCCAAGCACAATAATGTTGGGCTCTGCTTTGGCGCACGACCAGCTAAACTCACCGCAACCAACTGTTCTAATACTTCCATCCCACGATCTGAAAATTACAATAATAAATGAATAAACAGTAAAACTAAAAAAAAATAAATTATTAAAGAAAACTACTCACTGTTTTCAATCATATGTAAAACATTTCTGGCATTTTCTTTCCTCAACTCCCTTTCACAGACATAAAAAGTACCACCTTCAGTACCAAGAATCAAAAAACGCTTCAAACGCATAATCCTGTCCACTTGAAACGCACTTCCACCTGCATTGTTTACAGCCTATAAAAAAAAATTCTCAAAAACAAATAAACTGTACTTTAAATTTTTGCACACTGATTTGTCTATATGCCATTTGTGTTACAGAAGCTGTATTTTTTTAACTATTACGAGCAATAACAGGCAATGTAAGGGAACTTTAATAGCGTAAACAACACAAAACCTACTTCATTGTTGGATTTCTCTGCCATGGCAAAGCGAACCAAGTCTTCCGGAACGTATTCATTATACTAAAAAGCAAATGTAATAAGAATACACGCATCCATCAAAACTTTATAACACTATACAACAGTAGATAAAATAAATGCTCTTTAAAATAAAAATCACAAATATATCTAGATGCTAAATGATGTACTTCGAAACTCAAAACATACTTCTGAATTTGATTCATCATAACACTCATCTTCCATATCAGACAGGCCGTTTTCGTGTGATTCCATTTTGTGTGAATCACCAAATATTCGACAATAAAGCAGCAAAAACCTTAAAAAAAAATACCGTAACTAGGGTACAGTACACCATAGATTAAATTAAGTAATACTCTATTTTTTGTAGTTCTGTGTTGCCGATAAAATTATTTAATATGCGCATGTTTTTTTATTAAAAATAACGCCGGAAAGTGATGAATGAAAAAATTAAAACTCTTCAAGCTATAAGAATTGCAACAAATGTTGTGTATACAGTGTTCCAATATAGTATCCATAAGTTACAGTTTAAAGGCAATTTAATAAATAGACAAAATACAGTTATAAATTCTCGATTTGTATTCTCGATTATTTCAACTAAAAATTACATGCAGTGAGAAATAAAATACTTATTTGATATAAATTTACTAGTGTTACAATTTTGTGTACAATAGATATAAAAGATGGTGATGCTCAATTGAAGGATTATTATTCTGCTTCGTGTTATGGTCGATCGCGGGCGCCACCCTACTTTGCAGTGAATAAAAGCGTGACTAGTAATTGTTGTGCATTTGACTGATAATAAATTTTGTTTGACAGAACAGGATGTGGCATTTTATCATTTTAATTTTCAGTTTAATGTTACAAAATGCAATATAAAAATTGGAAATTTTTATTTGAGCTTAAAGCATCGAACATTGTCAAGTTACAAAAAAGTACAATCAAAATTGCTTTTTTCGTTGTTTTCCAACAATGTGATTTTCTATGAGATGAGAGCAATTTAATATTGTAATTTCAAAATAATGTAGTGAAATTTTGAATTGAAATATGTTCAAAACTTTTTGCATTTATAAAAAAATTAGCTTGAACTTGAATTTTATGAAAAATATCGTTAGAGTACTGTAGAAGAAGTAAGTTGTTGAAAATTTAGTTTCAAAATTTTACGACAGAAGATTTATAAAATTTCAGGTGCGTAATATACTTTGAAAAAAATGTAACTCATTGCATATTGAAATTTTGATAAATAATGGTCGTATTTGTTTCAATTTTACATGTCAGCATTCCATTTGTATAATCATGTTCGATTATGTTTTTTTACTTTTTCTGACATGTTTAGTGTTTCAAATAATATTATATAAATATTTAAAAGATGTTGTTGTGTAATTTAATTTTTTGCAGACATTTGAACAAGTTCAAATATATCGTAGAATTGATGTTTCGCATTCGATTGTGTTGAATAGCATCATTTGCATGTAAAAAGTCTTTGAATTTTATTTTTTATTGTTTTTATAGAAACTTTAAGTTGCTATAATAAGTTGACGTTTAAAATGATATCAAGTTTTGAAAAGTATATCTCAAGTTTAAATCAAAATTTATGTGCACATTTATAATTGTATATCTATTTTGGTATGTTTGGCACATTTTTCAGTGTTTCATTCACGCTGTTTTCTTATATTCAATGTGCCACGTTTTCATACCCTTTTAACTTTTTGATTGGAATTTTGAGTTGTGAGTAATAAATGTCTGGTATATTGTATTTTCTAAAAATAAACAAGTTTTTAAACGACGATACGGATGGCTAAATGTCTTTTGATTTGTGTTACAGATAATCAGTGTTCTTATTGGTGAACAGTTTCGATTCCTGTTTTCTTATTTGAATAAATTTCATCATTTTAAACTTATTATTTGATTATTTTAATGCATGCATGAAATTGTCATTTCCTTTGGAGAATGCGAATTTAAAAAATTTGTTAGTTTTACTTTTGGGTCGAAATTGATATTTAAGCTTTGGATTGGTCTGCTTCTAGAATGATCTTGAGATTGATTTTTTTTTTTGAATTGTTACAATTTTCTCTGCATGTGGCTTGCTAAATAAATTAGATTCTCTTGCTGTTTTTATTATTTTATTTTTTAAATTCATTCTTTCACAAAGCCTGGCAGTCGAGCTATGTATGTGTGTATGTGTGTGTGTGTGTGTGGTTAGTGGTGTTGGATTGCGGCCGCTGTCAGTTGCTCGTTATTGCTGACCTTGCAATGCCATTGGTTGCTTGTTGTCATTTGCCATTTCTCTGTTATGGAAAACTAGATCGATGCAGTAGGATGATTTGTGTGTGTGTGTGTGTGTGTATGTGCTGGCGCGCATGTGTGTGTATATGTATATATATGGTGTGATTCATAGGTTTTTTATGTGCATGTATTGCGTTGTATTGGACAACGATTCGATTTTCAATCAGCAGCTTTTTTATATTGCCATTTTTTTTTAAATTTCATCCATGGAGTAAGTTGTACGTCGATAACGAACGTCGGACGCTAAATTAGTTCGCAGTTGTTGCCGAAAGTGAAGTTCGACAAGCGCGCATTCTTTATATTGTTTCTGGTTTTTCTAGCTTCTATTTGCTAACTAGCTGTTTCAGATGATGATATTTCTACTTTCTCAGCTGGACAACGTTTGTTAATTAATTTCTAAACAGGGGCTGTTTGTTTGTTTGTTTATTTGTTTTTCAGCTTATTAAGATTACATTTTTGAAATTAGTGATTTTTCAAACTTTTTCAGATGTTATCATTTGGATAAAATTCAGTTTATCTTTTATTCATTACTATTAAAATGATTTAATGTAATTTGCCGGTTTAGACGAAAAGTTTCAACATGCCTGGAAAGCAGAAAAATTCACATGAAAAGCCTTCTTCACCAGTGTCTTCTCCGTGTAAATCTCCCGAGCGACAGCAATTCAACGTCGATGATCCTGATTATATACGCGACTTGCAAAGACCGGCAGTGATAAAAGTGATTTCTTTTATTTTTTCAGGTTTTTAGGCATTTTTAGGATTTGGCATTTTTTTTAAGGAAGATTTGAACGAAATGGAACGCCGGAAGCGGGTTCGTCAAATTTTAGAATCCAAAGCTTTCCGTGAAGAGCTGGAACAGCTTATACAAACCGAACGGAATCAAGAGAACAGCGAAGATCGCCTGAAAACCTTGGAACGTTTGTCCGAGTTGATTCTACCGCAGACCTATTTGAAACATCCATCACTGTATACATTAAGTAGGGATTTTTTTTTTAATTATAAAATTTATCATTATTACTACTTTTATAATTATTGAACACATTTTGGTGTCGTTTTAATTTATTGTTAATTTGAAAGGTTTATATAATTTTCAATTTGTTCCAGCATCATCCCTCTTTTTAATGATGAGTTTTCCTTTTATTGTGTCACTTTTATTAGTGTCTACCAGCATGATTAAAGGGTGATTAATCAATTGAAGTAACGCATTGAACGTTATCTCGTTTGAAATCAAGATTCCATTTCGCCATGAAATTGATTTACTTGAAACTTAAAAAAAAATAAAATAAAACATGCATAGGGTTTTTGAATAAATATGTTAAAAAAATGAAGTGGAATATTAAAAATAATTTTATGTATGATGTGACTTTTATTATAGAATCACAATTTGTTTTACCTATTGCCGATTTACGTGGCTCTGAAGCGACAAAATATTCAAAGCAAGAGCGTATCTTGAGAAACAAGTTGGCTTGTTTGTACCGATTGATTGATCTCTTCCAATGGAACGAGGGCATTTACAATCACATCAGTGTGAGTGAAACAAAACCAAAAAATATTTAAATTTTTTAACGTATTTAAATAAAAAATCCTTTAAATATTTATTTTAATTAAAAAAAATTAAACAGGTGCGATTGGCTAACGAAACCGACGCAATGTTGATCAATCCTCTCGGCTTGTTTTACCACGAAATCACGGCAAGCTCTTTGGTGAAGATCAACATGACCGGACGAATTGTGGATCCTGGTCCAACAGGGCTTGGCGTCAATGAAGCAGGCTATGTGCTTCATTCGGCCATTTACCAAGCTAGACCGGATATTCGATGCGTCATTCATTTGCACACGCCGGCCTGCGCTGCGGTGAGCAATCTCTGCTGTATTATGTATATATATTCTTGCTAGTGGTGCTTTAATGCGCATTAATAATTAGTTGGAAGCAGTTTGCTGAAACTTCGAGCAAAGCAAGCTAATGCTAAACGCACCAGCTTTTATACAAAGCAATACATATAAGAAGCATTATTAAATATACCAGCCAACAACAATAAATGATTGACAAAATAACATTTCAGTTAATTATTTAATCTTTTGAATAATTAATTACTGTTTTTTTAAAGTTTTAAATTTGGAATATCTGATTTTCCAACTAACACTGCTTAGCTTTGGACCGCGAACAAGGGTGGGAAAAACAGATCTCAACGCGATGTGTTTATTGATTTTCTCGCTAGTGTCATTTTGCAATGGGAATTCTGCTCATCGATCTTCTTATTGCATGAGAACTCGTTGTTGTTGTTGTTGTTGTTTACTTTGCTTCGGTTTTACTACAGATTATGCTTTCTCCTATTCATGTACAATTGATCATGTTTTCTAGCTGTTTTTTTAAAATATATTGTATAATTTGATAAAAAACATTTCATATAAAGAATGATTGATTTAGTATGAGATTTGAGTTGTTTTATCGTTTTTATTGAAAAAAAAAGATCTTCTGCAAGTCTGCTTTTAATGCTGATAATAAAAGCAGTAAGCTTTGCCTGTGTCGATGGCAGTCATCATCATCTGGTTATTGATATTTTATTTTGTCAATTTTTACACAAGTTTATTATTTAACACATGTATATATATATATATATATATATTGATAAGTTTGTCATTTGTTTTTAACTTAAAAACGCATGATAATAAATAATTTTAATAATAATAATAAAATTTATTTAATGCTTTTCAATTTTGGGCAAGTTATTTCTCTTTTCCCTAATTAATAAATGATGCATGCTTTAACGGATTTTTTTGAATAGTAGATCATTTTTATTTGCTTCGATTGCAAAGTTTTGCCGATGTGTACTGCTTGCTGGTTAACTGAATTTTGAACACACTAAAATGAAAATAGTTCAACCTTTTCTATTTATTATATTATTATTTGTATATAATTTGATGAATATGTTATCAGAAGGATTGTAGTTGTCATTTTGGAAGAAAAAAAGAAAATTTTAATGTATAAAAGAAATTAAATTAAAAAAAAATGTTTTTTCTTTTCAATTAAACCGCTGAAATGATTTACAGTTGGGCGAAATTGCAGTTTAACAGAGTGGTCAATTCTGGAAAAATGAAGAGATTCATTTTATGATGCATTGAATTTTTTGTTCTTCTGTTTCAGGTTGCTGCAATGAAATGTGGCTTACTTCCAATAAGCCAAGAAGCGATGATTATTGGCAATGTCAGTTACCATGATTACAGTGGTATTGTTGTTGAAGATAGCGAACGTTCTACAATTTCTTGTGATTTGGGTGCGAACAAGGTATAGAATAAAATTAAAATATTTAAAGAAAAAAAACAGCTTTTTATTGAAAAATACTTGAGACAGTTGACGTAAATGACTGATGTTATATTATTCATAATTGCTTTTTTTTTATTACACTTTTTTAAATACTCTTCAGTGGTGTATTGATTTGATTTTAGAGAGGAAAATTGTAATTGTTGTATTCATTGTAGTAGATGATGTTTCACAATATATTTTTTTTTTAATTTGAGATAAATTGACCAATCTGAGATTTCATTATTAAATCCAATTCAAGATGATAAAAAACTGTTCAAAGTTCAGTGATGATGATGATGATGATTTTTTCAAAAATTAAGCAGCTGAATGAATTGAAATTGGAAAAGCCGCATTTTTCAAATGGATGAATTCAAGAGTTGTTTTGATTTTTAATTGCAAAAAATATTTTTTTCCTCTTTATTTTATTTTATTTTATATTGTTTATTGATGTGATATAAGTTTCTTTATTTACTTTTAAATAAATGTATTATATATATATATATATTATTATTTTGAGGTTATGTTTCTTCGCAATCACGGTTTCGTGGCTTGCGGTACGACCGTAGCTGAAGCTTTCCACCTTGCTTACAATCTTGTTCTCGCGTGTGATATTCAGGTGAAATTTTTTGTTGTTGTTTTGTTTAAATTTAAATTTAAATTTTGATCGTTTAAATTTTCCAGGTGCGTGCCGTTCGTGTTGGGATTGACAATTTGATTTTCGCAAGCGAAGACGCGCAGCAGAAAGTTGCCGACTTGACCAAAGCCGGCGGTGGTGGTGTGAACAAGCAATCCGAAAGCCAGACTAAGATCAATTGGAAAATTGGCGAACTCGAATTTGAAGCTTGGATGCGCGTTTTGGACAATGCGGTATGCATAAAAATTTTGGAGAAGAAATGCTTTTCTAAAAATTTGTTTTCACTTTGTTGTTTGTTTGTTTGTTTGTTTTTAGGGATTTCGCACTGGACACATCTATCGACATCCAATTTCAAGTAGCCGTCCGCCTCAACAACATTCCGACATTATGACACCGCCCGCGGCCAGTTCACGTGGTCTGCTGGACGAAAATGAATCAGCTGCAATGTAATGATGAAGCAGTTGTATTATTTATTATAATATATGTAAATGTATATATGTCGAGTGGCAATTTTCAGGGAAGGTCGGATGTTGCAAGGACGTTCGGATGGTAATGTTTGGCTGAATTCGCCGAACATTTACACCAGGAAAGAGTTGAAGGAAACCGGAACGCAAGATCCGAAAACATATACTAAAGTTAGTAGTGTTTATTGAAAAAAAAATTAAATTTGTTGTTGTTGTTGACTACTGTAATAATATTTGTAATTGTTCCAGTGGGTGCAAGAGATGAATACGTCGAGCTCGAATCCAGTGAAGATTTCTTCGCCACATCAATTTGCTCCAATTGCGTCAAATTCAAAAGAGTTTAAAGAAAAGCGTGATATGGTATGTTTTATTTTGTTTGAAAAACGATTATTTATTTAGTTATTTATTTATTTATTTATTACAGTTGAAAGAAGCTCGTCGTGTGGATACTGTTTCCGCAGGTCCTCAGTCGAAAGTTTTGGAGCCAGTTACTTGGCAAGAAATTGACAAGCTGAAAGTATGTAGAATTTTTACAAGCAGCATTTTTTCCATTTGTGATTTTGTTGAAAAGAATAATGATGATGATAATTTTTTTTTCCCACTTTCTCAGGAAGCTGAAGTGAACGCTGTGGAAGAGAAGGTGATTATCGGTGCCGCAAGCAAAGGCATCATTGAGAGAGATTTTCGTCATAATGCACAAATTTACCAACAACTCTACCAGCCGAATCCATTTGCCAGCGAAACTGACGAAGACATCAAAGCCTACTTGAAAGAAGTGGAAAAGAAGCGAGGTTGAAATTTAAATTAAATTATTTATTTATTTACTTTATTTTGTTATTTATTATGCATTCAGAATTTTATGATGATCATCATGCTGTAGAACAACCGGACGCAAGTCCTTCTCCAGGTAGTATTATTATTTTTTTTATTATTAGTAGTGATTTCTTTGAAGTTTTGTATCTTTTGTATTTTAATAATCTGTTGTAGAATCAGTTTCGCTCATGTTAGCTGCACGTGATCACCACGCACAACCGTACTGCGACGAGACACCAACAAGTACAGGTTTGTTGTGTTTGTTGGAAAAAATTGTATTTGCTTTCAACCTTTCTTTGCATGCACGTTTGGTTGATTTGGTTGGTTATATACCATTGTATGCATGTGAATTTTTATTATAAAATAATGTAGGAGATGCAATTATTATAGTTTTTGTTTGTTTGTTTGTTTGTTTATTTGTTTGTTTGTTGTGTGTAGCTATTATGTTGATCACCTTTTTTGTTGTTTTCCGCGTGTATAACAGGAAGAGGTCGTATAACGACGTTTGATGCTTCGTCAGATCGGACCACTACTTCTACTACGAACGTTTTCGCTTATCCAAAATTGATTAGTGATGTCTGTGAGTATTGTGCCTAATTTTATTCAAGTGCTAATTTCTCTTTTTTTTTTTCAACAAGACACCATCGACCATAGGGCATTTTATTTTATTTTATTTTTTTAATTTTCAAAACTTTATGCATAGGTAGTTTATAATAATTTATTGTTGTTTTAGTATACTAGATAGCGGAATAGGCAAATTAATGAAAAATAAATAATAAGTTGTCATTATTTTTTTTTTACAAAAGGGTGCATAATAATTTTTTTTTTTTGAATTCTCATCTTCTGCATCATTTTCTGTTAAAAAAGTTGTTTGTCGATTTTGAAATATTTTTTCAATCTTAAACGAAAAGATCAAGTTTTACATGCCGATGTGATGAATCTGTTCTACTCTATTGTATCAGTTGAAGCAATCAGTGATTTAGCAAACATTCCAGCTACATTTGTGTTTACAGGACCACCCCGAAATATGTATATATATATATATATGTATATGCGTGTCGATTGTTGTGCATCAAGTGGATGATTTTACTTAATTTTTTGTGGAATTCATTGAATGCATCCTTTAAAAGAAAAATACATATATAAATTAAGAAATATTTATATTATTACATTGCCAATCAAATTTATATGCATAATCTTGCAAACACAGCATGCTTTTATACAAATTTGTGTGCATATGTGTGTGTGTGTGTGTTTGACTATTTTCATTTCTGCATTTTAACTGCTATACTTTGTGCTATGTTGTGCATTGTTTTGCTGTTAAAATGTACAATTGTTGTTGTCTGGAAATTTTACTTTATTTATTTTGTTGTTTTGCTTGTTTTGTTGCTAGTAGGTGTATTGCTCATTGGCTGATAAAAATATTGATGCCGCTAATTTTTCTCCATATATATATATATACATGGAAATTTGCAAAATGCATAAATTTTATAGTGATCTGTATTAGGCACGTGCTTTGCTTTGTTGATCATTTTTGATTCATATTCTGTCATCATACTCGAAATAAACGACATTTCCGTATCAATTTAATGTTGGTAGTTTTGATGTTTGCTACTGCAAAAAATCTGTGCAGCAATTTTTTCTTTTTTTGTGATGAATTTTTGCTTTGCGAAGAACTTGGTGACTTTTCTGTTACGAGAAAATGAAACATTTAGCAGAAAATTTGAAATATATAATCTATTTTATAAAATGAATAATAATTATTATTATGCCAATTGAATTTGGTAAATGACAGTCTTTTTTAAATTGAGAAATATTGCGCAGCAGTTTTGGAAAATAGCAGCTTATTATATTTTATTTTTGTTTTATTTTGCTTTCTCATGCATTTTTGGTATGTGCAATTTATTTATTTATTTTGCAGCACGGTTGTTTGTTTTTAAAACTTTAGTAGATGCACATTTGCAACAGCATTTCAGTGTTTATTAATGTTTTGTGTGTTTTTGATGTTCATGTATATAATGTGAATGACGTTTTGATTGTTTGCATCCAGCTGCTTCAACTGGGAATTGGTTGTTTCATCGCTCGAAATCTGATCGTTTTCACCGTTCTATTCTGAGTAAGTGATTATAATCAGTTTAACCATTTATGAAGATGAAAAAAACAACAACAAACATTCATAATAACAATACATATTTACATATAAGCTGATGAAAGAATCAATATAAGTTGCCATAATTGAATTGCATTACATCTGGCCATATCGTAAATTGTACATTGCTCACAGCAGTGTTGTAATGAAAGTTCAGATAACTCTGTTATATTGGTTCTCTGTTTTTTTCTTAATTAATTCATTTATTACTAGTGAACATGTATGAATCCAGTCATTTTCATAATATTTTTTAGGAATTAATTTTTTGTTTATTTATGTTATTTCCTTGTTAATGCCAATTTGTTAGTGACATTGCTTCATTAGATTGTGTATAATGAATAGTTGTTTGCTTATATGTATGTATGTATGTATGGATGGATGTATGTATGGATGTATAGATGTGTGTGTTGTCTATATTATTAACTTATGTATATATGTTGTAATTGATTACAATTTTATAATGCTGTATTTTTCAGGTGATCATAATACTACAACTGAAGAGAAGGCATTTTCAGAAGATGAATCACGCGTAATGATTTAATTTTTTTTTTATTAATTGAATTTGCAGTATATTTGGAATAAGAAACAATGTTTCGTTTGTAGTCGAGTGGAAAGAAGGATAAAAAGAAGAAAAAGTTCAAGCCGGCTTCATTTTTCAGTCGTGGAAAGAAAGAGAAAAAGAAATCTCCCGGACCTTCGAGTGACATTAGCGAATGAAGAAGATTATTATATAACGAACAAAAAAATTTGATTTGTTAAAAAAATTTTCACATAAATATTCAGTGTGAAACGATTGATTTTTTTATTTCTCAGTTTAGAATTAATTTATTTGCTTTTATTACTATTATTATTATTAATTTATTTCCTGTTTACAATATTTGGACTCTGATGAAAAGCACTGTTTTCAATTTTCTTTTCTGATGTAAAACGCCAGCCGAAACTTGGAACATTTTTAGGTGATTGGCGCTAAAGACTGCCGTTTTGTGTGCCGTTTTTGTCAGAAAATGTTTTTTGTCTTAGCTAATTTTTATGTAAAAAATTTATATTTGATGTGAATTTACAAAAAATTACAGTTTAATAATTTGCGCTTGAAATTTTTAGTTATGCAATTTTTGTGATAGTTTCTGCTTCATTTTCACCATCATATATATCTTCGACTATGGTAGTTGTTGTATGCATTTGAAAAATTGTTCCTCAACCGCTTGCTTACTTGTGGCTATAAAATTGTTTTCTTCTTGAAATGATTATTTTCTTTGCATTTCAACGGTAAAACTAAATGCGAATGATTATTTTTTATTATTAATTAAATTCATTTGCTTAAATTGTTTTGAAAAAACAATAATGCAAATAATTTTTATACTAAGTAAGCTGATGCTAAGATAAACTGGAAAATATATTAGCAGTATTGTTTTGTATGGAAAATGTTTGTTAGCTTTAGAAATGACACTTACAATGTAAGTTGTTGTAAGTCGAATTCTTGCCATCATATTATAAAAATCAAAAAAATATACAAACAATTTGCAAGCATGAATGCTACGTTGTATAATAGGGTTTTGTTATTTTTTTCACTGATTTCACCACACAAGGATAGCTGTCATAAAAGTTCGAGTGGTCCTAAGTCGTAAGTACTACCCGTTTTTTGTGTTTACAGATATTTTGTATAAAATTAAATGAATTTTTAAACTTTTATTACATTTTTATCAACATTTTTTAAAATTAATTTTAAACAATTTTTTTTAAGTAAAAGCATAAAACAACTTAATTATCATTTAGGTACTGTAGCCAACACATCGAATGATAAACAATTCATTATCTCATCGTTTGCATCATGTGAATGTATCGTTTCGTTGTGCTGCAATATTCGTACGTAATATGTTGAATTTCAATGATCATATCTTTTATAAAACAAAAGATTCATCAAAGTTAGTTGTTGCTGTTTTTGAATGATAAAAATTGTAAGATTGCTCATTTTAGGATGTGAGAAGCTGTGTTTTTCAAGCCTCAGCAGAATTTATTGGTATGAAGTTATAAATGTTTTGACAATTAATTGAAATTAATTTCATGATGAATTTATTTTGGTCCGTGTTTCCGATTTAGTCATGATGATCCAACATCTGATGATTTCATTTATTCTTTTACGATCATGTTAATAATTGAACCGATTATGTTTGTTTCATTGTTTTCATTTCAGGTAGTGGAAGCTGATAGTCTTATTTGAATGGGCAGTCTTTGAATATAGCAGGTAAAATGATCATACTTATAAAGCTGTTTTGTTTTTGCATTATGAACTTTAAGATGAATCTATTCTGGTCCGTTTTTCTGATTTAATTATGACGATTCCATATTTGCTAGTTTCATTCGTATTTTATTTACAGTTTAAATAATGAAAACGATTTTAAAAAGTATTGTTTATGTTTTAGGTAATAGAAATTCGTTGTCTTGTTTGACTCGTCACTGCGTAAACAGGTAAAGTTGTCTGTACATTGCAGTTTTATTTTCTAGTATATTTTGTAATGCTTTATTTTGAATTCACTACGGTGGTCTAATTCTTATGGCTTTATGATGATGACTCTTGTAATTCTATTTTGTGAAATTTATTCCTATAATTATTGTTTTATAGGCAATGGAGAGATTCTGAAGTGAATCCAAGTTCGAATCGCGAACCCAGTGAAATTTGTATTTCTCATATCAGAATTTTATATTATTTGTATTGTACATTTTATTTACTCAAAATCACTGTAGCTCTTTGATAACTTTTAGTCTTGTTTAAATTTATTGTATATTTTATTTCACAGTAACGTCTCCAAAAGATGGGTAATACCGAAAGTCATTGCTATATGTTGAATAATACAGGAAAAAGTACAGAATATTTCAGAAAAGTTAATTTATTTGGAAAAGTAAACTTTTCATGTGTGCTGTTTTTATTTTAAAAGTAACTCAATTTTGAGAATTCAGGTACTGAAATAACTTATTCTCTTAATATATATATTTTCGATGCATTGTTGAACAATAAATATTTTGTTAAGTATTTTTCATTTATACGAAATATGATTGAATTTTACATCAATTTCTTAAAGTTTCCATCTTTACAAATGTTCAAATGTTAAGCAACTGTACACTAAGTCACAAAAAATATGTTTCATATAAAATTCAAAGTGCAACAATAAAAATTAACTTTCAAGCCTTTGATTAGACTGAAGTTCTTCTGGCGTGCCAATGATCGCTGCTGCAATGATTGAACTTCCAGTAATTGCAACCAGCGTAAACACATGGAAGTATATTCTGTAACGCATCATTTTATTAGATGCATGTCGATCACCACGCATAAATGCACCGAGTCCTCTTCCTAGCGCCACCCACATTCCTATTATTCCAACAGGAATAAGTGGATTCATTTTAGTAATCTGCTGTATCCGTTCTCTAGTTCGCAAATAAGGATCAGAAGCATCTGCCCTTTTTATTGTTGGCAAATCTTTTTTTACCCATCGTAAATTTGAATCGTCCATTATTCTACAAATTTTTAAAATCCTGAAAAAGACTGACAGCAGAAGCAAAAGCAAAGCATGTGATTTTTAATCAAAAATTTACATTCATGTTGCGAAATACGTCCATGTTAATTTTTAAGGTTCCTCCATTATACATTTAATTATAAAATTATAAATCACTGCCAAAAAATTAAAATTTACAAATTACGTAAATGACAGAACTTACAGTTATCCACAATTGAGACAACTTGATGTTTCAAAAGTACTGTCTTTTCATTACTACAAAAAACTCATCAGGTGTTAATATATATATAATTATGTACAATGCATGAAAATTATTGTAAAATGTGCTTTTACAATTTAATTTTAATATTACTTAAACTAAAACTTTTTAATTTCAATTTTTTCACGGAATTTAAACATTATTAACTATAGTAAACTTGTTGTGAAAACTTGATATAATTGTTACAATGAACACTTCACAGTAAACTGGTTCTCACACGATTGTAGATTTCAACTTGAGAATTTTAAAAATTCCAATCCATGGGAATAATATTCGAATCATATCAAACATCATTAAAAGATGACAAGAAAGTAGCAAAGAATTGGAAAAAAAACTATTAAAATTGAGAAAATTTGATAATATTGAACCATAAACATCAGTTATCAATTACTGATTTTCAATTCTTCCAGAATTTTAGATTATATTATGATGTTTTCCTGCTTAGGTTCAACGGTTTTTTCTCGCTGAATACAAGAATTCACAGAATGGCCTATTCATCAATGCCGTAGATATCAACAATCCTTTACATTCGACATTGCATACTTCTAAATGTTAAAGTATACATAATTCAATGGTGTCGGAAAAACTCAATAAATATTTATGACCGATAAATCTCATAGATGTGAAAACTTTTATGAATAGTTAGAGAAACAAGAAACCAGGAAAACGCTTTGTTTGATGAGGTGCAATTCAATACAGTAGCATGCTATATCAAACCTTGTCAATTTCTTTAGAAGACGATTGGACTATTTAAAAATTTTGGAGTCCCTCCTTTCATATTAAAGTTGGCAGCTCAGCTAAAAGAACTGTAATTTGCAATTTAAGTAACAAAGATTGATTGTTATGGCGTTGGCATATTTAGAAAGATTGGCTACATATTTCTTGAAATAGTGGCACTCAGATTGGTATGGTAATTTTGCTTCGCGCAAGAGAGCAGACCACATGACAAATTTCAAATCTTAGATATAGCCATTCCATATACCAAGAGGCGGTCAAAATGATGAAAATGATTAAATTTCAAATAAAAAGAAAGTATAAAATTACAAATTACAAATGGAATAATCACAAGTTAAAAAACTTTTATTAATAAAACTCGCACATATTTTACGGATTTTGATTTTGTCTGCAACATGCTGCACCCATTAACACGTTGCATCTTTGTCCTGTTTATACCTGCACATCATTAATAGTGCCTACAATTCCGAACTTTATAATACAATTGTGCAGAATAAAAAGGAATTGTAATAAAAGTTAGTCTATTGTAAAGCAGACGTTAAATTATAGCGTACTTGAGGTTATTCATTTACTGCTAGCAACAAACGGCTTGCGGAAGAATGTAGTTAACCAGAAGTACCTGAATTATTGTTACTGTAGAATGAAGACTATATTAAAAACTAATGAAAAAAGAGAAAAATTTATTGATGAGAATTTTGAAAGAAACACGACTGTGGATATTGAGCGTGAGCATTTGATTAATATTATTTTCTGCGTTTTGAATTTTGGTAAATTTCATTTTCACAGCCACGCATGACAGATTTACTTATACTTACATTAAAATGAGTTATATTCCACCAATCGTGCATGATTTTAATAATAGTATAAACTATAAAATACAGACTTAATTAATTATGAAATCTATTGTTTTTATAATTTTGAAATACAGTCATAAAAATCAACGTTTTGAAATGCCACAATTATTTGCAATGTAAAACTTAAATATTAAAAAATAATAAAAATATTAAAATTCTTACATTTTATTTATTTTTATACGTTTATTACAAACAATGTTAATTGAATTTTATTTCTTGTTACTTATTTGAACTTTATAATAAGTTTACTGTAAGCCAACGTATTGTTGAATGTTTTTGAGAATGGCGTTATCAAAATTAGCTCATTTTATATTTGTTATAGTTTGTTTTAATAAAATATTTATTGCATATATCTAAAAAATCTATTCACTGTTGTTTAATAGAGTACTTATTATTTAGAAATACTGATTAAATTGGTGTAATATGCCTCGTATTCGTACTGTTCATAGTAAAGTTTACGCGACTCCTCGCAGACCATATGAAAAAGAACGTCTGGATCAAGAATTGAAATTAATTGGTGTTTACGGACTTCGGAACAAGAGAGAAGTCTGGCGGGTGAAGTATTCGTTAGCTCACATTCGAAAGCTAGCTCGTGAATTGTTGACCTTAGAAGAGAAAGATCCCCGCCGACTATTCGAAGGTGCACGGTTGTTATTTTTAGGCAGCATTGTGTAAATTAGTTGTTTACTTTACAGGAAATGCTCTTTTGCGACGTCTTGTACTTATTGGTGTTCTGCGAGAGGAGCAGATGAAGCTCGATTACGTTTTAGGTTTGCGTGTTGAAGACTTTTTAGAACGTCGTCTTCAAACTCAAGTTTTTAAGAAGGGACTTGCTAAGAGCATCCACCATGCCCGTGTGATGATTTTGCAACGCCACATTAGGTAATGTTTTAATTATTCATCTAAATATAGCTTTATACATGTTGCGTAGTTGTGTTGGTGTTACGAGATTTTTCTAATTATTTTGAGTTCTAGATTTCAAGTTTAATAAGTAACCGATTTTCTATATTTCCACAGTATCTAAGTTTATAAATTTGAACCCCAAAAAGTTTTATACTATTGAGAAGTTGTGGTTCTTAAAAGGTTTTGCATTTATGTTTATTTAATTTTATATTTTTGTCTGCACTGCGTTTCAGTGTATGAATATCATTTTGGAATTTATCGTAACAGCTAGGTGTAATTTGTTGTGTATATTGTAGAAGTTTTTTAGAATAATATTCTTTATTGAATTGAGATTGGTATGACGTGTTGTTTTCGAAATTAGCAGTATGATTTTAAGTATACTTGTAATAAATGGTGTTGAACTGGTGTCATTTTTTATTTGAAATGCTATTAAATTGCTAACTGTTACGTGTATCGATGAAATTTTATTTAATTTAAATATTTTTTCATTTTGAAGGTAACTGTTTTTGTATCTAATAAATTATTTTTGGAAAAGTTTGATTGCATGACAGATGCACATCATTTTGCTGAAAGGAATTCATTTATTGCTTTGATTTTAGAGTTCGCCGTCAAGTTGTTAACGTTCCATCGTTCATTGTTCGTCTGGATTCTGAGAAGCACATAGGTATTTATTTATTTATTTTTGTGTTTGTGTGGTGATTGTGCAATTATGATTAACCTTTTGATAGAAAAGTAATTATAATATATATATATATATATATGTGTGTGTGTGTGTGTGTACATAAATTACTTTTTCAATTTAAGAGCTTTCATTACGTTCTCCATATGGAACTGGACGACCTGGTCGTGTCAAACGGAAGAATCAGAAGAAAGGGGCTGCGGATGAGGATGGTGGAGATGATGATGAATAAATTGCTGTTGTCCAGCTCTAATTCGGATGTTGAAAAATAAAAACAAAAAAACAATATAGTTTTTAAATATTGATAGAACGTTGAACGGGTTTTATAGCCAGATATTTTTCGAATGCGGCGTGCGATTTGTGTGTTTTATATTTTTGTAAAAGCGATTTCAGATATGATTAGTGAAATTAGAAAGAAAGACTTAAATCCTGTTGTCGACGCTTTGCCGTACATTGACCAAGGATATGATGAAGAGGCAGAAGCTGCTGTAAAAATTGGTTTTTTGTTTGGCAAGGTTTTCCATTTGAAGTGTTGCAATTTTTAGGCAATGGCTTTAATCCAGGAAGAATGTTCTCGTTACAGACATGTTAAAAGCACTAAATATGACTTGCCCGCTTTGAATTTTAATAAGTTTTTGGTATGTTTTTTTTTTACTGATGAAACAGTTGAAATTGTATTTTTGTCGCTTGTATTGTATTTCAGACGGAAATGTTGAAAGCCGAATTTGAACGTATCCAAAATCGGCAACCAATGCAAGGATTGAACATGAGACGTTATGAACTGCCGGGACCTTCGAGTACCCGCATGGGCGATCTGGACAGTTGGCAAGAAGCTCTACAAAATGCCAAAGCTCAGTTGGAGCAACAAGATTTGAGGTGCAAAGGGTGTTTTTCATTCTTGATTATCATTTATTCATGTGTTATGGTTTATTTTTTAGAATTCTCAATTTGGAATTGATGATAGAATATGGCGCCGAAGCTTGGAGAATTTATTTAGAAAAAGCAGAGAAAACTAGAAATCTTTTTCGGAAACGTATTTCCTTATTACGGGAAAAAGTCCAAGCGGTACATTTTAGCAGGAAAAGGAAGCAGACTGAAGCTGGCGACCAACTTAAGCAGTTGGAAGCACGGTAAATGTTTTACGTTGTGTTTTATTTGCATATTCTTTTATGTTTCGTTTTGTTTTCTGCAGTTGGGTATCGTTGGTTACAAAAAATTATGAAATTGAAAAGATATGTGCCGAAATAGCTGTTCAGAATGCAGTCAAGAGAAAACAGCTCGAAGAAGAAGAAGATGAAACTGCTGTTGCTGAATCTTAATAGTTTCTCTCTTATTTTGTACTCATTAATTACTGTTGTTAATTATGAATTGATTGAAATTTTGCATTATAACGTGAAATGTTTGGTTTGATCGTTGCATTATTCACGAGTATTTTTTTTTCTTCTTATCTTTGATCATAAAATGTATAATCGTTCAATTCAGTCATGTCTGAAAATTCGCTTACCAATGCGGCGGATGATTCTGCAGATACAAATATAAAAGATGCAGAAGAAGAGGTGAAGAACAATCAATACATTTGCATGTACAAAGAATGCAGGGAGAATTTCAACACAACTGAAGAATTGGAATCTCACTTGACAAAATGTAGACAGGTTTGTTTTTTCTATTTTGCATTTATATTTTTTACATGAACAATTTTTAGTCATACACTGGTCCTTATAAAGTGTGCATGTTTAACACAACTCATTGGTTGCCAGAACCGGAGAGTAAATTTCATATGACAATTTGTCCAAGCAGATGTTCGTTTGTCGAAGAAATTTAATTTTTTATATGCTATGCGTATATATTTTTTGATAATGGATAATAATAAATTGTTACATGGATAATCATCTGTGTAAGCATTTCTTTTTATTGAATAACAATTTGAAAATGTAGAACAGGCGGCAAATTTGAATCTTAAATAATGAAAGGATTGTGATTCATCAGGCACGTGATCGTTGTTGTAATAATCCTGCGAAACAAATACAACCATAACAGTGACCTGCTAATTTGATAATGTATTTCTTTAGCAGCAGTAGTTTCTGACCTGACCGAACAATTTTGCACTAGTAATTGTGACCTATTATACATATGCATACTTCTCTTTTGCCCCAAAGATCAGTTGCTTAGCCATTTCATCAACTGCGGCTTCTCTGTTATCAAAGCTGTCTTCTTTCTTTTATCAACGATGCACTTAATTAATGTCATACATTATGTAAGTTGAATCGTCTATTTATCCTTACTGTGCAAATATGAATGTAAAAATTTTGATCATACTTTATAATTTTTTTAAAAGATACCTCATATAAGATCACGGAGAATGTTGAAAGGCAAAAAGAGGTTAAAGAAAGTCAGGATAACGAAAAGAATTATACAATATTTGAAAGTAGCGCATCATTTATTGAAAAGTAAACCTCATCATTATGTCGAATTGATGAAAATTATACACCGCTACTGGTTGAGAAGGTAATAAAAAAAGTGATAAGAATTACCTATTCAATTTTAAAGTGCATTTTATATTTCAGATATGACAAAATTTGCTTTATCAAGAAGATTGGCGGTCTTTGTCAAGATTATCCTGATTTAATTAGTGGCTTGGTATTATTTTTTCCTACAGGTTACAGGATTTACGTTCACAATGGAAATGTTCACTATTACAGTAGAAAAGCTACTTTTCCAAAAATTTTTTGGAAGGTAAAAAATTTTCTTTTATTAAAAAAGTAATATATTAAAGAAAAAATTTTTTCTTCCATGTTACAGGCTGATCTTATTGGCGAGGTGAAACTTTCGTTGCTGGATTTATCTCTTGATACCATTCGTAAAAATGATAAAGCAGTGAAAGAGATGGAAGAGTGTGTTCGTTATGTGAAAGTATGTTCTGAGGAAGAATATTTTTTCTTTAAATTTTTTAAATTTCCCAAATAAATAATTTTATTTCAGCATCGATATTCGCCAATAATTTTCCAAACCCTCTCTGAGCTGTTGACCGACTACAAGTATGGACGTTTGTCCAACATGGACGGCAAGGAATGTATTGCTTATGAAAAGCTGTATGGAATATTTCAGTGTGATTCAAGACTGAACGATCTGGTATCCATATTTGTCAACGTCGCTTGCATTGTCGACAAAAAAGCATGGAACCGAATTTTCAAAGTAAGCAAACATGCAAACGTATATTCACGCGTATGTATAATAATGTTTTTCAGCTCGACCAATTTACAGTTGTTAAGCAGTGATCGACATGTGGCAGAAATTTTTTCACGCAAGAATTTATGTAACACTTTAAAAGGTGCATATTTTGCATCTTTTTCGACATTTTCCCACTCTACATATTCTATTATACTGTAATAGTGAAAAGAACATGTAATATGTGTGAAATTTAGTCAAGTGCTGCACTTAAAATGTATATTAGAAGGGAAAGAAATGAAATAAATTTTTTTTAAATTTTTTTGAACATGATGCAGGTATGATATTGTAATAAATGCATATATATTTTAATAAATCCCATTACATATTTGTTGTGTATATTGCAATACATTATAATGATGACTAAAGAGCTATTTTTTAATGAATTTGATGAATTTAATTTTAATGGCATGATTATCTATAAGCCAACAGTGATTAAATTATTAAGTAAAGCTTTTAGCGACACACTTTCCATTAATAGTAGACCTATTTGATGACTTTCAAAATTACTGTTGTCAATTTTTTTGCACATAAAGCTCAAATGCAAAAGAAAAAATTCTCTGCAGCTATTTTCAATGATTTTATCATTTTATTATAAATCACAGAAAAGAAAGTAGCCATACAGGTTAATTTTGTAAATATTAAAAATACCGCCATTAGAAAAATAAAAAATGACACTAATTGAAGTGGAAAGAAACTTCAATGTACTTGTGGAAACTGTTGCCAACCGTGTTGTAAATTTTATGGAAACAATTTTATCGGGTGAAACATTTCTTTATAGATTTGCAAGAACAATTTGTAAAATAGTTTGGGCATTTTATATCAGTATATATCAAATTAATGCAAAAAACAGCGAAATATGTCTCTTGCTTTTCTATTTTTGTTGGTAAAGAGTGAAAATCACAGCTGCACAGATGTGTGTTTTATGATTTCTTACAAGGTGTTTGTTTGCTTGTAAAATTTCTGTACATAATTAAAAAATAGCATAATAACAGGATTTTCATAACATGGCACAATGATATACATGAAATGCCTGGATTGCTTATTGCAAACAAACTTTATTGTTATACCTGATTCTAGTCAAATGATTAATTTGAATGTGTATAATCATGTGGAATGTGCAATCTACCACTGAAATAGCTATTCGTATTACAACGTTGCATCAAAAATAATATTAACATTTTAAAATATTGAAACTTTATTTATGTTAATGAAAATTTAGCTTACAAATTTAATGAAATTTATGTTTCAAACAAATTGATTGGCATTGAATGTTACCGTTAAATAACATAACAGTGGAAATTAATAAAAATTATTAAAAAATTAAAAACAATCTTTTAGAAATAATGATGTTTCACATTCAAACATGGTAGCATGATCAGCGCATCAGAGAATGGTGACAAGGCTATTCACTGTCCATAAGAAAACTTGTTCTCTTAGAACAGTGATCAAGGAAGACGGACAGTAAGCTTTCCATTCCTAGAGAGAATGTTCTTTTGAATGCGTTTCAAAACCGCTGCATCACATAATGCGTGTGGCATCATGGCACTTATTTACGTCCTAAAATACTTAGTGGAGATGCAACTGTTTGAATTGCCTCCATTAATCTCAGAATACAGTTGGTGCAGAATAGCTGAAATTTTTTTATGGAAGTTTCTAAAATGGCAATTTCAATTCATACTTGTAAATATTTATTCAAAACTATGAATATTGAAATTAATCATTTAATAAAATAACAACAATATCATTTTCACATTCAAATAACTGTTTCAAATTTCATGCATCATATAGAGTTGACAGTAATCAAAAAATTTTTTTAAATAATTAAGCATAAAACATAACAATATAATAAAAATAATAGTGAATGAATAAGCGGATGAGTAGTAGGAAACAATGGTGGTGGTGGTTATTCTGTAGTCATTTCTACAGCAGTAGTACAGCCAGATATAAATTGACTGTAGCGAGATTGGAAGAACTTGCCATACAGTATTTCAGCCCCAAGACTGCTCGGCATGAAAAGCCAAAGAGAGAAAATGCATTTCAGCAGCCAATAGATTGGTAAAATGCTATCAATGCAGTCAGAAAAATAATCAGTAATTGTAAACAAACTGAAAACAACCCAATAAAACATCCAATGCTTGCATTTGTTTTTCTCATTTGATTCAATCTCTGCTAAAGTTTTCATTGCTGGATAGCCAAAGCAAATCAAGTTGCACAACAGTTCTGCTATACTAGGGACAAAAATCAAAGCCGTTACAATCACGCTCACCAAAATGCTTGCAGCTTCTTTTCGATCGCGACCACTTCTTTTTTCAATTTCACTAAATAGTTTTCCAACTTTTCCACTGTCATCGTTAATGGCATTGCTAACATCTTTGAAAATGCTTTGAACAGTTTTGGCCATTTTCGAGCAATTCAGAGAGCACTTGTTCACTTGACGCAATATGCGCATACTAATTACTATGAAAAATTGTTTGTAAATGTAAATGACACTTTAAAACAAACTGGCTAACTTAAATTTTAAACTTCACTTTAAATGATAGAAATTATTCTATTAAAAAAACTCTGGAAGTTATTGCATTTAATACGTATGACACTTATACAATTCAAAATAATATATATACAGCAGCATTATTTTTTAAGTAAAACGTTCAGAACAGTTACAGACAAATTCAAAATTCTGATCTTGAGAAAAATTCAAATCACAAATGCAAATGCAGCTTTATCACAAACAATAAGCATACATTTAAGTTGTTTAAACTGTGAACTTTAAACATTGAACAATTTAAACTTTGCAGGAAAATTTTTCATGTTGTCTTCTTCTGGCGGTCAAAGTGTTTAGTCCGTTTTGCAATTTCCATGAAGAAAATATTCTATTTGTTTTTTCCGGAGTTATTTGAAAAGAAAGATTCAAAGGCTATGGGAAAAGATAACTTCAGAGGTATTCTAATGGACTACATTAAATACACGGAAGAGTTATATGATGTCCGTCAGAACAGACGTGCGCTCAGACAGAAAAGAGATGACGAGAATGCCAAATATCGTGAACATTGTGAACAAGTTGACGTATATTTCAAGAAAAGATGATCTCTTTATGATAATTTACTGTATTTTATGTTTTACTCACGTGTGTATGTTTGTATGTAAATATATTTAAATTTTAGTACTTTGTTCACTTATTTTTCAAAATTTATTTTGTAAATAATCAATATTTTGTCTTTCATTGTTGAATTGCTTAGCAGTTTTTGTTCTTTTTCTTTATAACTCGCATATTCTTAGTTTGTTTTAACTCAACTGCAACCATTACTTTTTATCTGAATTTCATTGGCTACAGCTGTTGACGTAATATTAGTCATTTGATTGGTTATTTTATTCTTCCTGCAATAATTGGTGAAATGGCACCGGCAGTTGGTTCAATATTCCTCTTCTACTTCTTTGACGAACATAACACAGAAAGCCTTTGCAAACATGTCTGATCATAAAATGTATCCATAATGATATTTATCATGATATATTATACATGAATAATCGCTAAACTGAAAACTTTCTGCAAAATGATTAACGTATATAAATAATTCTTGAGAATAAAATTTTTTTCAGCTAACTATTCTGTAACTATAAAAATTCTAAGCTGCGATGTATTACAATTTATACATCAGGCAATTTTGCTTTCTCATGACCAATAAATAAATAACATTGAGTTTGTCAGCATTAAAAAATAATTTATAAGACATATCACCATGTATTCTGAATTATTATTCAATTTTACCATTTAATCAAAGTGTTTCCATTGTACAACTGGTCAATGTCAATTTCATTTATTTAGAATAATTAAATTATATTTCTGAGTATATTTGATATGAAATAATCACAATATTAAAAAAAACCATTTATTGATAATATGTAAATAAAATCGAGAATAATTAACAAATGTACAACCATATATAAAAGTAAAACGCAACTAAATCAGTGACTTTTCTAGCAGTGTTGGTTAATCAGAAACAATTGCATTGTAATTGAAGAAAACTTTACCATCTCTTTTGAGCAGAACTGAACTGAATTGAATTAAACTGAATAAAAGTTGTAATAATAAAAATAAGATGCAAATCAAATAATATTCGCTAATTGAGAAAAAACACAGCCACGCAACTCTTGTTGCACACAGTAGCGTATAACTTATTTCCTGAAGTGGCAATGGCAGTAATCATCGACCCGATTCCTACTGAACCGATAATTTTCAGCAATTTGAAATCACAATCTAACTCGTAAAGCACACCTCCGTCAGCCATCACCATGGTGCCATTGTTGGTGCAAGTTACGGCAGTTGGATTTTGAAATTGAAACTCCGTCATCTGCTTTGGCCGGGCATATTTCAACACTGTGTCGGCGAATCTTTCCACGGTGATCTCATACAGTCCGCCAGTATCACTGAAGGAAAGCAATTTAGCCAAATTTGGTCCACTTACAAGGCTGTCATTCAACGGCGGCAGCAACGTGAATCCAAAGAACTGTTCCACAGTGATACTCAGTACGGCAAACGCGTGCCAAATGTTGCTTTCCAACAGGCAGTAAAGGCTCAAGCAAAAATTCTGCGAATCATAAGTGGCGCAAAATGCCACACCCGCTTGGCTGCATCGCATCTGCATCCAGCCGCTGTTCTGTGGCAACGGTAGCTGATGGACAGCATTCAAATGTTCGCTGAAAGTGACCAACGCGTGCTCTTCTGGAACAGCGGCCAAAACGAGCTGCCGACTTGTGGAAAAGCACACCGTTTTGGGATATACATTTGAATGACACTTCCTCAGCTGTCCATCCGGATCAAACAAAAGTAAGCCTGCTTCACCGTCAGCAATGACTACACTTTTGTCAGGTAGAGTGCACAAATCTATCGGACGTTTCAATTTTTGATGAACCAACGCCCGACTCTGCCAATCTTTAGTTTCAGGCATTCGAATACTTCCGCTTGATAGTGATTTGCTCAAAGCCAGTCGCCGACCAGCCTCTTCAAGCTGGTCAACTGAGAAATGCTCAACGGCAGCTTTGAATTCCGACAATATAAAGCTGGCAAAATTTGAATCCCGCTCGTCTATCGACGGTCCTTTCCATTCGTTGCCAGACAAGTCGAACAATTGTAGCACAATATTTTTCATTCTACTATCATTGATAACGTTTTTATTGGGAGAAATCAAATCGTGCTGCAATTGTTCCTGTTTCAAATTTTGCATGCCAAATTTTTCAAACAAGCCATTCAATTGTTCAACATCGCTCAGACGTTGTTGATGACGTTGACGAGCTTTTCCAAAAACATCCAACAAAATCTGATCAACAAGAAAGCGTATACTTTGCTCTATGTGAACAATTTCATCTTCACAAGAATCACACCGTTCGCGCATCCAAGCTATGCAAGCATGCAGAGCATCAAATTCTTCATAAGCATTGACATTGTGATCTTTGTGCGATATTATTATGCAACGGCTGAAATTCAAAAACAATTTACTTTTTGAAACAATTTTTACATTTATAATTATAATTAATTTATTTATTTATTATTGTTACTTGTAAAAAAATATTTTTTCTTGAAAAATGCACATTCACTGCACAACGTATCCGCTTACCTGCACAACGTGTTCAGGCACTGATGACACCACCACATGTCTTCCAAATCTTTCAGAGTGAAGCACTGAAAACAGCGCAACAAGCCGGCAAATTTCGTCCTCAACGTTTCCACAGGTCTTGTGCAGAGTTCAGTCAACTGGCGACACTGTGGACAAGAAATTACATCACTTTTCTCAGCAACTTCGATCCAACGTCGGATGCAAAGCAAGCAATAGCTGTGGCCGCAGTGCAAAAGCTTCAAACTGACATAATCTTCACTACAGATTTCACACTGCTGCATTGCTGGCCTAGCGCACAAGGACTTGCTTGCACCGCTTGACAATTCAGGTGAGCTTTTTTTGTTCATCGTTTTCGACAAATTAACAAACAAACAAACAAATCAGTTAATTTCAAAAAAAAAGTGTTCACCAAAGAGGTGTGTGTTTACTGAAAAATATCAAATAACAATAACTGAAATCAAAGAATATTTACTAAAACTTGTTCGAATATATTAAATCAACTACAACCCATTTCCATTAGCCTAGAGAACAGAAGCTGTCAAAAACTGCTCGCAAAGGTAAAAGTAAATTTTCCATTGCATTTGAAATTATCAATTCTGTTTATTACATTATTCGAAAAAACCTTGAAAATTGCATCAACTTATTTGTCTTAAAACAAAACAAGAAATATAACAATAAATGATGTGCTGAAAATTTATTTATGATTTTTTAAATTTCGATCAACATTAGCGTTCAAAAACATTTATCATCATTTAAACAATGTTCAAACAGTGACTCACAAATTCAAGTTTCAACTTCAATCATCATCACCACAAACAAATTGTTCAAGATAAGTTGAGGCGATGCTGCAATTCGACGAAGATGTACATACAATAAGAATAAAAATTGGCAGATTTTCAAGTTCAATTTACAATTGTTAATAAAATGAATTTTTTTTTCATTTTTCCAAAAAAATGCCTATTACTTGTAACTATTTTGACTACTCGTATAACTTATTAGCATTTTAAGCGTTTAAATTACGAATATTACTTATTTTAAAAATTTTAATAATAAAATAACATTGGAATATTTAATTATCATTTAAAATATAAAAAGTATTTTTTTTACTCGATACGAGCAAAAATCATTAAATATACTTAAAAAAATACGATATGTGGAAAATGAAACGTATACGATATAAAATATGATCAATGGATTGGTAAAAGTGGATTCTTGGATTAAAATAAAAAGTTTTGCAATGCATTCCAATCAACATGAAACTCACATTTTGAGATGCAAAAAGAAAATTCTTATTAAAAATATATGCACGAATTTTATTTTTTAAATAAATAATTTATTAATAATTTTAATAAATTTAAACTTTTATTCCATGTGATGTCATATTATTTACAAATAATATTATTACAGTCATAAGGATAACTTTATTTTTGTTTAAGTACAGTAAGCTTATGCATATTTACTGATGTTGATTTAGTTTGATGTAAATAATTCATGTATATACGTGTATATGGGTTGTTGTTGAATGAAGAAAAGTTAATTTTATTTTTATTAAAAAAAATAGGCTGAATGGCCGGTACTGGTGTTTTGCCATTTGTTAGGGGGATTGATCTCAGCGGCAATGACTTTTCCGTAAGTGCAATTGAGAGATTGTTATTTTTTTTTTTGAAAATCATCACTTGCAGGGAGGACTGTTTCCGAAATGTGTCCGGGAAATGGCCGTTTTGAGATGGCTCAAACTGAATCACACTAATTTGGATAAAGTTTGTGAAATTATTTTGTTGTTTATCTGTTGTTGGTTTTTTTCATTTGTTTTTTTTCTGCTCAGCTACCAGAAGAGTTATCAAGCCTTAAAAATTTGGAACATCTTCAAATGACACATAATGCGTTGTCAAGTGTTCACGGGGAGTTGTCTGATTTGCCATGCTTGCGATCAGTTGTTGTTCGAAACAATCAGGTGAGTGAATGTGCTTCTTCAGTGAAATTTGCGTAATCAGCTGAATTTCAGATAAAAACATCCGGCATTCCAACCGACATTTTTGACATGCAAGATTTAAATATTATTGATTTTAACAGGAATGCATTAAAAGAGACACCGCCAAATCTTGACCACGCTACTGGTGCGATTGTTCTCAATCTCAGTCATAACAATTTGGAGTCGATTCCTAATCAAGTACTAACTTCTGCATTTAATTTATATTTTTTTGAAATTTTTTAAAAATATAATTTAAAACAAATGAAGAATATTTAACATTTGAAAAAAATCGTTTATTCTTTCAGCTTCTGGTTCACATGTGTGACCTTTTATATTTGGATCTCAGTGGTAACAAGTTGACCATGCTTCCACCGCAGATTAGACGTTTGACAAATTTGCAGGCATATTAAAAATAGAAGAGAAAAAAATATATATGAATAATTTTATGAATAATTTAGGTTTTAATATTGAGTGACAATCCGTTGTTTCATTTTCAACTGAAGCAGCTACCCTGCATGACTCATTTGCGTGTGTTGCGAATGCGAAAAACTCAACGCAGTTCGGCTAACATGCCGGCGACGTTTGAAAATTTGCTCAGCTTGGAAGAGGTGGACTTCTCCTGCAACGAGCTGACCGAAATTCCAGAAGCAATGTACAAGTTGGAAAATTTGAGACGACTGAACATCAGCGACAATTGCATAGAGAAATTTGAGCCGTTTGCCGAATGCTGGCCAAAGTTGGAAGTGTTGAATTTGTCGAGGAACAAGCTGACCGCTTTGCCGGATCTGTTGACCAGGATGCAGAGCTTGAAGAGGCTTTACGTGAACGAGAACCAGCTGACGTTTGACGGCGTGCCGACCGGCATAGGCAAGTTGATCAATTTGGAAATTTTCCAAGCTGCCCACAATCGTCTGGAACTGGTGCCCGAAGGGGTGTGTCGGTGTGTCAAGCTGCGCCGTCTGAAGTTGAACAACAACCGTCTGGTAACCATGCCTAGCAGTGTGTACTTCTTGGTCGACTTGGTCGAGTTGGACGTGCGCAACAACGTCGACTTGGTCATGCCGCCCAGACCCAAGGAACGCCTGAGGGAGAGGCTGGCGTTCTACAACATCGACTTCAGCCTGGAACACCAGATGCATTTGGCCGAGGCGAGTTCGTCGAGCAGCGTCGGCTCCGGCCACACCTCCGTCACCAAGGACCCTGTCTCCAGGAAGATCCAGTACCTGCGTCGACGTCGTGGTCAAACCGAAGCCGACACGGAGCAGAGGAAAATTTTGAAGGGCATGACCGACTGTGCCAGTGGTCGACTGGCCGACGAGCAGGGCAGGATTGACCAGGCCGAGCAGCAGTGCAAGTCGAAACGCTGGGACGAGGCTTTGGAAAAGCCGGCCATCGACTACAGCGAGCTCTTTGACCCGGACGTTGGTCAGTTGCCCGGAGTGACCGTGTTCGAAATTGAAAACTTTCTGCCCAATCAGCTTGAAGAGGTATTCCATGGCAAATTTTACGAAGGCGATTGCTACATCGTGCTGCGCACCACGCTCGACGTAGCAGGCAATTTGGACTGGCAAATTTACTATTGGATCGGTGAACACGCGACTGTCGACAAAATGGCTTGTGCCGCTATACATGCGGTCAATTTGAGGTTTTATTCATTTATTTGTTTGTTTGTTTGTTTGTTGTTGTTTACTGATTGTTGTTGTCATCAGAAATTTTTTGGGTGCAAATTGTCGTACAATAAGAGAAGAGATGAATGACGAGTCGGATGAATTTTTGGACATATTCAATCAGGACATCATTTACGTTGAAGGCGGTCGAACGCCGAGTGGCTTTTTCACCATTGAAGAGGTGCACAGACCGCCGAGATTGTATCGCGTGTCGACCGTTGCCAAGCGGCTGAATTTCTACTCGGTTCCGTTGTCTTTGAACTCTCTGGATCCTCGATTCGTATTTTTGCTGGACACGATTGAAAAATTGACCGTTTGGTTAGTAGTAGGATACAGAACTTTTTCATATTTACAGCTTAATAACAACAATAATAGGTATGGCGAGAGGTCGAAAATGGTGCTGCGAACCAAGGCGCGACTGTTCGCCGAGAAGATGAACAAAACCGAACGCAAGGGCGTGGCCGAGATTGAGATTTGCAAGCAAAACGCCGAACCGGACGACTTCTTGGACTTGCTGGATTGCAAGCACGACGGACCTCGTGAACCGATCGTCGAACACGTGCCGGACAATTTTCAGCTTCCAAAAGCGATATTGTACAAAGTGTGCCTGGGCATGGGATATTTGGAATTGCCGCAGGTAAAAATTCCAAGACTCGGTTTGAAGCATGAGATATTGGAATCGAGGTGCGTCTATATTCTCGACTGCTATGTGGATTTGTTCCTTTGGATTGGGAAGAAATCAACTCGACTGGTAAATATAATATATATATTTAGTTATTATTTTGAATTGTTCGTCGATGTGTGATTGATGATGAATGTATTTGTGTATTATAGGTTAGAGCGGCAGGGTCGAAATTGACGGCCGAATTGCATTCAATGTTAAATCGTCCGTCGCATGCAAGCATCAACCACGTCTGTGAAGGCACTGAATCGATGATGTTCAAGTCGAAATTTGTCGATTGGGACGACGTGATTGCGGTCGATTTCACAAGAACCGCCGAGTCGGTGCAAAGGCGGGGCGTTGATTTGAACATCATCTTGGAAAAAGACAAGATGAAAACCGATTTGGCAGCGTTATTTTTGGACAGGCAGGCGATGCTCAGTGATGAAGAATCAGATCGATTGATTGAAGATTACAACGAAGGTTTTTTGTTTGTTTGTTTGCTTGCTTGCTTGATGTGGGTGTAATTTTGTTTTTCTGTTTGCAGATGTGGAATTGATGGAACCGTTCGTGTTGGAAGGGAAGAGGTTCAATCGTTTGCCACCGGAAGAATTTGGCATATTCTATTCCAGCGATTGTTATGTATTTCTGTGCCGCTATTCGGTACCGCCAGAAGGAGGTGACGAAGTGCAGAGTGGTGAAATTCAAGAGGAAGAAGCGAAGGTGGCTGGTGGTGGAGCGGAGGAGGCCGAGGCAAACGGTTCAAGCGGAACCGGCGGCGCCGAAGCCGATTTCCAATGCGTGGTGTATTTCTGGCAGGGCAGGGACGCGAGCAACATGGGCTGGCTGATGTTCACGTTCAGCTTGTTGCCGAAGTTTAAAAGTTTGTTCAAAGACAAAGTGGACGTGGTGCGCACCAACCAGCAGCAGGAGAATCAAAAATTCTTATCCCACTTCAAGAAACGGTTCGTCATCCGCCAGGGTCGACGGAACTTGTGCCTCTTCCCCGGATTCCAGAACTGGCCAAGATTGTACCAGTTGCGCGCCAACGGCGGCTCGATCAACTCCAGAACTGTGCAAATCGACTGCGACAGTTCGTTGTTGAATTCAGAATTTTGTTCAGCTCTGACCGTTCCGTTCAACGTGCCGGACGAAAATGGCAACCGGGGCTGCATCTTCCTCTGGATCGGTAGCCGGACACCGGCTAGTCAGGTCGAGCTGCTGGCCGACGTGGTCGACAGACGCTTGAATCCGGCCAAATGGCCAGTGCAGAGGGTGCGGGAAGGCGAAGAGCCGGAACTGTTCTGGACTTCCATCGGCGGTCGAAAACCATACGAACCCAACGCCGACTTCATGCGTTACAGCAGGCTGTTTCGGTGCACCAACGAGAAGGGTTATTTTGTCGTCTCTGAAAAGACGATCGACTTTTGTCAGGTATATTGAAAATGAAAACTTTTTCTACATGCTGCTATTATTATTATTATTATTATTATTATTACTTTCTTCTTCTTCTTCTTCAGGATGATTTGGACGATGATGATGTAATGATTTTGGACAACGGCGATCAGATCATCATGTGGGTCGGTTCGAATGCTTCGGAAGTTGAGGTGAAATTAGCTTTCAAAGCGATGCAAGTAAGTCTTTTCTTTGAAAAGTGATGAGAAATTATCGATCAACAAGATGAGCTAAAATTTGAATCAACAGCAACAATAATATACATATATATTATATATATGTCCTTTTAAAAATAGGTATATTTTCAACATTTACGACTGAAACAACCAGATCGACCGAGAAAGTTGGCGGCCACGGTAAAAGGGAAGGAACCAAAAAATTTCAAAAAGTGTTTTCACGCCTGGGCGAAGCACAAGCATCCGGCCGGTGAAGTTTAGTTCACTGCTGTTGTGTTCATTTCTCGAGTGCCTTTTGTTTGTTTGTTTTTTTTTTGCCAAAACGCTATTGTTAGTTTATATGCATTATTATGGTGCTTTTTATTTTATCTTTTTTCAGCGCTGTTTAGTTTTATTATTATCATTAGCTGAAAGATGTGAGATTCGAATAAATAAAACTAAAATTCGAAAAGATTTAATATAAATAACGTACAATTGAAAATGTTGGCGTATTTATTTGAAATTTAAATTTGAAAATAGAAAAACACAGATTCATTCTCTTATCAAGTTGAAATGTTTCTTCTTCACTGATGCATTTATTGAACAAGGAAATAAATAAATGGTGAAGATGATCTTCTTCATCGTCGAAGACGAATCACTTCAGCTGCATCGGCTTGACAAGTCCAAGATCGTGGTATGATCAGATCAAGAAAATTGTTCTACAAAATTATGATGAATTATATTACAACAACAACAAAAAGAGATAGACAAATTATAAAAACTATAGCATACATATACTGGTGGACAGTTGCTACGGGCGTACCATTCGCAGCTGTATGTGCACATCAATATCCCGTTGCCGAGCATGATCAAAAACCACAAGCAAACGTTCCAGGCCCTGGTGTTTGTCGAACGCATCAGACGCATAATTCCGACTTGATTGAACAAAATTTTAAAGTAAGAAAGACATATGAAATACAAGAACAACAACAGGCTTGCTTACTTGGACCGGCGCAGAGAAAAAATTGAATAAACAGCACTGGATAGAAAAACCGAAGAGTCAGCGTTATTATATATTCGTGAACCACCGCCGACAACAGAAATACAACGGTCATCGCTGCAGTTCGATAAGAATCACCGAAAAGCTGAAAATTTTGTTTGTTTGTTTGTTTGTTTGTTTCTTGATGTAAATACAAAAAAACATTGTTCCATACTGGATACATGTCTTGATAAACGTATGCGTAGAGCCAGTCGTGGACAATGATGTTCCACCTCCTGTAATAAGAGGACATGCTGGTCGCGTTCCACCAATCCTGCAAAGAAAAGAATAATTTTCTCTTTTTCAAATTATTATTTCATCATCATCATCAATTTAATAATTTTACCGCATAAAATAGTCGATCGCTGAATTGAAGCATCTCAGCGAATGCGTTCATCCAGCAGTGCAGGACGGCAAAAAACGCCAACACAAAGCACAAGGAGCCAGGCAGAACACAGCCAAGAGACGCGAGCAAATAATTTCTCCAAGTCACGTGATCTTTGTTGAAATTCTGAATTGGTGAATGGAAATTATTTAAATTTTTTTTATTTTCAATCATTTCATCAATGTGTGTTTTTCATTGATGAGGAAAAAAATATATGTATATATATATATACTTGGAAAATTGGCTCGCAAAAATGAATGAATAAGTAATATGCGTAAAACAGACAACCTGCAACTTCTACGAAATTTCGCACGACATATTTCCAGTCGACTTTCGACTTCCTGCAAAATGAAATTGAAAATTTTCAAATTTATTTCAATTTTGTCTGCAATTTCACAGTTATGAATAAGATTAATATACAACCTTGGATAATTGTCTCGATAGATCAACGTCGGGGCGAAGAGAAAGTACAAAAATTTACCAAAATCTGGACAAGGATCTCTCACTGTATCAGCTCTTTCTAAGGTATAATATTTGTTGTATTAAGTAAAAAACAATTTCACACGAAACAATATCATAAACTTACGATTGTTTCTTTGGCACATTGCTTTATATTGGAATGATTTGGGAACATTTTCTCGTACAAAAGAATGAGTTTTCATCAAAAATCTGACCTAATAAAATGTTCTTCAATTTAAATTTCAATAAAAGAAAATTTCGCTTTCAACATACCTGTTCACAAGCAATCACCATCGTGGTTGCTAATGGTAAGTCGAACTTCAAGACATAATGAATCGGCACCACAATTAATGCAGCAATGTAGGCAATGTAGAGTGTTAAGAATATAATGTTGAAAGACGCTATAAAAATAATCAAAAAGCTATTTTAATAAAATAAACAATAAAATTAAATAAAATTAAATTACGCAGGTTTTCCACATTGTATGCCCAGCAATGATAAGAAGGATAAAGCAGAAGAACCACACTGGAGAACATGGACAGCCAAATAGTGATCAGCATTGGAAACTTCCCGAAACACCAATAAAATAAATCCAACTTTAAATTTATACTGAAATTTTCATAATTGATTATCAGAAAAAAGTTAAATTTTCAATTACAATTTGATTTACCTTCCATGCAGAGCCAACTCTTGAATCATGAGATTTAAGATGAGCATGATCAGTGAAGCGATAAAAATGTGATAAATTGTGCGGAAATGAGTTGATTTAAATAAATCACTAAATGTAATACATTAGAAGATGTTGTTCTTCTTGATTTACATTAAATTTAACAAGATCCACTCACGTGAGCAGGGAATTTTGTTCAACAAATTGTTTTCCGATTCCAGAGCTGCGTCTATAAGAAAATGAACAAGATAATATTTTAAAATAAATTGAAAATAATGGTATTTAAATTTTATTTTTAAACATTTTAAAATTAGGAATTTATTCTCAATCACAAAAAAGCGTACACTATTGTCGGCTGTTGAGTGGAAGGTACAGCATCAGTGGTGGTAGTGTCTGCTGAAACGGTGCTTTCGTTAAGCAACTTCTTTTCTGTACCGTCAATCAGATCGCTAAAATGCTCTTCAAACAGATGCAAAACATCTTTACGAAAATCCTGAAAATTAGTTTTCACATCAATTAAATTTCTATTAAAAAAAATTTCTTTTAAACTTACTATCAGTTTTTCAACGCTGCAAGTCATAATTTTTCTAAAATTAAGAAAAAAATTAACTGTTATATCTATACATGAAAAGAAAACATTCGCATAATATGCGTAAATATTCACTTTGATTATGAATGCCTTTATTGAAATAAATTTAATAAAAATATGAAATATTTCCGTTTATTATAAAAACAAAAAGGAAATACAGTGAAGAACTACAGAAATACGTAAGCAAGCATGCAGGACAAATTGAACAAATATTTATCATAATTAATTTATCAAAAATTTCTCAAAAACACAACATTTACTTGTGCTTTTCATTCAGGTTGAATACTAGTAATTACCATTACTTCACTTTGAAAAGTCAATCAACATTGAGATACTAAATGTGAAAAATATCCGTATTTAACATATCCATTCTATTAGCGCAGACATCCTTGTTGCTTAATTTTGTAAACAGCATTTCTGTTGTGACGTTTAATAAACAAGCTTGATCTCATTTTATACCTGACAGATTTGTCATGTGACTAAAATTTTGCGTAATCAATACTGTGCCGGACAAATAAAAACCTGCATATAAATTGTGATTTCAAATTTTAACAGAACATGATTTTGATTGAAAATTAAAACATAAAATTAAAAAAAATCTAAACATTTTATTTATTAATTTAAATTAAATTTACAGCACTCTAATAAATATGACAAGTGAAGTTTAAAATTTCAGCGAGCAAAAGCTTAATACGGGAAAAATTTAATTTTGAAATAATTATATTTTCAGCCGTATTTTTACTTACTTTTTGAGAGTAGGATTTGCTTTTAGTGGTTAATATAGTTCTATATCTCAAAATGTTAATTGAGAAGGACAGTAATGTAAAAATGAATATCTTTAGATGAAATCTTTTTAAATCATATGTAATGAATTCTTCAAAAGATTCTTTTACAAATGTAAAATCAGTGATAAAAATATATACATCAAACGGACATCAAATGTTGAAATTTACAATGCATTAAAACACTGTTTACAGCAATATTAAATTATTTGCCTCCCAACACACAAGTGGAACAAGACATCGTACTGTACTTTTATTTAGTCTCTGGGCAAATGACCTCAGATGTTAACTTCTGATTATACATCAAAAGACCAAAGCGCCATTTCAGGTCTATTTGGCGTTTAATGACATTCACCATTCTGCGCAAATATGCGCCCTGAAATTAACTGTATAAACTGAGAGACTAAAAATTTGATTAAAAGTCCTTTAATAATTCATAATCTAAATTATGAAAACAATAATTCGCATGCTAACTATCTATAACAAAAGAAGAATAAAATATTTTGTTTCACTTGTTATATATACGTACATATATACATAAGGGTACCTATTTCAAATATATCCAGTATAACGTTTTCCAAAAACGCATTAAAAGTAAATTAATTAAAAATTCAAAAATAAGTATAAATTTCAAATTTTTTATTTCTGCAATAAATTATTTTTATTTGAATAAAAGTAATTTTTTACTACCTGCATTTCTTTTATTAAAATATTACCTGTAGAAAAAGTTTTACTGTAATAACAACTTTTCGGGTTTATTATCTTATTAATTGGTCCATTGAATTTTGCATTGACAATATTTTTCTAAAAATATGATGTAAATTTTATTTTAATATTTTTTGTCAATATGCTGATTTTTAAAGAGTAAAAAAAATCCAAGTGAGAAGGTAAGTCTGCGAAAGGAAATTGCTTTGAAATAGATTTATTTCGTGTTTAAATTTTCACAGAACCGGTGATGTATAACTGATGAAGTGCTTATATCAATGTTTAACACAATCGTCCAAAAACTAAGTATTTGTGGACTGTTGTTCAATTTTGTGTTGTAGTTTAAAAATGAGGAATTTTCAGAATCAAGAAGACGACGCAGTGGCTCTTCAAGCTGTGGAAGTGTGAATGAAATCTCAAAGTCGATTTCATCCTTTGAAACGTCTTCCAGTGTTGCTGATTTGGTGGTGCCAAGTAGCCCTTTGTCCTTTGAAACGGTTCTGAAGCTGAAAGAAGAGGAAAATCCGCCTGCTGATTGCCACTTCACAGATCAGTTTCAGCTTCATTGGTTGAAAAGTAGCTGCAGCTTAATGTGGTCATTAATTTTTAATCATTGTATTATTAGCTTTTCTTTTTATCAGATACTTCATGCTCAAATTCGTGCATTCAGTCTCGTTCTCGTCTAATTTCAACATTGTTTGAAGTGTTACAGAATATTTCTGCATTGCCATATTTTTACTTATTCATGCATTCCATTCAGAAGAGTCAGTTATTGAAATTTCTTGCTGAAACTGATGCTTTTTACACTCTGTATTGCCAAATAGAAACCAACAAAAATAGTTTGCCAGGTAATTATTATTAATTGTTCAGTTTGTTTTAACCTTCTTTACCTTTATTGAAAATTTTTTACTTTTATTCTATATTTATTTTTGAGCAGAAATGGAGAAAATGGCGGTGAGCATTTTTACAAAATATATGACTAAAGATTCACCATTTTGGATCAATTTACCAGATGAACTGCAAATTGAACAAATTAGTATGCTCAATTGTGTTTTTATATTTCCTTTTTATTCGGTCAATCAAAATTTTCCTTTCACAGATTTAATATGCACTGCCGATAATAAAGTAAATGTGGAATGTTTCGTTTCGTCTCAGCTTTTTGTCTATCATCATATACAGCAGACCATTTTTCCCAGTTTTTTGAAAAGTTCCTTTTATGCAAAGTATTGTTTGGAATTTTTGTCGAAGAACTTTTTACAAGTAGACGATGTGCTGTACAACGAAGATTTGTCATTCTACTTCACCGAAGTATGTTCTAAGTTTTTAAAATATGTTTTTTTGAATAAATCAAAAACTGTCATGTTTTTTTAATTTTTAATTTAATTAATGTGAAAATTTTCCTTAATATTTCTTGAATCCGATTGACATAATTTTGATATCTTAGCATTTCTAGCATTTTTTTTTTTTGATTTAAATTTTCTCTACTTTATAAAAATAATTAGAAACGAAATGGTGTTGAACACATAATTGTTTATTATTCTTTTAAGGATGATTTTCATTGCAATTGAATTTTCACTTTTCACATTTTGTTAGTTAATTAAATTATCAACTTTATATAAATTAACTGTATGCAGTGAAATAAATGTACAATTTCTCAAAGGGAACCTTTTTTTTCTCACAAATTCTGTATAGTTCATGGTGCAAGAAGAAAAGCAAACGTTGTTGGAACTTTTGTTTGCAATAGAAAGTTCCATGTCTAGTGCTGATGCAGCAGGCAACTTTGATCGCATGTTAATCACATCTGATGCTAAGACAATATATAAAAAGTAAATTTGTTAATTATTTGCTTTAATTAATTGATTAATTAATTTAAAATTTAGATATTTTTCTGAAGATGTTCCCGGTTGTATAACTTTGCCAAATGAACTTCGATGTCAGGTGGAATGTATGATAGATTCGCCAAATTCTGCAGCTGATTTATTTAATATACTTTCCAAACATGCATATAATTCTTTAGCTAATGTAAAATGAATATAAATAATTGTTTTTCTTTCATCATTTTTTGATTGCACTTTATTTTTTTCTTCAGAGATACTTACCAGGTTTCTTCCACAGTAGGTTGTATGCCAGGTATTTGAACGATCTGGTGTTGAAATCTCGTTTACCGGATAGTACATTAAATAATCGTTCTATTTCTTTAGAACGTATGTGTTTTAATTATTTTATTAAAATTTCATTTTTTATTTTTTGAAATTCTTTTTTAGAACTTAACTTTAACAAACGGGTTGAATTTCAAAATTGTGATGAACCTCAGAGTGAACACAGCTTGTTCACTTCAAGAAGCAAGTAATCCTAAATGTACAATGCATGCAGTATAAATTTATTTACTTTAGAATACTTTTTTCTAGACTTGGCATTGCTCATGTTGACCAATTTGGACGTTATGTACGTGACATTGCAGATATACCAAAAGTGTCATCAGATTCAAGGATAAAAGGTATATTTCTTTTCTTGTTTACTTTGTTATTTATTGTTTTGTACAAGTTTTATTATTTATATTATGATATTTATATGTTATGTATGTATGTATGTGTATTATAATGCTATTTTACATTATTTTTTTGCATAGTTTTTCTTTTTGTTTTGTATAATACATCACATTTTAGGATTTCGTTTGGCTAAAGTCATTCCGAAACTGATCAACAAAGAGCCTTCCAAGGTAAGATATTTCAATTAGAATGAATAAAAGTTTTTATTTTGACAATAATTTTGGATAAGTGTAAGTTTTACTGTATATTATTAACTTAAAGTTAAGTTAAAGTTTAAATTTCTATCACATATTTTGAGGAAATTAATCATAAAATGTAGTCGAAAATAAACTTTATTTATTTATACGAATAGGCATGCTTTTTAGTTATGTTAAATTATTAAATTGAATTTTATAGATTAATGAGCTTTTGTATTTCCGAGGAAGACATGAATATGTTGATAATTGTTTTTGACAGTAAACACCTTTTGTTCATCATGAAGTATTAATAACAATTCATGAAATGCGCACATTCATTGAATTATTTGCTGATTTATTTGTACATAAAATTATTCTGTTTGCCATTCGTAAATTAAGCATTTTTCTATGTGAATTATTTTTTATTCAATGCGCTTATTGATAAATAATAGTTATTATTGAAATTAACAATTAAATAATATTTAATTGTTAAAATAAAAGTTTCCATTTTCTATTTCTAATACAGCTGAATAAAATAATATTTCAGGAAGCAATATTGGAAGCTGAGCAGATTGCTGCATCGATTGTTCAAGATGTTCAATCGATGACATTGGACAGAAGTCAAGCTGATGAAGAATGCTGAACGGTTGATGTCTGAAAAATGCTAATAAAATATTTTTATTATATTTTTCTTTATTCATAGCTATTATTTTTTTCAAAATACCTAATTACTGAATTGTTCTTTCTCTTGTTTATTTGTTGCAATTTTATAATTTTTTCATGCAATTCATTATACATCAGTAAACATTTGCAATTATCTGCTAGATATTATTTCTTAATGAAAAATATATGCCTTTTTGCAATTATTAAATATCTGCATGTTTATCTACAAATTTCATTACGCGAATCATGAAAATTTTTACTTGAGTAGCTATATCAATTTTGATGCTTGTAGTTGCCAATCGTAAAAAATTCGAAAGAGATTTATCTGTCAATGACCATCTGTAATTTGATTTATTGAATTTTGACGTTAAAAATATGCTTTCGCAAAAATATGTGCTTCTGAGCATTGAGTACTAGTAATTTTAAAAAATCTTTCTCACTTCGGAAAGTATAAAAAGATTCTGATTGTAAATCGTACAATTCCAACTGAAAATCACATCCTACATCTTCAATGTTGACTGTCTATAGTTGAATAAAAATTAAAATATTTTCTTCAATTTCCTTAAAATCAACAAATCGATTCTCAAAATCCTTAATGATTGTTTCAATATACTTTACATGAGCTGAAAATGATGTTCCCTCAAAATTCTTCATTTCTTCAATGCGTTTTTTGTAATTCAGAAAAAAAGGGGAAATATTATTGGACAGCGTTGATTTAAAAAGCTTCAATTTACTTTTAAAGTCATTCAAATGGCCATATAAGGTAGCAATATTGTGTTGTTTGCTCAGCAGTTTTAAGTTCAACTCATTCAAATGGTTGGTCATATCTGTTATAAATGCAAGGTCTGATAAAAATATGGGATTTTGCATTTGATTTTCAAGTTCTGTTGTGTTGGACTTCACATCGTTTTTAAGAAATATGGCTATTTCTTTCTGAATGGCAAAATAGCGTTCCAGATATTTTCCGGCACTTGACCAGCGAATATCAGAATGGAGGAGCAAATCATCATATGCAGCATATATTTCGCTCAAGAAATTGCAAAACTTTCGATGAATCAGAGATTTATTATCTCTTTGTATAATAGGGATAGTCTCTCTAGGTAAAATTTTCAGGGCTAATGTTCTATTGGTTGGCAAAAAATCGAGTTTTTATTGGATAGCTTCTCATTCCTAAATTGTTCATTGATTAAAATTGTTCTGCTTTGATTAGCTACAATTTTTTTTATTTCATTGCTCCAAATTTTTAATTACATAACAATTCATTACGTAACATTTGATCTCATTTAGTGTTTGATCACT
>JYDO01000173.1:0-87240 GCA_001447755.1 Trichinella papuae | reverse complement strand
TTACTTTTTACATTTTACATAAAATATTATGGAGAAATTCAATTAAATATTTGCCGTTTTAGATCGACAGTCTGAACGAAAAAACAATCCTCCCCCAATGCGATATTATTTAAAAGAAACTGGTGAAATTTGCGTTCTGGAATTTTATAATTCAACTCAATTAAGTGGTTTTAATCCAATTGAAACTTTGGAAAATGTTGAAAACGTAAAATCTTGCATTTACGCTTGTCGACTTAGGTATTCTTCATACATGTGTTTGGCCATTAATTACACAATGAAAAAACAGTGTACTTTATTTTGGCAAGAATCGAACTCTGAAATTTATAATGTAGAATCGCAGTCGCTTTTTGCTGAAATTTTATTCTGTGAACCGGGAACATTAGTTGATGAAATTTATGATTTTTGAATTATTTTGAATTAAAATTATTCAAGTTAATCCTGATTACAACGTGTTAAATATCTAACAAGCAATTCTGAAGCCAATCACAATTTGCAATTTTATTTTTTATTCTCTCTTCTTTAATTTGTCCTATGCCTCAATTGTGGTCTATATTTTTGCACATATCTCTTAAATTTACTTTTTAGCGTTAAACAGGGTCGTTATAGCATGTGCTTATAGTACATCGGTTCCAACAAAAGTCAGAATATATACAACAAAATTTATTTGAAATATTTATGAAAATGTTACCATACTTTTTTGCTCATATTAATCATTGTGATGATAGACCAGCCTTTGATTTCTCAACCTTAGATGTCTTGGTGATCAAACTATCAAGTGATAACTGTCCCTCCTTACGTTTTCTCTCATGTAGAATTTCTTGATAACAAGATGTCATTTCAAGAACTTACCGTCTTGCTTTGGAACTTCGCTCATAATCAGGATCCTGTTCTGTGAAGTGGTCTATGATTTGTGTAATGTTGGGGATGATGTTCTTAAGGAATTCCGCTGTTAAAATTCTCATAGGTATATCCTCTTTTGAATCAACGACTGTTGGTTCATTATCTGTGCATAGCACTACCAGTTGTTTCAACTCATCATTGCTAAAACCGTCGTTATGAGATAATGAATACAGCACCACAAAAATATATGAAATTTAATAGAATGTAAACCAGTTAACGTAAAATTACCAGTTAAATGATTCAAACAACATGATATAATAAAATCGTTCCAGTGCTGTTAAATATACTTAGCTAAATTTCTTACTTTAAGGAAAAATGAGTCACGTGACGTGCCAAGAAAATAGCGTTATTGCGAAACTGCTTTAAGCGGGGGTATTGCTGTATTCAAGAATTCAAAACTTTCACGTTGTATTCGGTAAAAATGGCTTTAATGTGGTGGTTGTTCTGGAAGTTTAACTTTACAGTTCCCTCTTCAGACAGCGTAAAATCAATTATGCACACTGTCATTTGCATTACAGTCATCAGTGAAAGAAACGGAGACGCATTATGGTGGCGGTTTGATACGTTTGCGTTACCATTACAAAGAATACCCTTTTCGACATTTCACGTAAGCAGATTGTTGACTTCACGACATTCGCCTTACTGCTTCCGGTTTCATAGAAACGTTATGCTAATATTTCTATTGCTGACCCGCACTACTCGGGGATGTCTTTTGCTATATTTCAACAACGCGCACAGCCGTATCCCGCCAATGTCGTTATGAACAATTTTCTTACATCAGGTTTCTTTTTATTAAAGTAATTGTTTCTATTTATTATTTAATTATTTATCATTGACATTACTTTAATAAAATTTTAATGATTTAACATATTTTTCTGCCATTTATAACAAATTAAATAGGTTTGACAATTAATGCATGTAATTATTTTTTGTAAATATAGTTGTATCAGTATTATTTATATTGCTTCTCAAAACATCTACCTCATATCATTTATTTTGTGATTATTTAGCAGTTATGGTTAACTTTATTTATACTTCAAACAAAATTAAATGAAAAGTTGCACTTAATGATAGTTGTTGTGAAAATAATAACATAATTATTAATAATGTTAAAAGAAATCGTTTAGCTTTAAAGATCTTACTTGAATTTGAATTTAAATCAATTGATCTAAAAATGCTCACTGTTAAGTTAGATAAATATTTAGAATTGATGTTTTTTACAATTATAAAAGATCAATATTTTTTTATGAAAACTGAAACAAAGAAATTATTAGCTTTATTATTTATTATCAATCATTTATGTAAGTGACTGATTTGACATTAGATGGAAATTTTATATGAATAAACTTCTTCAACAAAAATGCTAATTTTATAATGTAAAGGGCATTTGCACAGCGTAAATTTCTACAGCAACAATTAATGCAGCTATTAGTTAAATAACATTTTTTTCAATAATAATGCATTTTACACCACGCAGTAATAATTAATAAAAGAGATGAAAATTTGTTAAAATAAGTTTTCATTCAGGATCGATTTATTTATTGAACATCTGAACATTGAACAAAAATATTCAAACTGCCATCAGATTTTCTTATTTTTTTTAATATGATAATATTTATTTTACGCTTCATTTTTCACTGCTAAGATCTCTGATAAAACTCATCATATCTGAAATAAAAACGAAAAACATTCAATAGTTGTGAAATGATCTAAAAAAATATTTATACAAACCGTTGAATTCGATCTTTTCTTCAATATTACGACTTTTTATTGTAGCTTCATGGTTGCTAATAAATGTGGAACCGTCGTCTTTTCTTGTCCAGTTGTATTGCTTGCACAGATTTTCAAAATCACTATCTGAACATGAAATTCAATATATAAAAACAGAATTCACAGAATGCAGATATCGCTGGATTGAATATATACATACCATTTATATCGCCCAACAGTTGCCGCAACAGTTGCGTGTCGATATTCTGATAAGTGATGCTCACCACATGGGCAACGACTGAAAACGATTCAATTTAAAAGAAATCAAAAGTGAATAAATGAAATAACAAGAAAAATAGTAGAAAGTAAATGACGCACATTGACGAACGTGCTGTTCAAAACCGATAGCCAGATCAACCAAATCAGCTTCTTTTCGAATCAACTGCTGCACATAAAATATGCACGGATTTCAATTGAAAATAAATAAATAATCATCACGGAAATTCAGTTAACTTCTTTTACCCAAGCTTCTTTGAATCTGCACGTTTCCAACAATGCAGAAATGTCGCAAATGGTTTTCAAACATTCTGATTCCATCTGAAATATTTAAATTTACAATTTTGAAAGTGATTGATTGAAATATGAATAAATAATAATTCAAAAAATAAACAAATCATCAACACCAACTCGATATTCGTCGAGAAGACACTTCGCTAATACCATGTCAGCAGATGGCAGTGCCATGACGCATTTTAAAAATATTCTACAGACGATCCTTTCGTTGTACGAGTTGGGATTCAGCTGATACAATTTCAGCAACGTCAAATTCGCTTCCATGTCGACACTCTGTTTGTCGCATTGTTCACGAACGTACTTTTCCAAAAATTCAACATTATCCGGATTGTACCTGCATGCAATTAAACGTCTCATCTACTTTTTACACAGTAAAGTATGCAAATGAAACAGACCTGTTCACTCCATCGCAACGTTCTAAAAATTGTTCACGGTATTTTTCCATTTCAACAAAATTCTGCAATTATTTTATATTCATTATTGGAAAATGAGATGAATTGAATAAAAACAACAACAGCAACATTTTTGAAAAGTATTAAAATTGCGAATTTCAAACAACAACGCAATGAGAAGCATATACAACCGGCACGAATGAATGTGCAATTTATTGCAAAAAATCAACAACACATCTTCATCCCACCCGAAACAACAATGAAAATGCGGAACCATTAAGGAAAAAAAATTTTTTTTTTTTTGAAATAATTCTTCATTCAGAATGGATAAATTTACGCATCGATGATGGCAACAGGCTGTGAAGCAGATTGTTGAACATTTTCATCACTTCTGGCAAAGTGCTGTGCAAATTGCGACAAAGCCAAACATGCTGAAATCGACTTTTAATTTCTAATAATCTGAAAAAAGCACAATTTTGATAGTATTCGTCGCAGCCTGCACTTCTCAGAGGAAGAGAAAAAAAAAGAACAAGCAGGATCAACCTACCTGTTGGCTAAATCGGTTCGAGCAGTTGGTGATAAATTGGATATACCGACGTTGATCATCTGGCAACCGTATTTTGGCAAAGGATTTGTGCCGAGCATGCACAACGATTGACCAATTCTAAATATGAAAAATATTAAATAATCAAAAATAAAATCAAGAATGAAAAAAAAGTAAAAAAAACGAAAATACCTGCAAGCGAGAATTGTCAACTCAAGTACAACTTCCATTTCCAACAAAGCCAATGTTTGGTCGTTGTTGAAATCGCAGCGTGTTTTCAAATTCTCCAATTCAGCTAAAGATGCTTGTAATTCAATTCGAGCTTTCTGTTAAAAATATAGAATAAAAAATAAATGAATAAAAATGAATTATTGATTTTTATTTTGTTGAAAAGTTACTTTGAAACTCCTAAAAGAGACGTTGTCCAAATCCAAAGAGTCGGCGTTCAACAGAATCTGCACAAACGCTGACACTGGTGCCGCCTTCGAAGACAACGGTGACAACGCCCGTTCGACATTGCCCACAGTCAGTGCTGCTTGGAACAACGGTGCAAGTTCAGTCGAACCAAAAAAGGCGTGGGCGGTGGCTTCGGTTAGCTGGTCCGGCGTTCGCCCCTGGCGACCGTTCCATGCTAGACCCAGGAAATACGCGGTCGGCAGGTAGCGCAACGTCGGCGCCACGGCCGAGCAGCCAATCGCGCAGCCGGACCAATCGCAGACGACCAAACCGACGCAATTTTGCGCGGTGTTGAAAGCGCTGCAGATGAGCTCACCGTCCGACGTCATGCTGCCGACACTGTCGGCCAAGAAGCCAGGCTCGCCAGCATTCAGGCACAAACAGACCGAATGGTCGAGCAAGCCGACCGCCGCCCGCTTCTGGTCAGTGTCCATCAATCGTTTGTCCAACATCAGCACGCAATGCAGTGGTAGTTGGTGCACTTTTTCCAAATCGGCATGCTCGCTGACTGACCAGAAAATGCGTCTGAATTTTTCAAAAAACCACTGCCAATTGGACAACCCTTTTGACAGCATCCAACGACACAAATTCGATCCAATGTGAACACTATCACTGGCTTTAAACAATAAAAAAAAAGAAAAGAAAAAGTTGTTCAAAATTCAATTCAAATCATATATTCTCACTGCTGAATAATGAAGAGAATTGACTGAGCATCGCCGTACACCGCTGGTGACCAATTTCCTCGCAGTTCACTTCCAAACTGGGTACCAAGTGCAAATCTGAGAACGTCTGACCGCAGGCTGTCTGCAGGTGAAACAATTCTGCCGAAGTGTACGGTAGAGTGAGATTGGAATCTTGGACACGCCATTCGAAGTGCACAATCAGCACGTTGAGTTTGAGCCAAGTGACCAGCCGAGAGGCGGTGTCGTGGAGTGTCTGGACCGTCGGGACGCGACATCCGGCCAAGTCGAACAACACTGCCCGGACGGGCCGACTGGGGAAATCGTCCACGCACAGGCGAGGCAGTGACCGCGTTGGCCGAACCTCGACCCTCGTCGTCCTGACCAACAGTTGCGCCAGTGTACGCAAGCCGGCATTGAAGCCGGCCAAATCGGAACTGATCAGTTCGATCAGGCGACGCTGGTCGACTTTGAGCCGGTAACTTTCGCAGCGTCGGAACCGGCCGGAGTACACACCGCACACCAAAGCCAACGCCTCGAACGGAAACTGACCATTGAACACAGCCTGCTTGAGATGCACCTGGAAACCGCAACTCTCGAACAACGGCACCAACTTCTGCCACTGGTCAACCAGTGGACCGTGGCCGACCTCGCTGGACGAGTAAAAGTATACATTCAACAAGAGCTGTTGCGAGCCGTGGTTCGTCGAATCCTCCTCAGGCAAACAACAACAAGCACAACCATCTGAACGGACTCTCGTTAGCTGCGGTTCCGGCCACAGGTCAGACAACAATTTCCAAGCCGTATACTGTATTCGACGGCTTTGTTCATCATGCGGCTCGTCCGGCACCACATCGCCCGACTCGTCAACCGGCCAATCACAGCCACGTCTGTGAAGCCCGTTGTTCACCACGGTCACTCCATTCTCGACAACCTCAAACGACAAAATAATATTCACGAGTGTAATCATATTTTGAATTTGCATTCACAATTTGTCGTCCCTCGGCTTCGGGAGATGAGGCAGCAGCAACAGCAAAATGATGCTCCGATGGTGACTGCTGGTCAACGTTGTCAACCTCGTCGAGACTGTTGAACGATGAAAACAGATCCTTGTGTTCGCTAGGTGTAGAACTTGATCGACGACAATCCAAACCAGCGTTGTTCTTTATGTCCACGTTGGCTTTGAAGTCGAGCAAACATTGAACAATATCCGGCTCATCCCTCGACAGTGCCAAATGCAATGCCGTGTCACCGGATGCGTTTTGTGCATTCACAGAAAAGCCATATTCGCAAAGGTACCTTAATTGATAAGAAAAAATATTTATTGAATATCGGCTTGAATGAAACACAAAATCACCTGACAACATCGACGGTGGAATGCAAAGCGGCCCAGTGAACAGCTTGATTTTTGCTCGTCTCATTGTCAACTACATTCAACGGAATACCAGAGCTCAACAGTTGAGAAATTCGATTCAACCCAAAATACAAATATAAAAGAAAAGCTTTCAAATAAAATCAATTTTTGCTCTCATAAAATCATTTGAAATTTAAATTAAACGACTGAAGAAACACTGCTCCGAGTAGAAATAGAAACTTTTAACTTACTTGGATTGAGCAATCATTTCGAAAAAATATTGAAAATAAACATATTTCACTTCTTTTGATTGAGCAATATCAAAAGCTGAAAATCCTTCTTCGTTCAAAACCGACGGATCAGCTCCTTCACTGAGCAAAACACGAACCGCATCAATCCTCTCCAGCTGAAAGTAAACATCTATTCAATTCATTCGTTAGCACATCAAAAATAAATAAATATAACCTTTGTAGCATAATGCAAAAGTGTACCATATGGAGCAACCACTTTGTTCACAACTGCATGCCTAACATCAACTGACTCTGCACGTATGGAAAATTCCATTTATCATCATATAATCAACATAACTGCATACTAATATTTTCACAACTCGTACCACTGCACATCAATAGTTTACAAGTAATTAAAAGATTTAAAATCAAATATTCTCAGTAAAAGTTGATTTAGTCATTTTCAAATGAACAATGGAAACTAAACTAAACTAACTGATCCCCATAAAATTCTCTGTCATCAAATCAAATTATCATAAAATGAAGATAAATAATCTTCAAAAAAAAATTAAAATAAAGCATAATTTCCACAGATCTTCAAAAAAATGTTATCATATTTATCGAACACAACTTTTATTATTCACTTAACACTTTACAAATCCAATCAATCACATCTTAGTTGAAAATTACAATTACCGTCGACTTCAACAGCACATCGCAGGTCATCAATGCAATTATTTTCAATGTAATATTCTAAATAAGTATTCGATGTCTTGCCCATTGCTGCAAAGTCTACAATATGAATAAACAAGTAGAAATAACAAATTCAACTATACATTCATTCACGAACATGTACTAATACTAAAATATCAGAACTGTATACTAATGCAAAAAAAAACAGGAATAAAACTTTTAAAAAATGTTATGTTTCGAAAAACATTTTATTTAACTAGAATATAAACCTGAACTTGCCGAAACTTCTGCAACATGCATATTCATACTGTAGAAATTAAAAGAAATAAAGTTTAATATTGAATACAGAAAAAATAAACAAAATGGAAAATTAAATTATACTAGTACATAATGTCACAAAAAATACATTGCTATGCATAAATAAATGTAATTAAACAATGAAAAAATTAACGGAAATGAATAAAGTTTAATCATTCTGATAACACATAAATTTAGGCATATTAGGGGAAAATAAAGAACTCTACGATTCTATGGAAATTTATTCTGGATAGTAAGATATTTTTTGTTCTGCTTCATGACATCCCGTCAAACCAACCTGATAATTAACGTTGTTGCTTCAGTTTCGTCATTTTAGCACGTTTATGTCTGATTTTTGATTTATGCTGCTGAATATTTTCGTTCATGCCGTTGTTTTTGCAGTATCAATAAAATAATTATTCGGCAGTAAAAAAAAAATAGTACAAAGTTATTAACAGGTATTTGCAAAAATAAATACATTAACAATGAAATTAAAACAAATAATATTCACATTGTAAATAACATGTACTAACATGCCAGGATACTATTTTACAGAAAATTTTTTGCAGCAGACGTCATGGCGTGCGTGATCTACTGCCAATGTGAAGCATAGGAAAGCGTGTTTTATGTACTGGGGCTCCATTCCCACATGATAACGCTTGAATATGTTAAGCTGTTGATGCAGTTTGTGGCATGAGATAAATGACTGGCCGTTAAAAATATTGGTATTTGAAATGAACTGTCAAGTTGAAATATATATATATATATATATATATCCGAGTTGGTACGATAATATCCAGTGGCGGAAATCATGCGCATCATAATATTATCATTGACGTCTTTCCAATTTTGAGAAGAAATTTTATTACAAAAGAAAAAACTGACACATGCTTTAACTGGCATGACACATCTAAGAGGTTTCCAGTTCAAATGCTAAGTGGAAGTGATCAATTCAATATTCAAAACTTTTACGCTGTATTAGGTTGAAAAATTTTAGAATATGGAAGATTTAATGGAAGTTGAACTTGACAGTTCCCTCATTGAACTTCCACTTTTAGAGAAGCTTCTAGCGTGTGCAATGATACGCCTTACTGCTCCTGATTTTATAAAGCAACAACTTTTCTGTTGTTGACCCCGCACTACTCGGGGATACCTTTTGTTATATTTCAACCAGGCAAAGGATCACGCGCACAGCCGTATCCCGCCCATGTCGTTATGAACAATTTTCTTATATCAAGTTTTCTTAAATAAAAGGCATTGTCAATCGAAATTTATATTATTTCTATTTGTTATTTAAATATTCATGATTCATAATTATTTTTATAAAATTTGTGTCATTTTTTTTGTCGAACATTTTTTCTACTATTTATTACGAATTAAATAAAATGTTCTCAGTTAATGCTAAAATCACTGCATGTAATTCTTTATTGTAAATATTGATATATCAGTATTATTTATATTGCTTCAAAAAAATCTACCTCATATCATTTATTTTGTGATTATTCAGCAGTCATGGTTATTTTTATTTATATTTTAAACAATATTAGATGAAAAGTTGTAGGTAGTAAGCCTATTGCAAAAATAATAACTCGATTATTAATGATGTGATCATGATATAAGAATGGATACCCTAAAAACTATTGATTCCATAATTTTTTTTATTTGAAATTTAAAGACCTTCATTTCGATTTTATTTAGATTGATTTAAATTCAAAGTTTGAATGATTTCTTTTTCCATTATCAATAATTGAATTATTTGTTTTAGAGCAAAAATCAAGGATTGCAACTTTTATTGTTTAAAATATAAATAAAATGGATGTAATTATTTTGTTAAAATGATGACAAAATAAAAGCCATAAACTATGCGTAAAGCATTTTTTTAAATAACTACATTATTTTGTTTACTAATAATGTTCACAATAACATACTGTTTCCAAAAAATAATTAAATATGATAAAAATAAAATTTATCATTGATTTGCGATATTCTATTTATTACTAAAAAATAAAAGAAAAAGCGTATTGGACGTTACATCTGATGGTCATGCGCAATTCAGTGGTCATGGCTATTTGCATTGCATTTTATGATGTTTATATTATTATATAGCTAAAGCCGATTAAGAGTTTCATTATATTGATAACAGTAGATGTGTTTTAGATTTCACGAGCAGTTTTTCGAAATATTTACCTAGCTGGCATTGATTTGTGAAAGCAAGGATTGGCTTTTTATGTAGTAAATTTCCGGTGTTCTGGTAGAAACAAAACAGATTAGTGGGTGAAGTACGTCGTGCTGGTAAGATGTTTTGATGGCTGTTATAAATGCAAACTTAGCAGTTCATCTTAAATCACATCACAATTGTTAACAATGCTAATTAATTAAGTTAATTAAATTATGATTAGCATAATTATATCTGTATGAAGTCGGAAGTGGCATATGTTTGAAAATATGTTACACTACATTGAATTTTTCACAATGTTTTCAGACTGAACAAAGTTTTTCTGCTATTTCATTTTACTATCATTGATGAGAGTTTAAAAATAAATAACCGCAGGAAAGGAATAGTTACATTTTCTGAAATAATTACAAATTTATTGTTGTATAACAAGAGTACTGATAGCATTTGTGCTTCGATGATGCAAGTGGAAATGCTTCGACAATGATGAGCAGCATTTTGTAGTTAAAAGTAAATAAACAACAGCATAAATAGACAAACTGCTGACATAGAATACCCACGAAAGTTCTGGATGTAGAATTAACTGGGGATAATAAAGCCATATGAGGTTTACAATTGTTGGCACCGTTATCATGGAGAAAGAGAGGAAAACGATTAAAATTGTATTCCTCATTATCTGTGTTTCTCGTTTTACCTGCACTGTCCGAACAGAAGCTATTTCAGCTTTTCTGTAATGAAGACATAAAACAGCAGTTATTAAAAAAACAACACTGACGGCCCCAGAAATGCAACTTATAAAATTGTGAACTGCATACATGCGTTTTGGCACGGTGGTTCTTAAAAAGCAAACTGCGGGAACTTTTGAATTCCAATGTTCTGGATCAGCGATGCTAAACCAAACTGCTAACAAATGAATAGTTGGCCAAAGAAATGTAGTAACAATTAGCAAAAAATGTATTTTAGAATTTAAATGGCGAAAATGTATTGCCAAATGCACTGACAAAAGTCGTTCAATAGACATGCACAAAATTGATATAGCCATAAGAGTATCACCAACGACATATAAAGAAATGTGTGGACTTTTCGTCATGCATATACGCAGGCTTGTAGTATGAAATCGTACATCATGATTAATAATTCTATAATAATAGCCAATAGCAAAAGCAAGGCCTGTTGTACTAGTACCAATAGCGTATGCTAAAATAAAATTTTAATGTAAATAATCAAAAAAATTAATTTTGCATTAAGGTTTTGAATGCTTGAAAATTTTTTTAAAAGTTTACAACTAACGATTAGAAATTTTATAATTTTATATATAAACAAATTAATTCAAAATCTCCTGAAATTCTAGAAATCCACTTATACGCAATTTACACGTAGCTTTATTTCAAGTTTTACTTTTAAAAAAGAATTTCTCATTCATATAAAAGCTAATAAAAAATGATACCTGCTATGAATATTCGATTCTTCATTGCGTTATTTTTGCACATTAAAAACAGCAAGAAGGAATTTACAATAACTGCAAGCATTGCTAAGCACATTATAGTGTACTCTATCAATTTATCATATTCACTGTGAAAGTGCACTGCTTCTCCATTTTGATTTGCCAAATCAGAAATATCGAATGACATATTAGCCATCTTAAAAAATGATGTCATAATTTAAATAAATATAAAATTTTGTATAGAAATATAATATACAGTTCAAGCATATGTTTATTATTTTCAGAAAATCAAATTAGTTTCTAAAATTTTGAAACATATTGTTAAATTAAAATAATATTATTTAAATTACGAACCTCTTGAAAAAACATAAAAATATGTTTTACTGCATACTATGAAGAATGTATTTATCATGAATATTTTAAAATTTACTTTTAAAAATGTTTGCAATGAATAACTAAATGAAAATAAATTTAAAATACCCAAAAAAGGCAATGGAATTTAAAATGAAAAAACATATTTATCATTGTTCAAACATTATAACTTCTAATTTAATCAAAATTATTGCACTATATATATAGCAGCAGAATTGTTGCAGTTATTTATAAGTTAGAAACCTGAATTTGGTTTTATTGTAATAAATGTGTAGTATCTAATTTACTACATATTAAATGAAGTACGTGAATGAATTAGGTGTAAAGAAAGTGCTATAAATAGAATCGCCGTAGAATTGAATCTGTCCATTATGTTAACTAAGTATTCGCTATTTTTATAAATTTTGTATTAGTTTTTATTAGTGCCGATTTACAAAGGTTTTAGTTAATTTTATTTAAGAAATATATGTTCATTAGAAGTTTTTTATCACTATTCTTTATACACTCACCTGATCAGCATTAAATTGATCGGAGGATCAATTAAACTGAACTGTGCAACACAAGCTCAGTGGATAGCTGAATGAAGCATAAGAAATGATTTGCAAAGTTGCTATTATTGCATTTAAAAATCCTCTCAATTCATTATTATTATTATTAATTATTAATTAAAGGTTTCATTACAGGCGCAGCTGCATATTCTGCTTGTAGGAAAACCCTCTGCAGGATATATATTGTTGATATCCCTGTTTGATATTATATAACAATTATTTCTTTTTCATTTTCAATTTTTGTATTTTAAATTTAAATTACAAATTTATTTTCCAGTAATTTTACTATATATTCCTGCTTTTTACTATATATTATTTAGTAATGTATTGCAGTTAACCATTGTCGGGAATTTGCTCAATGTTAATTCCCTTTATGAATGCATTGGGGAGCAGAAAAAAATATATATAAATTTTATATATCTTTTCTCATTCATTTGCACTATCAATTTAAAGAAAAAGCTTTATACATATAAAATTTGAAGAGAATTAATTAAAAGCAAAAAGTAAAATTAAATATTTTCTTTGATTAAAGACTCTTTTTGAAGTTGATTCCTTTAAATTAAATTATAAAATCATAAAATTTATAATTAAATTAAATTATAATTATAACACCTTTTAGATTATAAAATGCTAGACTGATTGTTTATATTTGCTAAAATTTTGCTTTTTAAACATATACGAGAGATTTATGTACTAATCAATTACGCGATAACCAACTTTAAGTAATTAATAAGCGTGAGAAATATGTTAGTAAAACTGCGCATAACATTGCTCATGTTATTTGTGATTCAACAACTTTGATACTGATTTCAACTTTAACATCCTCGTAAAAGGCACACACATAAAATTATACATTTATAATTAGTAACAACTAGATTATAAGTTTTGAAATCTTCAGATAATTGAAAAAGTCATGGTTATTAACATTATCATATTAAATTAGTAAATTTAAACACTGAACTTACAGTTGGATAAATTTTGCAGAAAATGCTTCTTGTGATGCATTTCTCTGTTTTAAAATTCCTATCAGACAAATTCTCTGCTAATTAGAAAAAATGAAAAATCGAAAAGTAAGTTATCACTGTCATCTAAAAATATTTTTTCAAATGGTTAAAGAAACAAATATATAAATGAACAAAATATAAATTGAATTTTCCATATCAAAACGTTGCAACAGAAACGAATGCGTGTAAACTTTACAAAAAATCTACTTTGTGCTTTATTTTTATATTTCAGTGTTTAAAGGCTTTAACTTTCAAGCTTTTTGGTTTTTCAACAATGGTTAATGGCAGATTCAAAATCTACAAAAAGAAATCTTTGCAAAGAAACATATTTTTTCCCCAATAACTTCAACTTGTAGAATATTAAAAAGAGAAAAATAATAATAACAGGAAACTAAAATGCATTTCACCATACACTGAAATCAATAAAATAAAAATCGTAAGTAAACGTTTTAGAATATCATATCGGAATCGAGTTGGTTCGCTAATGTACTTTACTGTTACTACACGTCCGGACATAGCGTTTGCGGTAAGTATGTTGAGCCAATTCGTTGAGAAATTTGGGAAGCAGCACTGGATGGCTGCAAAAAGAGTGCTTCGATATCTGAGAAAGACAGTAAATTATGGATTGCTTTTTACAAAAGATGATTACACTCTCAGTGGATTTGCAGACGCTGATTGGGGTGCAAATCATGATGATTTTAAGTTCTATACAGGATAAATCTCCATTTTTAGAAACGTGGCAATCAAACTGGGAAGCAAGGAAACAAAACACCGTAACGTTGTCAACCACAGCAGCTGAATATATGGAGATGTCAGAAGCTTCGAAAAAAGCAATACATCTGAAACAACTCATTAAAGAAACAACAGGTGAGAGTAAGATGGTAACATTGGATGTTAATAATCAGGAGGCAGAGAGACCAGCAATGAATCCCATTTTTCATGTGAGAACGAAGCATATCGACATCCGCCATCATTTTATTAGAGATGTCATGCAACGCAAGAAAGTGGAATTGTGCTGCCTACCAAATGAACTCATGATTGCCGACCTTCTCACAAAAGCATTGCTCAAAGAGAAACATAAAAAATGTATTTCAAACTTTGGAATCGAAAAAAAATGGAATGAAAACCCTGATAGGATTCAATAATGTAGAGCCAATTTTGGAATAATACACTTCTTAAGCAAATTAGAGGTTTTCACGTTCGTTAAAATACAAGCGAAAATTAACGAACGCATATGAGTGACCACAGCAAAACATCTGCAAGCAAAAGAAAGCCCTGAGGACCCTCGTAACATATACATGCCATACGTTAAATTGTTGTACTGTAATTTTTGTGAACTAAAAAAAGTGTTAATTTTTCTGCGTAGTTATGCTTTTGATTATGATTATGATTATGATTATTATTTTCCTTAATAAAGTAGTGTTCTGTTCACACTTGTTCGTATATCAGCCACTGTTAGTCGTGCAATTCACACACTTTGAACAACAAAAAGTCAAAAAGAAAAGAAAATTTTTGATAAACACTTGTGATAATTTTAAAAAAAATATGTTTTATTACAGTACAACGGTAAAAAATCTACCTGAAATTTGAAAGAAAATTAAAATATTCAAAAGAATGGGGAAAAAATTATTTAAAGATGCATTAAATTAAATTTTTTTTTCTCACTCTATAGAACTTACTCACATCACTGCTTGAGCAGTTTTTGAAGAAAAGAAAGTTGCTTCAGAAAATGCAAGCCACGCTGAATGAGACAGACGTCAAGAGTGGACAACAGTGTATCTCAAGGGATATTTATCTATAAATCAAGTTAAATTCATCACACAATTTTTAGTAAAAATTAATTATGAAAATTTTTCAGTGAAAAATTATTCATTTTTTATTGAGTAAAAAATAACGATATTAATAAAAATTAAAACTTGCTAAATTTCGAAAAAAATTTTTTTCCATTTCTTTCAGTTGATTAGTGAAATATAAAAATGATAATATTTTTAATTTCTTTTTATATTTATTTATTTTACTGATCGTGCATAAAAATTATGACCGTTTCAAATGCTCACTTTATGATTAACTAAATAATAAATCTGATATTGGACTGTGAAACAGTAATATCATTTCATACCAATAATTTGAAAACTCATTCACTTGTTCAGATTACAGCACATTTTTTTTAAAAATTACTTTAGTTATTCGAGAAATGTAGGATTTTTCATTTGCTTGTTTTCACAACGAAATGCATCCTAGTCAATCATTTATTCAATATCGAATAATAAAGATGGGTGGAATAGTTGCAGTTTTGATGCCGTACGCTAATCAATGATAATAATTTTTTCTTCATGATTCATATATTTATTTAATGAAAAAAGAATGAAATTAAACCAAGAATCAACAACAAAATAAATTTTAAACTAAAAATTCATGAAGCATTAAGCAAAAAAGTCAATTACACTAATAACAAACAACCAAACAATTAAATTACAAAAGAAATCGACAAAAGTTCCCACTACTTAATTTATTTCACAATAAACTGTTCACATTCTGAGCGATAATAATAATACTAATTCAATTTCAATACTGAAAAATCGTGTTATAATTTTCTTCATTTTTCTCATTTTTTGACCACATGAAATCTTATCCTGATCGTCATTAGCATTATTATCATCTTCTTTTGCATCATGATAATGCTGGTAAGCAGGAAAACAACTAAGAAAAAAAGAAACTGTTGACTCATTCGTCAGGACCAACAGGCTTGATGGTCACACCGCGCCGAATCTTTCCCCAGCCAATCAGACGCCAGTGTTTATCGATACGCCTGGACAAGGCAATTTTCTCGTCCTCTGCAGTGCAGACGGGATTGGTCAGTGATATTTTGGCCAGATCACTTTTCACGCCAATCACACGACCACCGGTGGACAATGAACCAATGTTGACCATGAGAATTTCATTCTTTGCCAACTTTTGCACTTTCGCAGCTTTACGGTCACCTTCTGTACGCACGCCTAGCAGGCGTCGAAGCAAAAAATAACTAATCTCGATTTCTGTATAAATGTCCGGCAACGTGCCCACAGCCCCAAGCACCTGACCAACCAGACGATCAGCACGACACAAAGTCGGGTCGATTTTTGTCCCAACACCAATCAAGCCTCCCGGAACCGCATACTGTAATTCATTGGATTCAGCAAACAACGAAACGACCCGAGAAAATATTGGTCGACAAGTTAACTTTCCATCGCTACTTTTCGATATAATACCTGGACGAACTTCGATCTCTTGACCAGCTCGAAGAACACCTTAGAAAAAAAAAATATATATATACCATAATGCTTCCTTTCTGAGGAATTATTATTTTTTGATATCAAAAAATTCACCTCGCAATATACTACCACCAGCTACACCGCCTTTCAATTCGTGCACCTCACAACCAGGTTTATTCACGTCAAAAGAACGAATAACAATCAAACGAGCGGGAGAACTGAAGTCTCGCAATGGCACCGGAATTTTTCGGCAAATATGTTCACAAATAACCTTAAAAAATATAATAATTCACAACATATTTTAAATCAAATATCAAAAATGTCATTTATAATGCAATGGTGTATTGCAATTCGTTATGAAAATATTTACCGCTTAACTGAAGGCTATTTTAAAACATTTTATAAAAATATCATTGTAAACATTTGCAAATTTTCTATTATAATTATCAATTTCAATTTTAGAAATCAACTAAACGTAAATTATTCTCCTAGTCTAAAAATGAAACAATGTTGCAGCCACTGACAGCTTTGTTTCTATTTACAAACGGATAAACCATATGTTTAACAATTCTCTATTATACAGCAGTCCGAGTATAACCTTGCACATAATGAAATAATTTATTGCTTATAATTTATCAAATGAATTAAAAAAAAATATTCTTCAGAAAATAAAATAAGGCTTGCCTCAATATTATACTTCAACTGTGCTGAGATAGGGACAACTGGAGCAGATTCGGCAATCGTGCCTTGAATGAAACGTAAAATTTGCTCATGCTGCTCACGAGCTTGACTTTCTTTGATGATGTCAATTTTATTTTGCAATATCAAAATATTCTGCAAACGCATGATTTCAATTGCAGCTAAATGTTCACTAGTTTGAGGTTGAGGGCAAGATTCATTTCCAGCGATTAACAGCAACGCCGCATCCATCACAGCGGCGCCGTTAAGCATTGTAGCCATCAGTATATCGTGACCAGGACAATCCACAAAAGAGACATGTCTTACTAACTGGAAATTTCCTTTACATCCTGGTCTATCACATGGAAATGTATCAGGCTGGGCACTTCCAGCTGAACGATAGCATCCCGGTGGTGGACAGTCTTCACTGTCGCATTTGTAAATTTTTGCATTCGCATAGCCGAGCTTGATTGTGATGTTCCTTTCTAGTTCGTTTTTGAAACGAACCGTCTGCACACCACTGAGCGCTTTAACCACAGTAGACTTTCCGTGAGCGACGTGGCCGATAGTTCCAATATTGATTGTCGCCTGTCGGCTAATTACCTCCGGCGTCAGAGGAGTCAGATCTTCAATTCTAAGCTTTGTCAAGTCTTGAACAGCAAGACAATCAGCTTTTTGTTCTTCAACTTCACTTTTTTCTTTAGAAACACCATTAACTTCGCTAGTTTCAGATACCATTTCCAGCCGAAGTTGATTTGAGCACTACTACACAATAAGCAGAACTGAAATTCTCAAATAAATTACCAAACATTACGACACAATATTACAGTAAACAAACGTTCAAGTACAAATTTCTGAGACCGTAGATGAAAAAATACAACTATAAAAAAGTCATAAAATACTTTTTTTAAAATAAATTATCACTTTAAAATATCGATAAATATTCAGAATTATTATAAGAATACCGCTAAATGTAATAACTGTCTAATTAGTCAATTTTAAAACTTTAGGAATTTTTTGCATTCACTGGCCTACAGATATTCTATTCCAAATGAGTGCATGAAAAACGTTGAGAATAATTTTATTTTTCGCACATAAGATTGTTAGAATTTTCAAATTTTACTACTTTATAATCACTATTGCACATAAACAACTGTTGCTATTTGAGTGACCGTAGTCTTTCTAATTTCCTGGTGCAAATTCGCTGGTAATGCACATATTTCGCACTGTCTTACTTGTGTCATCAGTTTGATTGGTATGTTTTAGATTGACATCCTACTGCTTTGTAATATAATTTTATGAATATTGATGACAGTTGGAATGAAATTAAAAAATGCAAATATAGAATAAATCATATATTACTTAGTTGGACAGTTTTTTGAAGACTTCAGATATAATAAATGGAAATATATTTGTATATTCATGATCGATAATGTCATTTAAAGATATAAAAATATTATAAAGTAGGCTCATTGTGATATCAGTTACTTTATGTGGTTAAAAACAAATAGATGATTGTATTCATTGTTTGCGTCATTGTTATTGTAAATGTTCAACTGGTTAAATTAAGTGTATAAAAATGCGCTTTCCACTTTCGATTCTTTAGCTTTGATATGTGATCCACTTATGTGAAAATTCAATCGCGCATTTTGGTAAATCAACTCGTGACAGGCTTTCCCTAAAATTGTTACTAAACTCTACAGCACACGTTGAGCTTTTATTTTCATACAGTAAATATTTCGTAAACTTCAGTTATAAATCTACTTCAAATGTAGTCAATTTATGAGAGGTATCTTGTAAATTGGTTAATGGCTGTCATATCCCATAAAATGAAAAGTAAAAATTGTTAAATGCACATGCATTTGCTAAATTTCATAAAGGGATAAATTTGATAAATATTTATTATTGTAAAAAATGGTCAGCTATTACCTAGGCTATATTCTTTGTTTGTGTAATACATTGATATTTTATGATGACCTTAATATCATTTTTCATACTGTAGGTACAGGTAGTACGTTGCTTCAAAGCATTTTTATATTTTTTAATTTATGTATTTTCACTTTATAGTGTATTCACATTTTATTTATTAACAATTGCTTCCTGATGATGTCTATTTTAATGGCATAATTGATTATTTGTACTTGATTATGTCAAAAAATGCTATACTAGATAACAAATTTGGTAGTTGTTAAGCATGAAGAATTTACTTTTAATCTAGGGTTTATCATTTTAAAAACAAATTTATGCAAATAAATTTATTTTTTATTTATTGATAATTGCATTGTAGCTTTAGTCAACACAACTTATTGTTAAAATTACAGTTACAATTGAATATGAAGAAAAATCGTTACTGTTCAGTAAAAAGCGAAAATACATTTTAGCTTTTTATTGCATCATTAAATATGGAAGAAGAAGACATTTTTGATATTTTTGGTGATGAACTTGAAGACAGTAGAACTCGGAAGAGACGACGAATGGAAGATGTGGAAGAACAGATTATTACTGACAATGAATCAAGGTTGATAAATGATTTTTTTTCATATTTTATTTATTTAAAGAAGAATTGAAGATCATTTATGCAATGGACTAATTTTGAAATGATTATAAATTTTAGAGCCAGGGATTTGTTAAATCAGTTAGAAAAAGCTGTAGCCGAAATTGAAGAAGCTGAAGAGCCTGAAATTGTCGAGTCTGAAATTGTGGAAATAAGCGATGAAACGAGTGTCAGAGAAGAATCGAAGAAAGATGAGAATATCAATTTCGAGTAAAATATAACTTTTCGAGCAATTCCTGCTTTCTCATAAGGCAAATAATTTTTTTAAGGAAAACGTTTCGCGAAATTCCAAGAGTTCAAATTTTATCTATTCCGGCAGTTGGTTGCATTCATCAGGTTATTTGCCAGACAGTGAATTTAATCAATTGCTGATGAGGATTATTTTTCAGGTTGCGGTGCCTCCTAATCACACTTATGTTCCTCCAAAACCGTCCTCCTCATATAAAGCATTAGAATTTCCATTTCCATTGGATAGTTTTCAAGAAGAAGCTATTGCGTGTGTAGAACATGGACAGTCAGTGCTTGTGTCCGCTCATACCTCATCAGGAAAAACAGTTGTTGCATTGTAAGATTCCTGAAAGTTTTATCTTTAGATTTTCATAAGTGATGTGCATTTTCTTTTGATTATAGATATGCTATTTCTTTAGCGTTCCGTGAAAGACAGAGAGTGGTTTATACTTCTCCAATTAAAGCACTGAGTAATCAGAAATATCGTGAACTTTGTCAGAAATTTTCAGATGTTGGTTTACTTACTGGTGATGTGACGATAAATCCATCCGGCAGTTGCCTTGTCATGACAACAGAGGTTTATTTGAAAATTAATAGAAAAAAAAATAAATTGTTTTTTTTTCTTTCTGTTTTTTAGATTTTGCGCAGTATGCTTTACCGTGGTTCGGAATTGCTTCGAGAAGTTGGATGGGTGATATTTGACGAAATTCATTACATGCGAGACAAAGGTTTTTAATTCTTTTTCATAATTGTATTTAATGATTTTATTGTTGTTGTTTTTTTTTGCTTTAAGAAAGAGGTGTTGTATGGGAAGAGTCGATTATTTTGCTTCCAGATAGTGTTCGTTACATTTTTCTGTCTGCAACTATTCCAAATGCATCACAGTTTGCTGAATGGATCACTTTTTTGCATAAACAAAATTGTCACGTCATTAGTACAGAATTTCGTCCAGTACCATTGCAGCATTACGTTTATCCTGCCGGAGGGGATGGAATTTATCTAGTTTTGGGTAGTGATGGTGAATTTTTGGAAAATCGCTTCCAACAAGCAATGAAAACAATTGACAAAAGCGCTTCATTGACTTCCACTGATATGCGTGGCCGAAAAGGGGGCGTTGTTCAAAGTTTGTTGCTCAAAATGAATAATTTTTTTTTTGTGTATGAATTTTAGAATTTGAAAATAATTTTTATTTAGCTGGTTCGACTTTGCACAAATTGATCCGATTGATCATGGAAAAGAACATGTCACCAGTTATTGTTTTCAGTTTCAGTCGCAAAGAGTGCGAAGTACAGGCGATGGAAATTAGCTCTCTAGATTTAACTGACTGTATGTTAATTTATTAAATTTTAATTTATCATTTTGCATCATTCATATGCTTTAGCTAAAGAGAAATCTTTAATTCAAGATGTATTTCGCAATGCTATTGCATTATTATCAGAAGAAGACAGAAAATTGCCACAAGTTAGTTTTTTTTTCTTTTTACTTTTTATTACTAACAATAATAATAATAATAAGTAATTGAATCTGTTGCACCTTATGTTTATCTGTGCATGTCTGTTTTTATAATGCTTTATATGAAGTATTTTGATCCATGAAAACTGAATCTTTTGTATTTTGTAGATAGAATCATTGTTGCCAATTTTGAGAAACGGTATTGGAATTCATCACTCTGGTTTGTTGCCAATTATAAAAGAAGTGATTGAGATTTTGTTCGCGGAAGGCTTGATAAAAGCAAGAATACTGATTTCTTTTTCCATTTATTTTCTATTATTTTGAACAAACTTATTAGGCTTTGTTTGCTACGGAGACATTTTCCATGGGCTTGAATATGCCTGCAAAGACTGTTTTATTCACATCCGTTCGAAAATTCGACGGCAAAGTTCATCGTTGGGTAATATAATTGCACTGATTTAATTAAATTATTCAAATGTTTGTTGTCAATTATTATTTTTTTTTTGTGTTTTGTGTAGCTTTCATCCGGGGAGTATATTCAAATGTCTGGACGAGCTGGAAGACGTGGTCTTGATTTGAGAGGTGTTGTCATTTTAATGCTTGAAAGTTCAATTGGAGCCGATGTTGCCAAAAACATCATCAAAGTAAGCATAATTTGTTTCATTTATGACATTTTTTAACACGCGCAAAAATATTCTGAAGAAGATGGTAAATTATTTTCAAAATTTGCTTGCAGGGCGAAGCAGATCCATTAAATTCAGAATTTCGCTTAACTTACAACATGGTTTTGAATCTTTTCCGTGTTGAAGGCATTAATCCTGAATTTATGTTAGAGCGTTCATTTTTCCAATTCCAAAAATACAGTACTATGCCAGCGTTATATGAAAGTAAGTTTATGTTTAGAAACATTATTGTAATCTGTATGATTGCATTTTATATTGAATTATTATTTTGTTTTTAATGTTGTTCATGCATAATTGGATTGCAATTTTTTGCTTTACTTTATCCATTTATTCAACTTTTAAATGTAGTGAAATTTTTATTTGAAAAAAGTGTGAAAGTGAAAAAAAATGTGATTTTTTTAGAAGCGGAGAAGATACGCATGGAAGTTGAGAATTCAATCGTGCCGAAAGAAAATGAACTTTTGGAATATTGGAATGTAAAAAAAGATATTGAATATTTGCAAGAAAAAATGTTGGCATACATTACCAAGCCCAGTTATATTGCACCATTTCTAATGCCGGGACGTCTTTTGCATGTACGTAGAGTTGCATTTGTTATTTCAAAAGTATTATACAATGGCCTCCGGTTATAAGACGAACTGTTTTTATGGCAGGAAAATTAACATATCCAACAGCATTACTTTGAGCTCAAGAGAACACCAAGCTTTGCTTAAAGCAATTTTTCATAGCTTTTAGTATACGAGCAGTTTTTTTTTTTCAAAAGCATCATTGAACTTGAAAATCAGGCGATGATTAGTTCAAGCGTAGCGTTACGAAACCGCGCAATCTATCTTCGATTCACTTGTTTAAGTTGAAAATTTTGTTGAGGACGAACACAAAAATTCAGTAATATCAAGAAAACTATGATTTTGAATTTTTTAAACAAAGCAATAATAATAATAATACGTAGTGAACATTTGAAATGAAATGATGTTTAGAGCATTTTCAAAAGTAATTTAAATGTAATCTAGCATGCAAAAAATTATTTGTCGACGTGTTTGTCCTTCGTACATTTATTGCTCACTTCTTTGAAACATGAACATTTTTCTTGTTCTTATTAACCAAAGTCTACTGGACATTTATTATTTAAAAATTTTACTGTTTTTCACCTATGTATACTAGTTGATGGTAATTATTTTGTTGTGATTTTAGATCAGAACACAGCGTGATGTTTTTGGATGGGGTGTATTGATTAATTTTCGAAGATTGTATTGTAAAGTAAGTATATTAAGTTTGGTCAGAATATTGTTTGTTTGTTTTTTTGAAAAATTAATTATTCAGCGAAAAAATACGGAAGTGAATCCAGAATTTGTCGCCGATGTTTTGTTGCCTGTTTCGCCTGCCTCTTATACCGGCAGGGGAGATATTGAGTGTTTGAGACCCGCTGTTCCTGGACAAAAAGCCAAGATTGAAGTAAAATTTTTATCTCGAATATTTGATTTTTTTTTTGTTTTCATTTCTAACTTTTTCCAGAGTGTGCCCATTTTGTTGCATTGCATAAATAAAATTAGTAGCATTCGAGTACGTTATCCGCATGACTTGAAAAATCATGATTCCAGGAATTCAGTTCTCAATACACTGACAGTATGACATTAATGTGTATTGAAGAATTTGCATTTGATGAAGAATTGTTTAGGAAGTGAAAAGACGTTTTCCAGAATCAAAGGGCGGCATTCCATTACTTGATCCAATAGCAGACATGAACATTAATGATGAAAATTTTATTGAAATGCACAATCGGGTGGAGTTATTGAAATCATCAATAGAGGAAATGGATATCACTAAAGATCCATTGTTTAAAGATTATTTGGAAAAATTTGAAGAAAAACAACAGGTTGAATTATTTTTTTTTTATTTTTGTTTGTCAAGAATATCACGCATGTTTTTTTACTATGATTTTAATATTCAATTTTAGTTGCTAAATAAGTGGACTGAAGCTAATGAAAATTTGAGAAATACAAGAAACTTGATGCATCTGGATGAACTGCACCGACGTAAACGTGTGCTGCGAGCTCTTGGATATGCAAGCAAGCAAGATGTGATTACATTGAAAGGACGAGTCGCCTGTGAAATAAGCGTGTAAGTAATATAAAATACGTTTAAATAATTGCATTTTATAAATATAAATAGTTTATTTGTTTGATTTTTAGAGCAGATGAATTGTTGCTGACTGAAATGCTTTTCGAGGGTATTTTCAATGAATTATCAACTGAAAAATGTGCATCATTGTTATCATGTTTTGTTTGCCAAGAGAAAGTGGAATCTGCAGAATTGTCTCCAGAATTTCGTGATTTGCTGAATTCTCTACATGTATCTTTAGAAATAATGCATCAATTTTTCTTTTAAAAAAAGTCTTAATTTACCATTGTAGAAAATAGCAAAGCGTATTGCACAGGCTACAGTTGAAGCGAATTTAGAAATTGACGAAACGGATTATTTGCAAAGCTTTAAGCCTTACATGATGCAGGTTGTTCACGCTTGGTGCTTGGGAGAAAGTTTTTTCAAAATCACGGGGATGACAACTATTTTCGAAGGTAATCTTTTCTGAAGTTAATTAATTTTTTTTTTCAACGTTATTCATTTTCTCTGTAGGAAGCATTATAAGATGCATACGACGATTGGAAGAATTGTTGCGAGAAATGGCATCGGCAGCAAGAGCTATGGGAAATGAAGATCTTGAAGCTAAATTTAATGATGCTTGCTCTTGTATGAAGAGAGATATAATATTTGCAGCAAGTTTATATTTGTGATCTATATACTCCGTTAAATGTATCGTTATATTGTTTTCATTGATATTTCATCATATTATGTTATTATTTAGCAACGAAAAACTTTTTATTTATTTATTATACTTGAAATTTGACATTTTTTGAAGATGAAATTTTAAGCTTCATTATATTTACTGTGAAATATGAAGTTACAAAATAGAAATATTTGAAAGTTGAATTCAGTGAGCAAAATGCGAATTTGAAGAAGAAGCATCGAAATCTGCTTCATTTGTGAACTGAAAATGTTTTTTGTCTGATAGTGTTTGAAATCGCTGAGCAAAATAAAAATGTTTGCAAATAAAGTTTGTTTTTTAAATTTTTAAATAAAAATATTTAGCATCGTTGATTGCAATGATAATTTAACATTAATAATAACAAATATTCCAATGTAGTGTTGAAATTGTTGATTGACACTGAAGCAGGTGAAAAATTTGTTAATTTTCACAATTATAAAGTTTGCTGCACTGTAAAATTATTGAAATTTAAATTTTATTTATACATTTTTTCTACAGTATAGTTCATTTGTTTTAAATACAAGAGAAAAGATTTATTTTTTAATCAAAAATTGTCTTGAGAAGTGAAATTCTTTCAATTCTGTTGACCTCTGCTTGTCATTAGAAGAAGACTGTTGTTGTTCACTGTCGAATTCACTAATGTTAACTTGATCGTCGTGCTTTTGCACAGCAGAGCTTTGCTTCACCGGTGAAAGGAGGCAATTTTCGATATGATTTAAACGTTCCGGTATAGAAATACCGGGTGGATTTGATAATATTTTAAAATTCTTTCTTGCTGCATACCAAATCATCATTTTCCGCTGACAATGATGATCATTCATTTCAGGATAACTGCTTGCGGCGGTATTATCAACCAAAGAACCAACTTTTTCGTTTCTTGAATTCTTCTTCAACATCTTTGGCCTCTGTTTAAAGTGAAACTGAAATTTCTTCACAGCTATTTCAGAACCATTTCTTCGACCATTGTCCAGTTGAGAAAGCAGCATTCCAGTAGCTTCATTCACAGATACTTTTGGTATTTTTTTGAATGATAAATCTACAATTGATGCTCCTTCTGATCTTTGGAAGTACGAGCAAAGTCGGTCTCCGGTTGCTTTTAAAGAAGACTGCCGGCATCGTAAAAACCAACTCGGTAATGCTGAAGATAATTCATTTTTGAATTCTTCAACAGAAATTAAATCTTCAAACTGAACACATTCACGATCATCGTTTGATGATGTATCACTTAATCTGAACAATGAAATTGAGTAGAAATCAAATTTGAAATCAAACATCACAACTTACCTTGGATCTGATGATAATGACGCAGCAACTTTCGAAGAATGTGAAACATTCTGTTGTAAAATTTCTTTTCTTTTGAATATGTTTTGTTCAGAATAGTGAGGCGTTTCGTACAGATTCAACGTCTGCTTTTTACTTTGTAAAATATGCTGTGTCTTCACAAGAATTGTACTTTCCACAACATGTTCTTCGGTCTTACTAATACTTCTGATAGCATATTCCGCTATTTTGGATATTTTTTTAAATTTATCAACTGCTCTCTGCTTTTTGTCGTGTACTATTATATGATGGGGTTTTATTTTTTCACTTTTCCTGTACAAAGAGTTATCTTTCGAAATGTTCAATTCTCTGACTGGCTTTGAAACTTGCATATGATTAAATATACCGCCAACGTTGCATGTCAACCTTCTTCGTCCAGTAATTTCAGGAAAAGCAAAACGATTTACTTTATGGTGATTTTTATGACGATTCACTGCTAATTGCAAAGGTCGAGAAGATATAGCCTTTGGATGTTCAGAATGCTCTTTGTTTTTTTTCTTTTTTGGAAAATTCTCCAAATCCAAACTTTCATTGTATGATGATGATGAACAAGGAACACATTCTAAATCACTATCGCTTCCCATTTCACAGCTAACAAAAGCATTGTAGAACACGGTCTTCTCACATGGGATACTGAAATGACAATTTGAAACAAAAAAAAACAATGAAACAAACAAAAACACAACAATGTATCGTAAAGCGAATAGTATAAGAATAAAAAGTCCAATTTTCAAAATAATAATTTAATTTTTCACTTAAAATAGAAATTTATAAACAATATAAGGTCAGTAACAAGAGGTATTTTAAATTTACGGATGCTATGATTTCTCAGCATCATTACTGTCAGTCGTTTTTCTCTTTTCACCCTGAGACTGTTGCATTGATGCAGAAACGACATCCTTTTGAGATCGACTAAATAAATAAATTTTTATAATAAGATAATTTTAAAAGATCATAATTTACAATTCTTCGGCAAATCCAGTGGACAGTTCACGCAGGCGTGCAGATTCAGCTTTGAGTTTCTCCTTTTCATCATTGTACAATTTAAGCAACTCGCTTGATTGATTGGATTCAAAAATTCCAGATGACTGAGCCACAGATGCTGAATGTGATTTGGCCAGTTGAAGTTCTAGTGTCATATTCTCCAACTTTCTTTTAAGCTATAAGAACAAACAGCTTTATTTCAAACAACAACAACAACAACAACAATAATGTGCATACTTCTGCATAATCAGTTTCTTTTAACGTAAGCTTTTGCAAAAGACTAATTTTTTCAGAATCCATTTGGAGCACAGTTTTCCTAAGATCAATCAAATCTTCTTTCAAACTTTCAATCTGCTTCATCGCTAATTCACGATCTTTCTCCAATTCATGAACATATGTATTCATTTTCTGTAGCTGTTCTCTGAGCAATTTGAATTCTTTTGCATACTATATATATATATATATATATATATATATAAATCATCGTTTTGCACAATAAAATAAAAATTGAAAAACAATATCTTAAAAATAAATTTAACTATCAAAAAACATGTACATGTATGAACATCACTGTCCAAAATGATGAATATACACAATTAATATGGTAAAAGAAAGAAAGAAAAAGAAAAAAAATAGTAATCGTACGTTTTCTTTTTCTACAAGAAGAAGTTTATTTGCTTCAGCATTCTGCGTATCAATATCTAAAAATTTAGCAGAAGCCAACTTTCGCTTGAATTCTTTTTCCTAAAATCATGCATAAGCGTATAAGAAATTTAGCTATTGAACTTCAAATTCAATAATACTTTGTCTCTCATTAAAGATTCGTATTCACGAACCTGCTGAACACTTTCAAGTACAGAATTACGCCAGTATTCTTTATCCGCTATTACTTCTTTCAGTTCTTCTTCAAGAGTCTTACAAAAGAAACTACCGTTTCAGAATTTCAATTTCAATTTCAATTTAATTATAAAAAATACCTTTTTCGACTGTTCTAATGCTGAAAATTCAGATTGCAATTTCAAATAATCGTCTAAAATTGAAGTACGATTCTTTTCAGCATCTTTCCGTGCATCTGTTGCTGATTCCAAAGCCTTTGCCATGCGATATAATTCATCCTCTTGATCCACTAAAGTTTTCTTGAACTTGCTGCAAATAAAATTGATTTTTTTTTTAAAAAATCTCAAAAAACACTATAACACATACTCGTATTCCTTTTCCAGTTGTATCACAATATTCTGAAGTTTCTTAATTTCTTCATCCTGAAAAAAATTGTTCAGAAAAATCTCATTTTTTCATAATATAAAAATAAATTATTCTTATTTTGACAATTGTCTGGAAATTTATATTTATCACTTAAATAATTAGCTGTAAAAAATTATTTAAATTCTTATTTATTAAAAATTAGTAAAAATAAGTGAAGAAAAGAATCATTATTAAATAAAGATTAATAAATCAAAAATATTAATTTTTATAGGATGAAATGCTGCCCAATTAACGAAACAACTAACCTTTTCTTTTCTTGAAGACAGTGCGTCGGAAATTTTTGCATTAGCAGAACCAGCAGATTCAGAATCTATAAAACACGTAAAAAAATCAAAACGTACAATACAAAAACAATTCCTTAAACCTGGTATATTTTCTGCAGCAGAATGTGATGGTTTAGATGCATTCGCTGCTTGTTGTACTACTAAAATTTCATCTGACTCCCTTAAAGAAAAAATTATTTACAAAATGCATGCATATGTGATTGCTGATGATGTAGTTAAAAATTTAAGCTAAAAACAGCATGCTTCGAGTTATGGAAAAGTTATATTTTGCAAAATTTACCAACCAAAAGTAATAATACCTTAAATTTATGCCTCTTTTCAAAACTAGCTGCTGCAATTGAAGAGCGCAACTTTCTGCCACTAGTAAATCTTTGCGCAAAGTTTCATTCATTGTACGTAACATATTGCAATTTTCTTTCAATTTTTGTATGTCACTTTCCAACTAAAACAAATATATGTATATAAATCCTTGGAAATAATATTGTTCAAAATATTCCCAATAAATATATACAGTCAATAATCATTTATTTACTTTCAACTTTTGGCTGTCCAAGAGATTATAATTTGCTTTATGTCGGCACTGTTCCGTTTTGTGCTTATCAACCAAATCCTAACAATGGATAAAATGCAATTATAAATACAAAAAAACATCCACTCTCAAGTGTGTCTTTGTAAAAATGATTTTTAATAATAAAGTTTCACAAACGAACTTTATAAATGGTAAAAAGTTTCTGATGTCGATTCCGCCATTTTAAACAGTTGCTACATTCATCTGATGACGTTTTAACTTTTTCGTTTAAAGAAATTATATTTTGCAAATCTTCAATTTCTCTTTTCAACTAAAAAATAAGAAATAAGAACAATATAATCAAAAATAATTTAAATATAATTACTTACTTGTGCGCATTTGCTATTAAGCTTTTCATTTTCGAGTAACATTCGATCATACTCTTCAGTGACAAACATGGATAAAAGATACGAATCTTTGGTTTCTGGTATCAATTTTCTCTTCTAAAAATTATTATTAATTCAAATAAACATACTTATTAAATTCATTCTAAATCATACATACTTCGCCAAACAATCCGCTCTTTTTATCAGGATATTTTCGAAAATGAGCATGATTATTTTTTTGCATCTTGCGACAAGTGGAACAATACCGATTTACACGATAACCAGATGAAAAATATGAAAATCCTGAAGGGAAAATTTTTTAATTTCTCATTTAAAGATTCAGATAAAATTTGATTTAAAATACAATATACAAAAGTTAAAAGATCTGAAACTTTTCACTGAGACAAATTAAAATTTCATGCATTTAAAAGGTGAGAAAAAAACCTTTGCGACGAATATTCTTTTTCTTCTGCTTTGGCAAATGTTTCTGTTCTTCCTCTTCATCATAAGCATCACTCCTGTTTGATGCTTTTTCAACAGTAGAAGATTTCCCTCTTGCGGGAGATTTTTTACTTTGAGAAGAAATCTTTTTGGGAAAATCTATAATATATATATATTATAATAATTGCCCATAAAAAGCAAACTGAAAATTTGAATAAAACCAACTATTTACCCAAAGATAAGGCTGAATCGTTGCTAGTTGGTGTTGTTTTCTGTTCAGATGTATTCAATTGAGATAAATCTTGAAGAAGGCGATTCTTTTCTCGAATTAAAGATTTTATCTTAGCTTCTGAACGCCTGAGGTTAGTTTCCTTCGATTGCAACTGTTGCTTTAAATCTTCACAATTATGGCAAACAGGCTCTACTGAAGTCTAATAAAACAACAACAACATAAATGCATATTTAACATCTATGCTTTTTTTTTATTAAATAGACTCAACCGGCAATGATAAACCACTAAAAGCATCATCCTGCCCTGCGGTCGATTTGGAGAGAAGAGATGCGAGGCGAAAATTTTCTTTCGTCAATCGAGTTATCTAAAAAAAATCAACGTCTTTCTTTGAGATGAAATTCAAAATTCCTACCTCCACTAAATTCCTACCTCATTACAAAGTGATGCACGGTCGTCTTCATAATCGTTCCTTTCTATATTGTATGCTACGTGTTTGTCAAGCGTTGTGTGACGCTAAAAGCAGACCAAGTGTAACAGATTTTTATATTAATTACACACATGTATCATAACAATGTAACATACAAAATACAACAATTGAAATTTAAAATTCAACAATTTCAATAGTTAAAAAAATAATAGATCAATTTTAAAAGGCATTGCAGAAAACAAGCATGCCTCATTTGTTAAAAATTTGGTAAATAAAAAGGGGTGCTGCTTACTTTTCCAAGAAAATTTTTATTTCGCTCGTTAAAAGGCAATGGCAAAACATCATCTTCATCCCTGGAATATGTTAAATTAAAGTAATACTGCCTACTTCTTAAAAGCAGAAATCAATTATTACATTGCAATAAAATTACAACTCTGAACGACAGTAACTGCGACTGAACTATTTTAAAAATATAAACAGTGGTTGTCGTTAAATCATATTAAAATATGATTCTTCTCGAAGAATATACATATAAAATAACCTGCTAATTTACACTTACAATCTGACTAATCATATATCAACAATTATAATATATTCAGAAAATATTTTCAAGTTTTGCAGTATAAAACTTTAATAATTAAGTAAGAAAACGTACATCAATAAGCAATCAATGCTTCTGACAAAAACTGAACAATTACTTTGCAAAGATAAAAAAGCAAGTTAATAGCAAAAGCTTTTTGAGAATTTAATTAAACATTAATTGAAAAAATAATGCAACTGCTAGTTTCATAATAGAAACAATAAGCATTATATATATATACATATATATATAACAAGCGTAGTAGAAGTATTAAAAGTCAAAAACCGTTATTATTTCATAATTCATAATTTGATAATTCAATTAATCCATTAGTCATGTAACAAAAAGACTTACGACACGTCTTCGTTCGGATGTTTTTCAACCTTAGCATTGGTCAAACTTCCTCTGTCAACCATAGATATATCCTTAACTTTCGCCATCTCTGTATTAGTATGCTTTCGTACTAAAATATAATAAAAAACAACACAACAATATTTATGTCAATAGTACTTTATTATCTTATTATTCGAACTAAACTTTCACAATATAAAGGAATTAAGATATTGTGAATAAAATTATTAAATATTAGAAAATATAAATAAACTTATAGTTAGTTTGGCTCACCTTTTCCATCACCGCTTTTACTTTTTTTGCCATCTTCAGTGCTACGAAGAAGTTTCCTTAACTGCGCTTCATCTTGCTTCTTCATAAAATTAAGCTTTGAAATTTTTGAAGTGTAAGATGAAATTTTATGAATTAAATCTAAAAGAATAATCATTTAAAATACATTTCAATCAATAACTTTGCACAGTTATTCATTTTGCAAATATTTCGCACAAATTAAAATTAAAATTTTATTCCACTCAATTTGCATTAAATTTAACTTCCCTGTAATTCAGCACAAATTTTTATCATCATTCAGCAATAAAAAATTATTTTTAACATACATAAGTACTGTTCAGAACAATTCATGTTAAATTTCATTTCAATAAAATTTAACATAATCATGCCAACTGAATTTGGCACATACATTTTAGATATAAAACAAAACAACAATTGAACGTCATTTTCTTAGAATATTATCAACAAATTGACAACGGATTACTTTATTCAGTAAAGAAATATTTCCAGATAAACCACAACTACTATTACATCTTAATATTACAGTCTGAAAAGACTACAATTTTATTTAGCCAAATTATATATGCAGTTCACATTACTTTAAGCAGAAAAATTGTAATTTCAAAAAAGTCTAGCTTGAAATATAACTGAAATTTTTACATTAACAAACTATATTACAGATTATTTTATAAAGAAAAAAACAAATTCATCTCATATAGCAATAAAACAACGGAAATAATGTAGGATATTAATAAAAAAACGCTTAAATATATTATTTTAAATCATTCCACAGTGTTAAAAAAAGTAAAAACGAATGTAAACTTCGTTGAAATTTTAAACATATATAAAATACCAACCTTTGACTGCTTTGTCATCTTTCGACTTCTTTGCTTCATCAATAAGAAGTTCAGCTTTTCTGGCAGTCATCTGAAAATTAACTGCTGTTTTATCATAGTTCATTAATTGAATATTATCATAATAAAAAATTAATTACTGATTCAAATTTAAAAACAAATCTTCTAAGAACCTAAAAAAATAAACATACATTTATAAAAAACAATTAAAAACCCGCAAGACTACTATCATTGAAAATTAAGTACGTTATACTGTAAATACAGTATAATAGCAGTAAAGTATTAAAGAATTGTTTTAGATTTACAATTATGAATATATATAATATATAATTACATTATAGTATTTAGGAAAACTTTTACCGTATTATTTTTAATATTTGATTAATTTTCGGATAAATTAGCCTAATAAAATCGTTATTGTGTGAATTTCGCTGTTATTTAAAATTTATTCGCATTAAAGTTTAAAAATTTATATATAATCCATTCATAACATTTAAAGTTTAAAAAAGTTATGGTTTATTCCAATTTAAAGCAAATTTTCTTATCGTATGTGGATTCGCATAAAAATTTTACTAATTTTCTTATTTTATTGGCATAAAGTGATTTTTCCATGATTTGCTCATACAAAACTGTCTATTAAAATTATAAAAATATCAGTTAAATTATTTCAAATAAAAATTATTCAGATAAAATTATAAGATATATGTGAAAATAAAATCCCAAGCTGCATATAAAAATTGGGAACACTCATAAATGGCCTACGACTTTAAACTAATGAAAGAATAACCCACAAAATTTATTCTCTAATAACAAAGCCGAGGTAAAAATTTGTCGAAAGTTGGATGACCCCAAAATAAATTTAACTTTTCCAATTTTAAATAATGACAATTATTTCTATCTGTGTCATAATATTTAACATATGCTATTAATCAACATTTAAAATAAAACATTAAAACAGTAGATATTCCACTTTTCAGAATTCTGTTTTATAATTTATTTCAAAGACGCATTTTTCAATTTCCTTCTTGTTGTATACTAATCCTTACTGTACCACCAAATTATTACTTGCACATCATTATTACTGTATGCGTGACTTGTAACTCATTACTAATAATAAACATTACGTAACCCAGAGGTAGTGACACTTAGAACACAACACTTTTATTTTTTCCATAGCTATTTATCGCATGGTAGACTGACCGACTTGGACACAGGGTTCGGAGCATACGAACCTGAATATCAGAATTACTGTGACTGATATACTGTATTTTGGCTAAAAAAAGGCCCTAACGAGACACTTCACTGGTAACCCGCTTGCTCAGAGCGATCTTTTGGGACCCTAAGATGGCCTCTTCCAACGTCACGAATTTGAGAAACACCGTTTCACTGCAGCTCCCCAAGTTCTGGACCTCTCAACCGCAGGTTTGGTTCGAGAAAGCTGAACCGCAGTTCCACATCGCCATATTTCTACTGACACGACCATGTATTAATACGTCCTCAGCGCACTGGATCAGGACATTGCGTGCCGAATCACCGACTTCCTTCGTCACCCACCTGCTACAGATAAATACAAAAACATAAAGGCACTTCTGACGAAGATTTTTGTTCCCAGCGAAAGCGAACGAGCGGCCAAACTGGTGCATATGGATGGGTTAGATGATCGCACCCCATCCTAGCTAATGAGTGAAATGCTCGCCTTGTTGGAGGGCATTAGCTTTATTTCTTGTTCCGGCAAATATTCCCGGAGCAAATGCTGACCTACATTCGTCTGTTGCTATTGGACGGCAGTTTCAAATATTTCCAACCCTGTCACAGTCAACAACGCCAAGTGGTGCTTTTACCACTAGAAGTGGGGCTCAAAGGCCGGAAACTGGCGCCCGCATTGTGATTATCCGGCTGGCCATCGGCAAGCAAACGTCGCCCACTTCACGACACCTAGTAAACTACATTTTCTATACGCCTGGGATCGCATTTCCGGCCGTCGATTTTTGGTCGAAACAGGCAGAGCTTAGTGTCGTTCCTCCCAGAAGTATCCAAATGTGTACTGCAGTACCAGCTCGCTCACTGCTCGCAGCTAACAACAGTAATCAAGACGTATGGCATCGCACACTACCACTTGACTTCCGCCAACGCCGTTAACAGTGGACGTTCACTGTTGCTGATGTCTCGCAATTGTTGCTCGGCGCCGACTTCCTGCGCGCACACTCCTTGCTGCTCGACGTGAAAACTCAACGCTACGTCGATTCCGAGACGTTCCATTCAATCAGGCAAATTGCGGCGCACGCAGCTGGTCAACGCGCCTTATCTGTGCTCTATCGCCTCCCATACCAACGAATATGCCAAACATTTGGCCGGATTTCCGGCTATAACCACACCACAGTTCACTACGGCACGGCGTTGCACATCATATTCAAACAACCGGCCCGCCGCCACACTCCCGCACGCGTTGGCTACCACCGCACAAGTTACGAATAGCCAAAAGTGAATTCCACAAAATGGAGAAGATGGGCATCATGTGCCTCTCGAACAGCCCATGGGCATCGCCCTTCGATATGGTACCAAACGCGTCTGGCGGTTGGCGAGATTGTGAAGAACGAAAATACATTCTTTGATGTACCTCACATCCAAGAGTTCTCGGCGAACATTCACAAAACCAAGATTTTCTCCAAAATCGACCTGGTGCGCGGCTATCACCAAATCTGGATCTACCCTGATGATATCGCCAAGTCGGCTGTTACCACCCCGTTTGGGCTTTCGAATTCTTGCGCATGCCTTTCGGCCTAATGAACGCCGCCCAGGCGTTCCGACGGCTCATGGACACCGTATGTCGCTGACTGGATTTCACATTCATATACCTGTGCGCCAACATCTCAACCATTTGCGCCAACTTTTCCAGCGCATAAACGACCATGGCCTAATCATCAACCTAATTAAATGCCAATTCGGACTCACCTCTATCGATTTCTTAGGCCATCGTATCAACCAGCACCGCGCAGTCCCACTGCCGGACAATCTGGAAGCTGTGCATCAATTCGCAATGCCTACGTTGGTGAAAGCATTTCAGGAGTTCGTGGGAATGGCCAATTTTTACCACCGTTTTGTGCTCTCCGCCGCCCAAATCTCGCAAGTTCTATACAAGACATTGGCCGGAAATCTCAGAGAGCTGGTATGGGATGAAACAACTTCAGCTGCTTTCGACAATATCAAAGAAGCGTTGGCAAAAGCAACGATGTTGGTCCATCCGCAGCCTAACGCATTGACAGCAGCTACAGTGAAAGCATCTGGTACTGCCGTCGGTGCCGTGCTGGAACAACTGGCAACCGCTCGCCATCGACAGAGAGCTTTTCGCGCTCTACCTGGCCATCCAACACTTTTGGTACTTCATCGAAGGCCGACACTTCATAGCCTTCACCGACATAGCCCACCGACTTTGGGCTACTACTATTGCGAAAGCATCTGACCGATGATCATCTCGTTAGCAGCGGCATCTGGCTTACATATCAGAATTCACAACAGACGTGCAGCATGTCTCCAGAAAGTGCAACCAAGTTGCCATCCACGCTTTGGCTCCTGAAGTGGACTACGCTGCCATTGCAACAGCACAAATGGTCCATGAGGAAACCCAAGCGTACCGCAACACCCCGTGCGGCTTAATCTTAGAAGATGTCCGTTTCGGACCCACAGAGGCTACGCTCCTCTGCGCTCCACACGCTACGCTACGCTACCTGGACAGCCATGACCCATCATTCCCGCTAGCTGGCGCCGCCGCATATTCGACACTATACACGGTCTGAGCCACCTTTCATTATGCGCAAGTTTGTGTGGCATATCTTGCGCAAACAAGTCACCAGCTGGGCTGAGTGCTGCGTTCCTTGCCAAACTTCGAAAATTCAAGTCATATCAAGGCGCCACTGCAGAGTTTTCACCCGCCGGACCGCCGTTTCGACCACATCCACGTGGACGTAGTGGGCCCCTGCCGCTCTGCCGGGGCCATACACATCTCTTCATTATCATGGACAGGTTCACGAGATGGCCTGAAGCCATTCCATTGTCGGACACGTCCTCTATGTCATGCGCATGGGCCTTCATTGCCCACTGGATTGCCTGTTATGGCATTCCAATCAATATCTCGTCCGACAGAGGTGCGCAGTTCTCCGCTCTTTGGACAGCGCTCGCTCAGCTGATTGGCATCAGGCTGCATCGTACTACGGCTTACCACCCGCAGCCGAATTGCATGCTGCCTTAAAAGTGTGTATTAAGGCAGTCAGTAAAATTAAAGGGCATCCGATGAATTCGCGACTATTGCAAGGTTGTGCGCAAAGAATGAAGAAACGTTCAACCAACCGCTTTTGCACACGGAAGTAAGATGGTTGTCAAGAGGTGATTGCTTGCAAAGACTGTGTTGTTCTTGTTGCTGCAAAGCATAGAACTGTTGACTTGTATAACTCGACTGTGGAGTTTCTTGCGAATGTGGGCCAAATATTATGTGACAAGTTGAAGAAGTGTAAGAACCATCTCTTCTGTTTGGCAGACCTATATTCAAAATTTGATGAAATACAGAGGCAGATGGAAAAGATATAATAATCAAATGCAGAAAGATGTTTCAATTATTCAAGCACGAACAGTCCTAATAGGCTTCAAAGCTAAAATAGGCCTATTTGAATCTTTTACGGCACGAAGAGATTTTAAGTACTTTTAATTTACAGCAACTGAAAGAGGAGCAAATGATGTTTCAGACCGTGACCTGGAGATATACATGAATTACCTAGAAAAATTAAGGGAAGACTTTAAAGTGCGTTTTGAGGACCTGGAGAAAATGACGGTACCAGACTGGATAATTACACCGTTCGATACAGAAATAGAAAATGCCGACATTGAATTTTCTTTACAAGAGGACAACGTTGATATTATTGCGGATCTCGAGGCTAAATTATTGTTCAAACGTAAAAGCCTCAGTGAGTATTGGAGCAATATAAATATTACTACTAAAACACCTCGAGCTAAGTGCAGCAGTTCAGCCATTTCTACTTGCATTTCCAAGTTTGTACCTGGTTGAAGCTGGTTTTAGCCATGCAGATGCAATTTTAACAAACCAGAGAAACAGACGGAACCTGGAAATGCGTGGTGACACGCCAAAAACGCACCAATCTCCAGCTATCCTGGGTTCTTCTTTTGACGGTCCCGGGGGATTTCATTCCGTTCGGGCGCGAACAACAAGAACCAGCGAACTTGCTACACTGATTTCGAAGAAAGTCAGCGCGCTCGTACCAGTGCCTGCCTTCCGCGAAACTGCATGCCATCCTGACTCAAAGGCTTCCCAGTACGTCTTCATGCATGGGGACGCACATCGCAGCACGCTACAGAAGCCCTACGAAGCACCGTTCAAGGTATTACAACACGGTTCATCGTCTTTCGTTATCGACATCTGCAGCAGGCAAGAAACTGTCTCCGTCGACCGCCTTAAGCCAGCTCATCTCAACATTGACATGCCAGTCCGAATGGCACAGCGCCGCCGCCCTGGCCGCCCACTCACGCCAAGTACACCGTTCCTGCCGACTTACACAGCAGAACCAGAGACCACAAGCGCTCAGACAAGATCCGGTCGCCTTATCTGGAGTCCACGCAGACCCTGACGTTCTGGTTCTGGAGAATGTCCTTGTGGCGGATTAAATTGACCCACTTGGTCACCATACGAACCTGAATATCAGAAGTACTGTGTGTGATATGCTATAGTTTTTGGCAAAAACTAAAAAGGTCTAGCGAGACACTTCACTGATCAGATCAGTTAGTGAGTGTGTGATTGCGTGTGCGTGTGTGTATTAGTTTGTTATGCTCTCCTGCTGATGTGTTGTTCATTTTATTCTAATCTTGAATAAATAGTTATACCTTGCATTTCGTCGTGTATTGGTCTCGTAATGCCCAAGACCCGCCGGCAGAAAGTGAGGAAACGGCTGGAAGAAAACCACCAACTGTACACTTTATAGGCCCTCCCTAAAGCTAAAAATCTGACTTAAATTGCATGTTTTAAAGTAGGCAGTAATTGTGATGGATGAAATCATCATATTCTTAGCGTAATACTTGCTTATCATTATATATTTACAGTCTATTATTTTATCAACTGTTGAGAATATAGGTTAACAAAAGTTGATGTTTGTAACTGTAACCAATTATCGGTAGAAATGTGAGAGAATTGATTGATAGAAAATTGTGCCTATTTAATGTAATATGCGAAAATATGCATGTGAGAGCTAATACAAAACCTTGTTACACTATAAAAAATGCAACTTGTTTTCCGTTTTTAGCGTGTTTGTGTATGAAAAAATTGAGGATTATTGAAATTTGAAAGCATAGTACCGTAAAGTTTTATTCTACAAAATAGCACGCAAACTGAACAATTATTAAACAACGCGAGAATTTAAATAAAAGCAGAATTCGTGCAGGACGTACATAATAAGATTTTTACTTGATTAGAAAATTTGTCTTTATAAAACGTGTATAATATTTAGTATCCTGATCTTCTTGGGTTGTTCTTATTTGAATGCAAGCTGCATACTTCGCCTGGAGTCGGAAAAGTACTAGATAAGTGTCGGCGTCCATGGCGGTAAATTTCATAAGCTTTAACTTTCACTTCGCAACCTTTATAAAAGAATTTGCAATCTTGATTTTTGGGTCTAACTATGTAACATATAGTGTAAATTGCCATATCTAATTCTGGACTGGATCCAAGTAACACTGTTCCGGTATGTTTGGTTTTGCCATTCCATTTAAATCGAATGCTTGCTGTTGAATCCTGAAATCAACAGTTACTGACAACTGAAGTGTTTGATGTGTTTTTACCTTTCGTTGAATAACGAAACCACTGTATTTTAAGGCTCCCGTAAATTCTAAATAAGCAAGACGAATCCAATTATGAAGACCATGTACTTCTTGATTTTCTATTTCTCCCATAAAAACATGCTCAAAAGCGCTGCTATCAGGTGGTCCTTTCTTTCTTGAATAAGAATCAAACCAAAGACTGTGCATCCATTTTTTGAAAGATTTCATTGTCTGTGCTTCAGGTAAGCCTAAATATAAAATCAATGCTAATGTTGAATTTAAATCTACACATTTGAACAGTACCAATATTTTTTAAAAATACAAAAGTATGGTTCATCACATTCGTTTGCATTACTCGATTTATAAATGTTCTAACTTTTTTTCTTTGCTCTGCAGATGGCTTTTCTGCAGAGCCTATTTCAGGATTAAATGTATTCATTAAATCCAGGAAAGCAGCGACAGTTGGCTTTTTCTTATAACTTTGGCTTATGAAAGTTATAAATCTTAAAAAAAAGAATATTATAAATAAACTAAAACTGTAAATGCATACCTTTCCGGTGGAGGCTTTCCAACACTAACATGAAACTGATAATTAAACGTAGCATCCTTTAATGCAGCTCTGTTGACATCCACTGACTGTAGATCATTCATAATATTTATAAGTTCTTCATCAGATACTTTTAAAACTTCAGCGGATATTGATTTGAACAACAACCAAAGTATATGAAACCACAAATAGTTTTTCATTTGAACACTGAATGGTACCGTACCGACAATGAAATATTTTTATTAGTAAAATAATATTTTTAAAAATTTGTTATATACGTCTTTATTTATTTACTTAAGCAACAAAGCATTTGCGAATGAATAAATAATTTGCACAAAGAGTCATCCGTGAAAAAAGAATGTTGTGCAAGATGAATGCCAAACATTTTACTAATAAAATGCTAGCGTGGCTAGTACGTCAGAATAATTTATCACGCATCAATTTTTTATTATTAGCAGCTGTGAGGAATTTAGAATTCAGAAATTGCGGCTACATCTGAAAGTTGTTTCATTAAACACATTGAGCAGCTGTTGTTGGATATTATGCAGAATGATAATGATTAATAATAACCTGATTTAAAATTTGAATTCCTTGAAATAAAGCAGTTGAGTAAAAAACAAAAAATTTAAAATGTTATAAAATGAAATGATTAAAATTTGAAGATGGTAAACATTCTTTTAATAAATTTTATTAATTATCCCTCATTGATTTCAACAGTGATGTAAAATTGAATAAAATATTTGATAATTCTTAATTAATTTATTTATTAGAAAAACAGAAAATACTTTTAACACAAAATATTTTGAGCAGTTTAAAGTGGAAAAGCAACATTATTATAATTTTTTTTAATTACGTTTCCTATTTTTAAATTCAGCTTTAGAAAACAAAAGCATTGCGTAAAGTGTAATAACACAAAGCAGATACGAATTATAAATGAATGAAATAAAATATGCATAATTTGACTTTTTCAGATGTTTTATAACAGGTACTTTTAAGAATTCCCATTCATAAAATTGCATTTTCCATTAAACATCTTTAAAATAATAATATTTAAAATTGAAGTATGAAATGTAATGGTGTTTGCTAAATGTAAAACATTGCAATAGATGGAAACAGAAGAAGAGAAAAAGAGAATGCAATATTAATCAACTGAGCAATTTCCATAAATTGGCACTGTATCATTTTTCTTCTTTGCATCTGCTTCTGCTTGTGGAATACGGTAATCATGGACGAGATGCGTTTTCGGCCTGAGGCAGATGTCACCAGCTTTAGGATAGGCAGTTGACATGAAATTTTTACCATTTCGCTGAATGTAATAAGAAACAACTGTCACTTCACAACCTTTATAGTAGAATCTGCATGGTTTCCCTCCTGGACGGAATAAATAGCAAAGAGTAAATATGGCCATGTCGAATTCTGGACTAGAACCTAGCAGCATTCCGCCAACAGGCTTTGTAACGTTACTCCACTTGAAACTTATTGTTGCGACAGAATCCTACACAATAAATTATATAACAATATTTTTGAATTAAAAAAATATATGAAATATTTGGTTCGATTTATAAAAAAAAAATTTTTCATAACTTGGCAAAAACAAGGTTTAAAAATGATCTAGGAAAAATTATTTGTAAAGTGTATATTTATTTATTTCATTAATCAGTTAAAACATTCAACATTACTTTTAAAAAATAAGAGCAAAAACATATTTAAATAGTTTCAAAAATGTTATCACAAAAAACTAATTGAATTTTTGTTGTTTATTTCTTAGAAATTTAATATATACTTCATTGATATGAAAATGGGCTTCCCACACGATAATGCTTTAATAATAATTAATTGTCTGCGGTTTATATTAAAATGAAAAAATTACTTGTCTTTCACTAATAAAGCCAATGTAGTCTAATTTGCCTTTGGATTCTAAATATGCAAATCGAATCCAATTGTGAAGACCTTTCACTTTTTTCCCTTCTAATTCTCCAATGAAAACATGCTCAAAAGCACTGCTATCTACTATTCTTTTTCGTCGAGGAAATGTGGTGAACCACAATTTTTCCAACCATTGCTTGAAAGTTTCAATTGAATCAGTTTCAGCATAGTCTAAATGATTGGTCATTATTATTTTATTTTAATATTAAAAAAAATTTTTTTTTTAAAATTTACTTAGTTTTTTCAGGAACTGATAAGTGACGTTCATGACTTTGGTTTTCATTACTTCTCTCATGAAGGTATCAATTCGTTTAAACTTTCTTGGGCTTTCAATTTCTTGTCGACCAATTTGAGGCTCAAACTCTTCCATGAGTTGCAAAAGTGCTAGTACCGTTGGTTTCTTTTGGTAACTTTTGCTAATGCATGGTATGAATCTGAACAAGCAGTTGTCATTTCAGTATTGCTGTTTTGTGTTTTCTTATTTTCTACTTACCTATATTGTGCATTACTTCCTTGCTTGATGTGATCTTGGTAATAAAAAATTGCATCATTTGGGCCCGCAGCGTTCTCATCCACCAGTTGTAACGTGTAAGCAATTTCATTGATAGCTTCATCAGGAACGTGCGGGAATCTAGCTGAGACAACATGGAAGAAAACAAGCAAAAGCAGCATTGTTATTTATAAACGTTGAATTTCTAAAAACAATTGATTGCTGCTATTATTTCATCGTTTTTATTTATTTTTGTAAATTTACTAGATATTTTTTAAATATTTTTAAACAAGTATTTGTATAAATTCATTTAGAAAAGAATATTTGCTTATCTTATTCATGCTCTTGTTAACTTTGTTAAATATCAGATATTTTTTCTTGCAGATCAGTTCAAGAAATGTTAATTTATAAAATACATATCAATCATTAAAGAACACAAGTTTTTGCTTTCTGTTTGCTTGAAAATGATTTTTGTATAATGCTGAAATTATTACTGACTGTGTACTGAAATTTATAGCAATAAAAATTTTTTAATACATTCGATTTTAATAGAAAAACTGATGTAAATATATTTGATAATAATAGACAGTTTATTTCAAGTTCACTTTGTTTGTTGCATAGCATACTTTGTATCGTAGCTCTCAGAATGTTTGCATATCTATTTATACATATTTAGACAAAATATTATGATAAAAATGTCAAAATTTCAATCTTATTTGTAAAATTGAAAGTTATAAATCTTTTAAATTTTCAGAAAATGTTAAAAATAAACCAAATTCCTCTTTTCCACCACTACTGATGCGACTAAATGGAACGTTATTATCGCTTTTCGTGTACTTGATACAATATTAGGTTTTCGGATATAGAAAGACTTATCACTAGAAATTTTTGATAAAAAATGTAAAATAAATTAGAACAATGGTCGCATGATTTTTCAAATAATTAAAGTGCTTCAATAATATTTACCTTTGTGCATTTGTAAAAATTTATAAACAGGCAATTCAACATGAAATCTACTGTGAAATGAATATGAAACCAGCGTGCAAGTTTTCTCTGCTTATATTGTTTACAGTCTTTTTCTACAGTTATGCATTCAATTCAGACTGCTTTAAACAACTAGCTGTTGATCCAACTCGACAACTAGTAGTTCATCTGTTTGAATGGAGATGGACTGATATTGCGATGGAATGTAAAAATTATCTTTGGAAAAGTGGAATTGGTGCCGTTCAAGTGTCACCACCAAACGAACACATTATTATTGTAGAAAATAATGATTTACCATGGTGGAGTCGATATCAGCCAATCTCTTATCAATTATACAGTCGAAGTGGTTCTGAAAAAGAATTTATAAACATGGTTGAAGAATGTAATAAATACGGAATCCGGTATGTATATGCAAATTGAAAATAATTTAAATGTATTGCAAAAAATAAAATAAAATTTACCTTAAACATATAAACTAATTGTAAATGATGATGACAATGACCATTTGTATAAGTGGTAAATTAGTATTACAGTTTGACAGTTGAAGAAGAAGAAGAAACAATAAATGAAAGCAATAATTCTAGACGTATATTGGAAGTAGAAACTAGATGTTTATCTTAAACCGGAAAAAGCTGAGCTGATTTTATTAGACAAGAGCATTTATTTTTTGAGGTTAATGATAGCATGCGAAATAGAATTGATCAACTGTCACAGAATATGATAAAATACATTACAACAACGCTTTTTATGCAAAACAAACAAATTTGGCTTATCAAATAGTTCTGGATATTTGTAGTGATTGAATGACAAGTGAAAATAGTTTTCTGATGCTGAACATTATATATGAACACTTCAATGATCTGCTCTCATTTTCAAATGCCAGTTTACTTCCTTGTTAATTTCATTTTCTGTTGCTGAAAGAAAATCAGCAAAAATAAAAAATGCTAATTTCAGTGCCAAGAACAAGAAGCAAAAACAATATTATAAAACTGTTGCAAATATTTCAATTTAAATTTTTATCTGTTTTATAAATGTTTCACAAATTTAACTTTCTTATCAGTTTTCACATGTATAAAATAATAAATTTATTAATGAATTAAAGTAGAACGAACGTCTTTTGAATAATTTGACAATTTATACATGAAAATTGAATATCAGCAAATGAAAATTGACAGTTAATTTAATTTTGACTTGTTTACTTCAATTAAAGCTATTATAGTAACTAATGGATTGCATAATTAATTTTTCGACTTCAACTTGCTTTTATAATCCAAAAAATCCAACTTGCATCTTTTTGAAAATGAAACAATTTAATTAAGTTAATAATTTCAAATATCTGTTTATTAGATGAACACAAGATTTTTTTTTACTACTTGCCTTTGTATTTATATAGTTGTCGAAAGTTTGAAAACGCTGAACAATATTATTCAGCTTGAACAACGTTTGAACTGCAATTTTACAGGAAATGACAAAAGTCATCGATGTTGCGGAACTTTTTATTTTTTTTTTAATTCTTCATTTTCACCTATTTACTATTCTAACCTGTTCTATCTTGTCAGTGACAAGCGAAGCGTTTTGTAAAGCATTTCAAATGGAACAATTTTAAAATTGCTACAACCAACGAAAATGTACAATCATTGCTTATTTGAAAATTTTTCTATTTTTATTATTATTTCAGTTTAATCATTATTGTTTAAATTTAAAATATTTCATTCAAAATCCAATTTCAAAAAAAAAAACAATAATTCACGTTCATAAATTTCACACACACACATCTATATATATATATGTAATATACATAGTAAATAATGCGGAAATGAAGAAAAAGCATTATTTTTTCAAGCTCTTTCATCAAAATATTAAACAAAAAATCAATACAACAAATTTCATGCATTTGTAGAGCATTGAAAATATTTTAGAATTATAGTCGACATAGTGATCAATCACATGGTGGGTGCAAATATGGAAGGTTACGGGTGGCATGGTTCCTATTTCAAATCAACACCATTTGAAGAATATTTCCCATCTGTGCCATACAACGAGACCGATTTCCATGATAAAATTTGCAATGGAAACATTGAAAATTATGAAAATCGTTGGCAAGTGCGTAACTGTCGTCTGGTAAACTTGGTCGATTTGGATCATTCCAATCCAAATGTCCAAGCTTCAATTGTTGCTTACATGAATCGTCTGATTGACATCGGCGTCGCTGGATTCCGCATTGACGCAGCCAAGCACATGTGGCCAGATATGTTGAGAAAAATTATCTACCAATTGAAACCACTGAATTCTGCATATTTTCCAAAAAGTACAACATCACAATGTTGCATGTGTTGTATTGTAACGGTTTTTTGTTGTAAATTGAAATTTCTTCAGATCAATGTCCATTCATTTTTAATGAAGTGATCGATCAAGGCGGTGAACCAATCAAAGCCGAAGAATACTTGGATATTGGTCGTGTGACCAATTTCAAATATGGTCTCGACTTGTCAGCAGCCGTGAGGAGGAGAAAAAATTTCAAATATTTGTTCAACTTTGGTGAAGCTTGGAATTATTTTCCCAGCAACGGTGCTTTGGTATTCGTTGATAATCATGATAATCAGCGTGGACACGGAGGAGGAGGATCAGTGTTGACTTTCAAGGATGGAAATGCGTACAAAATGGCCGTGCATTTCATGCTTGCCTGGTCTTACGGATTGCCAAGATTGATGTCCAGTTACTATTTCAATACTGCAAATCAAGTAAGCAATAAATTACAATAGCAAAACAATTGCAGTTCAAATTGAATACAATTTTGTTTTTCATCAAAGGGTCCACCATCAATCGGCTTTCCCCTGTTTAATACAACAAGTCCAATGTTCAATCACGATGGAAAATGTATCGCATCAACCGGTTGGACGTGTGAACATAGATGGCCTTCATTTTATCAAATGAGTCTATTTCACCAGAATACCAGCAACAAAGCGATCTGGAATATTGTAGTCGATGAGCACCGAATTGCTTTTTCCAAAGGAAACAATGGATTCTTCGCTTTGAACAATGATCCAACCGAGAATTGGATTCTCCACGTCAACACCGGACTTCCTGCAGGCTATTACTGTGATCACATCACAGGAAATTTAAATGTTAAAAGAAACAGTTGTTCTGGAAAAACGGTTTTTGTAAATTCAAATGGTCGGATAGACTTGCTTGTAAGAGCTGAAGAAACATTAGCCATCAGTTCGATAAATGCTCTGTCCAAATTTAAATCATCGTACAGAAGAACAATAGTATTTGTCAAAAAGAAGACCAAAATTGGAGAATATCTATTCATGAGAGGTAGAAGACCATCGTCAGATTCAAGTGAGTAAGAGAAAAAACAAGTCAAATTTTAATTTATAATAAGAGAAAAAAAAACAATATTTCAGCACGCTTGCAGAATCTGTGGAAAAATAAGTATACCATACCAATAGTACATATTGCAGACTATGATCCAAGTTTCACAGACTATCACCAGTGGAAGCAACACGATAATATGCTTCAGTGGTCATTGTCAAATTCAAAAATAGCATCAAAAGAAAAAAGTAAGTCAATTGAATACTGTAAAACTAAAATGAGAACAATTACTACAATTGTTATTTTTCAGAATCAACAGTTGAAAGCTTGTTCAAAATGGGAAGTCCGTTAATTTGGACTACTGATGATAAGCGTAGCAACGCTTACAACATTTACAACAGATACGGAACTCATTATTGGATGCTGGATGTGATGATGGATTGTTCCAAAACTGAAAATGATTGGTTTGAATTTCAGATAATCAAACAGGATGGTGAAGCGGAAAAAATTATCAATATCAAGCAGTGTGAAAATGCTTATCTTTTTCTATTGGGAAGAAAAATTAATCATCACCTTGCTCGCTGCGGTTATATAAACATTGTTGAATATGGTATGCAAAACTGCACAATGGATCTTGAGAAAATTTAATTTCCTTACAAAAAATATTAAACAAGCATTAGTTTTTACAACTGCATGATAAATGTGCAGTAAAAGATGAAAAAAAAACTCGAATCGCAAATTCAGAAAAGCATCTATAAATCGAATCTTTTGCTGAAATGTGAAACCAGTAAGATCAATTATTTAAATCCATTGCATCAAGTAGATGACTGCAATTATCATCAATCAAATTATAAAGGGGTTTTTGAAATCAAGATGATGAGGTAGTGGTATTTGTTACTAAAAATCAATAATTAATAAATAATTTAAACAATAAATAAAAATAAATGTTTTTTACTTTCAGTTTCCAATTCTTTGATTGCTCGATTGCATTCTTCAATTTCTTTTTGATGAGCCTGTATTCGCGATTGAAGAGACATCACATATGCAGCAGCGCAATTTAAAATAGTCGCTCGAGATGACTAAAAAAAGTCCCTAAGTATAAATAATAAGAACAACAAATCATTTTAAAATAAAAATATACAGATATCAAAAAAAAATAATGTACAACATTCAAGTATACTAATCAAGTAATAATATCATCATCGCAAAATACAAAATATAACATATGCATGTACTTTCGAATCTAATTTCATTGGCAACGCTTCCCTCAGCAACGTGAATGCCTCTTTGATTTGATTGCGCCTAGACCTTTCTAAAGCATTATGCAGAGCTCGTCGAGTTGCGGAATTTTCCGCATCGTTGTTTGTTGAATTACTGCTGTCCAACGAACAATTTCCTTCTTCTACATCCAATCGACAAGACTTGGAACTAGATGAGCGATTACTCCTAAATTGAAACGAATTAAATTAAAACAGGTAATTAAGGAAAACATGTTTTAAAAGCTTTAAAGTATAAAAAGAATTATTACAAATAACACAGACTGTCAGTAACTATATATTTATTAATTAATAACGTTTGTTTCTATCTTCAAAAACATGTAATGAATTTACTCAAAGACGTCAAAAATATAAAACCAGCCAAGATGATAGTAAATTCAAATTAAAATTAAAAAATACAACTCAAAAAAGATATACTTCCAAATGTGCTTTTACACAAAGCTTACTGATGGGGATATTTCATTTCACTGCTGTTGTGTTCACCGGAAAAACTCGCAAACTCTTCGATCAAGCGAGCTGAGGTGGATGATTCACGTAACTAAAACATCTGTGTACATTCGTAAAATGTACGTAAAATGATGCTTGTATATTCGTAAAATACACAAAAAATAATAACTTATTCCACATTAAGAAAACAATATGTATATAACAATATATTTTATCATAAATAAATATATTTATTTTATTAAATTTATATCTGTATTTAAATAAATTTAGAAAATTATCTAACCATTGTAACGACGTATCATCAAAACCTATCAGATGTAACATGTAATAAAAAATTAAAAATTATCAACTTCATTAAAATTAAGCGTTGCAAACTCTGAGTACAATAAGCTAAATAATCCTCGCTACTGCAAAAGCAGTGAGACGAAAATATTTACTTTGGTAATACAAAACTGATAATCAAGTTAAATATTTATAAAAATATTTGCAATAATTCAGAAACTGGATTTTGTATGCATGAATTTTAATTTTGAAGCTGTTTTAATGTAAAATTACATTTTATGTTTATGATAAATAACATGAATTGTATTTTAAAAAATGTCATTCATGTCAGAAAGAACGATAAAATTTAAGTATCATAGCCTCTAATCTCCATAACAACAACATGACTTGTTTATTAAAAATAATTTAAAATACTGTTCTTTAAACTGAAGCAGTGAAAGAAGAGATACAAAAACTGTTATTAAGTTTTAAGTAATATTAATCATGATGAAAATGTGATAAAATGTTTAGAAATTGAATGATATTTATTTGAAACAATGACATATATAACAAACATCATTTTATCATTAAGTCAAATAATTTATTCGCAATGTCTGTATTTTATGAGAAGAAAATTATCAGCAGATATTAGTCAAATCAAAGTTGTAATCAAAAATTTACTGACAGTTATGATTTACATGTGCAAAAATTTTTAAGTACCATAAGCAATCAAATATACTATTTATATTGTTTATTATAAATATATTTTACAAAGATATTTTCACACCAACAGCTTGTCTAAATCTAATTAAAGATGATTTTGGTTATCATTCAGTAAACCAATTATTTAGAAAATTTGAATAAAATGAAAGCATTTTATTTTCTATGATCATCAATTTTTAGATTAAATTTATGGTAATACTTTTGAAATGAAACATTAATTTAAAAATGCCATTTAAATGAAATAATGATTCATGCTGACAAACAACTTGCGTAATAAGGAAATTTTATTTTGTAAAATTTTTATTAAAACAAGAATAATGCTCATTTTTAATTTGTTTTTAGTAATGCAAGAATGCTGAATGCAAGTTATTAACTGCAATTTATAATCTACAACGTTCACAAATTAAAAACGTTTCATTTGAGAATTTTATTCCAAATATCTTAATTACAGATAAATTTCTGGTTGCAGCAGTTTATTCTCACAGTTGGTGAATTAGATGATGGACGTTACTAATTTCATAATTAAGATGACTAGATATTATCATATAAATGTTACATTTGTGCTAATATTTTACTGCATTTAATAAAACTTTAAGCATTTTATCCGATTGATTTAAGATTATAATAATGATTTTAATATAGAGAAAAAATTTTAAAGTGCAAAAGTCTTTTAATAATTTTTATGCTGATAGAAGTTTACTGCATATGAAAGAAATTTATGCGAAATATTAGAATGATTAAAGGTGTTAAACATGTTTTTTTTTATTTACAGCACAACACAAAATAAAAAAAAATAATACCATTCAATTTTGAAACTATACCAGTTGTAAAATGTTAATGAGTTTCGTTAAATGAAGTTTCAAAATTTTCAATGTTTGACTCATGTTTATAATTATTGAAAAGAATAGTAGCGCTGTTGCAAGATTTATGTTGAATTTCTTATGTTTAACTTGCGTATTTTCAAAAAACTGTAACATTAATCAATTTTAAAATTTTAATTATAAAGCACATTATGGATGCATATAAAATTACAGCTAGGAAAGTGATAAGTTTTAAGTTTGTTTGTATATAATTAGTAATGTAGTTTTATTTTTGGTGAATAATTGCTGCATTTTAATTATCAAATTTTAAAAATGAAAGTAGTTGAATCTGAACTGAAAAGTGAAAGAGTTTAAAACAGAATTAAAGCATAAAAAGACGCATTTTTTCTTAAATTTTGAAATAAAACATGAAAATAATTTCGTGTTGCAGTTAGCATAATATTTGATTAATCAGTAAAAATTACAATAGCATAAAGCAACAATTCTGCTTAGATCAGAACTCTTTTCATTGGATATTGTTTCACATATAGTAATTATATAATGTTTAAATTTATATGAGACAGATTTTATTTACGCTTCTTGTAAACGTTTATTAATTCTTTTCATATATAAAAGTTGTAATTGTTTAATAAATACGTTATTGAAGCGAACTGTTCGTATCTGGTCGTTAAGACGACCAGACAAGAGGCGGAAGTTCTTGCACAGCTTGCATTAACCGCCCGCTGGATATTTCTGATAACTTTATCAAATTGATGCAAACTATGTTGTTGTTGAAAAGTTTTACAGAATTAAGCCATTTTTAATAGAATTGTAAATTCAAGTGCAATTTCCAGCAGAGTATAGATCAGATATTAAAAACTTCTCAATTAAAGCGCGTATTTTTTCGAATGGACTGTTTTAATGTAGAGGAAAAAAATGAATCCATATTTGATACTGCTCACTCGTGATGGGTTCTTGCAGTGAAAAAAGGATGACATAGAAGAACTGAGATTGGCCATGACACAGATTAACGGTCTGCTATTGTAGTATACGTTAATTAGCCGCTCAGCTACTGGAAATTAAGCCGCTAATCGTTCCGTTGCAATGGTGATCATGCAAAGCAATAAACGACTGACCATCTTGGACAATTTGTCATCATTAAAATCACCTACTGAGAAGTGTAATTGCCAATGGAACAATAGGACATCGTCGACGCGGAACGGACGCTCATGTTCAACCTAAGCTAACAAGAGAGCTACACCGTCGGTGGTGACTTAGCGCCTGCACAGATCATCTGCGCTCAATTAGCCCCGAAGAACCTCATTGTCAACTATAATAAAAGCACATTCACAAATTATACAGATAATCATGACAAAAGATTATTCTATTCTTCAAAAGAGACAAACTATAATATAAAGTTACACATTTTCAAGTGTTTATTTATGTAACAATATAGTTATTCATTTTTATTTTTACCTTTTGAAAGGCTTTTATTAAAAGCAGTTCTTATAAATTACTTTATATATTATAAATTATTGCTTAATTAAATATTTATTTCAAAATTTGTAATTTTATAAATGTATATTTGCTTCATTTCAAAATACTGTAAAATATTTAAAAAATTTTTTTTCACATTTACACTTTACAAAATAATTAATCTGCGTTATTATAGATTGTTTTTATGAAAGATAGCATAAAAAATCTAAATGTTGATAAATAAATATTGAAAAATATCTGAAATTATAATTATATTTCATTAACGAATATTAATTTTTGTGTTCTGTAAATTCTTAACAAAAGTAATTTATCATATTAATTGATTTATAAAAAGATTTTGAATTTTTCAGTTACAAATGCAATACACAAAAGTCTATACTTTCAACTAAACTGAAATAATTTTGCAGAGAAGTTAAGCATACATTAAAAAAATTGTATCTTGGGATAAGTTTTAATAAGTAAATAAGATTAAATTTGATGGAAGAAATTACAGTTATTAGAGCAAAAAATTTATGAAAACAACTACAAAACTTGCAACAATTTTTGTTTTTTAATATTGAAAGTTGTAAACAATAGCTGTTTTATATTTATTATTTTTATTAGTGCAATATTCATTATTTTATGGAATTTCATTAAATAATAATATATAGCTTTATGGAGTATGCTTTTTTTGAAATCGTTCTATAATTCAAATGCATAACAAAAAAAATAAAATAAGTTAAAAATAATATAATTTGAAATATTAAAAATATTAAAAAGCATTTTACTGCAAAAATGCTTCAAAGTTTGTTCATGTGCAACTTAAAATGGATAAACTTGAACTCAGTTTTAATGATAATTGAAAGTGCAAATTTTTATTTTAAATAAGCAAAAATTAAAGTATTATTTATTCATCGTATAGTTTATAAAAGTATATAAATTAATTTTTAAATATTTCATTTGTAATTTGGTAAATATAATTTGGAAATAAATTTTATAAATTAAATATTTCATCAGAAATTGGCAGCTCTAAAGTGAACTCGCAGGTAAGAATAACATTTATATAACTATATTTCAATGCACAATTTAAAGCAAGTAATTGAAGATGCTTTGTAGGAAATTTAATTCTGAAGAAGGCAGGTTCTCTAAGACACATTTTGTCGATATAATTTAGTTTGAATTCAAAGCTAGAAGCAAAATCAGCGCGTCATTTGATATTGTGTCATTTGTATTAGTGAAGTGATCCGATTATAGATGCGCTGATTCCTAGTCAACACATTTTTCTAATCGACCAAAAGAGCTTTCAATTTTGAATTTAGATAATTGATTTGAAGTTAATAAATATCTGTTTATAGCTGCATGAGTGTATTGGCAAATGAAGACGTTCACATGCAGGTGTCGATTAAGCTGGATCAATGTTTGTCCTACCAGAGGGCGCTAGCTTTTGATCAGCATTACACACTTGTACTGTAGTCCATTTAAAATTCGACACATTTCCGCTTTGCTGTGATTGGTTGTTGATGTCATCTCTTCATGAAAGCATCAGCAAATTATACTTGTATCACGTGGAAAAGGAAAGAGGTATCAACGTTTGCGCAAATTGAAGCCATACGAGCTCATTTATTCAATCATACGATATAAAGAAATTCTTTTTTCATCGGACATTTCAATGGAATCACCGAATATTTGCAAAATCTCAGAAGATAATCCGACGAAAGAAAGTTCAACAAAAATCAACTCACCGACCAGCAGTAAATTCAGCATATCAGACATTTTAGCCAAAGATGCGGGAAAAACTGCTGAATTGGAACTTGATCACAATCCCTCGAAATTTTTACCATTTGCCAATATGGTACCACCGGCATCCTTGTCAGCACTTTATTGTTCATTTTTCCCATTTCCTCACTCACTTGATTCCGCTTTCACGGAGAATATCTTTAAAAGACAAGGTATTCATTTTTTATAAATTTTATCTAAAATTTGACATCTGAAAATGTATAAGTTAAGTTTCTGTAATCAGCGTTCTCATAAAACTTTCTACCATAAAACAGCAGCAATAATTTATGAGATGTAGCAAGATTTAATTCTTATACTTTTTCTATCAAAGAAACATCAACCTTATTGTAAACTTAAGTTTAAATAATTAATACAAATGTTTTTGAACGATAAATTTTAAATAAAAGTGATATTAAATATCTGAATAAAGTTTATATGAAAAAAATAATGCAGTGATAAAATGAAAGGAGATTGCTTTAAGGCAGTGTTTCTCAACCAGGGGGGCGCGCCCCCCTAAGGGGGCGTATGAAGGTTCCATGGGGGGCGTAACAAGTTAGACTTTTTAGTCTTCTAGGTGCTCAAAATTCAAAAGTTCCTTTCTGCTGTGATGTGTAGTACTTCCCGAGCTAATGCACTGATGTTATGCAGCTCCTAAGATGCCTAGTCAATAGATATCATCATGTTATTTATAATGCATTGATAAATTGCTCGCCTGCATGTCATAGTAATCATTTTTATTTTGATGCTGGTAACTTTTTGTTCTCTAGTGAACTGTTTCTCACAGTTTAGTCTACTTCAGGTTAAATTTTCACCGCCTTTTCATACTGATTATCTTAGTTTTAGCTTAACAGCTTCAGCTGAGCACAATTTATCATTTACCTTTGTACTAAAATAGTATTGAACTGTAGCTTGGCTTGATGCAACCATGAAGCCACAATTTGCTTTGCGTACACAGAATACATACCGCACTACTTTTTTTTGGGGGGGGGGGCATTAACTGCACAACATTTATTAAGGGGGGCGTGCGCTGATACGGGTTGAGAACCACTGCTTTAAGAGGTTTGCAATCCATGATTATACATTATTTTAAAATCTGACTTTTATATTTGATACATATTCCTTGAAAAATTAAAATTGTTCATAAAAATATGATAAAAATATTATTTCATTAAGACGTTTAAATTTAAAATGTTTTAATTTTGAAACATTTCAAATGAATTGCTTTTATAAAAGTTAAATGAATTAATTTCAAATTTGCAAAGTATACTTTTATTTTTGCAATATTAATTGCATTCAAGCATTTTTTATCATTTAAAATGCTATTACAGTTAAAAAATTCAAAATTAGGTGCTTCATTATCAAACTGCTTAACCTTTTGCCGCAGAATTACTGTAAATTAATACAAAACAACAAGTTGAATAGAAATTTGCAGATGTAAGTTTTAATTATCAGAAAAAATTATTTTCAAATAATCAGTTTCTCAATCAGATATGTTTTTTCTTCAACGTGGTATCTCTTGAAATTTTTAATAATGTACTTATCAGTTTTTTGTAACTTAGCTTAATCAGCTTTGTTAAATTTCTTCAAACTTAATAAATAATAATCAATGTAAAACAATGTAAATATATAAATTGAATCTCTTTTTTAAAAAGTTTAATTATGAAAACAATTTATCTAGTGCAATTGCATAAGTAAGAGAGGTTTTAGATGTGAAAAAAAGGCATTTTAAAAAGAAAAATCAAAAATAAAAATTGAAAAAACATTAAATTTGTATTGATTTCTTGTTGAATGGTTTGTAAGCTTTTTGAAAATACACTCATCAGGCAGGCCGGTTGAAATAAAATTTTCCGCGCGATCTGCTTATTTGCCAAGAGCAAGTCGCTTTGACAGAATGAAAGTGACACACACGTTTCACGTCAGTGGTCAGATCTTCTTATTTGGCCATTCAAGCTAGCCAACATAAAATCATCCAAAGCAGCTTTTAATGGTACTTTTAGCCAATTAAAGAAAAAACGTTATTGCTTCATTTAATGGCAACTAATAAAATTATTTATTTATAATGGGCTGTTGTCATTGACAGCTATTTTATGTCAACATGCAATCGAAACTTCTTTTAGAAATTCTATTTCTCTTGACTTTGAAAATGAAGGCTTAAGAAAATCGTTCTATAAAAATAATTAATGATTTATTTAAGTATAATAATATTTTAAAAATATCATAATTTTGTCATTAGCAGAAAAATATTTCATACTAGAAGGTGATACATTGCAGTGATACTTGAATAACAGCAATTGAGAATTATTTATAAAATTTTGTTCTGTTGAATTAAAATCAAAATAAAGATAATTTGTAGGGATAATGCTTAATGTTGCTTTACCAAAATACTTATTATTTGCTATTCCAAAGAGCATTATATTTTTAAATGATCAGAATATGACAGTGATGTAATAATAAATGGAGAAATTTTTTTAAGGACACAGTGCATTTCCAAATCGATTGTCGACGGTCTCCAGGCCTCGTTATTGTAGTTCAAGTGAAAATCAAAAAAAGAACATATTCTGCGAAGTTTCGAGCGATTTTTCTTCTTCACAAAATTCGGCAGATTCAAGAAGCAAATCTCCATCCTTGTCTGATCCAGGTCAACGCCACTCCCCAACATTAAGCGAGATCAGTGACGAGACTTCAAAAACGAATGGGAAAAAATCATCCCGTGTTCAATCAGAAATATTGGCAAAGAGGAAGAAAAAGACAAGAACAGTTTTCAGCAGAAATCAAGTATTCCAATTGGAAACTACTTTCGATGCAAAAAGATATCTTTCCAGTGCTGAACGAGCTAATTTAGCTAATAGCCTTCGACTGACAGAAACTCAAGTGAAAATTTGGTTCCAAAATCGACGTAACAAATGGAAAAGACAAATGGTAGCTGACTTGGAGGTATCAAGCTTGGCCAAAATGAACCCCAACTTTGGAAACAACTCGTCGCCGGTGAGTTCGTCCGTGTCAAGGATCATATTCGATGAACAACGCACCGGATGTAGTGCAGAAGGCAGGAAATCTCAAAGCAAAATTCCCCTGACGCCATTTTCTTTGTACTGTCCCGGAGGGAGCAATCTTTACGCTGCTGCAGCTTTAGCGGCGCATAATCCTGCTGTACTTGCGGATTTGCATCGCTATTTGCCATGATAATCATACATGAAAAAATTTCTTCATTGCAATATCTAATAAGATCTGTATATATATAATTTTGCATTTTTTTATATTGGCGGTAGTGCTATGGAAATGAATCGTTGTTATCTTGTTGTATTGTGCAACTTTTAAAAATAATAAACTAAGAAATTCTTTATTGCAAATCTATTCTTCTAATAAAGTTGAGATTGTATTTTCTTTTAAATAATAAAATTTATTATTAAAGTAATATTTTGATTTAATTTGTAAATATTTTAAATAAACTAATTTTATTACTGTACAATTGACAAGTTTACTCATTATTTTGCAATATACTAATAGTAATTTCAACATTTAAAAGGTAACAATAAGCTATATTATAAGGTGTTTTATTTCATTTTTATATTTAATTATTATTCACGTTTTATTTAGGGAAAAATTTGCTTTTTAAAATATGTTCAAGCTGTATTCTAGGTAAACATCTGCTATTTTTATGAAAAAAGAAAAGAATATTCTGAATAATTTAAAAAGAAAAAACTATAGGAATGTAAATTTTGAAATCCTGCTATAGTTTATTTAATTTCAAAAATAAAGTTTTTCTGTTATTTTTAAATAAAGGAACAATTTAATTTATTTAATTTAAATTGATCTTCTCACTTGCAGTGCAAATATTACCTCAAGAAATGGCATACTGTAAATCTGTGTAAAGTCTTAATAGTAAATTTAACGAGAAAGGAAAATGGAAAATTTTAAATTTGATAAAAAAAAAAGGCTTATGTAAAAACAGTTATTTTATGTTTTGCTAAACGGTAGCTTTTGCTCATTCTCTCACTGCAGGCGACGGCATTATCAGAAAGTAATTAAGCTGATGTTTCTGAAAGATAATTGAACAAAGCATGGATTGAGAAAAGTCATTATTCCAATTCTGCATACAAATTACATGGATTGGTGGAAAGTGAAGGAAATTGAAAGATTATCGTGTAAATAGCAAAGATTAAGATGGTCAATGCCTTTTTGAAAAGTTGATGAGAAGAGGCGATGAAGCTTTTCATCATTGCAACCCTAACTATTAATTATCTTTAACCACATGACGTTTCTATTTAAAAGCTTTTACTTTACTGCTGATAGGCTGACGTTTCTCTGAATCATTCGATTTAAATAACCAATGACTTGGATAAGCGTTCAATTTCTAGCAAGCGTGAACATCAGTAACGATATTTTCCATCACGGCCTGATGCAGCGCATAACAAAATCACTTACATGTAAAGTGCCTAAAAATCGATTTTGCTTTTTCTAAAAAAAAATTATTTATTTACTTATTAATATTCATTATTTTCCAAATTTAATTCTTCCAAAAAAATATGAAATCAATTGTTAGATATTTTGAAATAAAAATATATTTATTCATATTTTGCATGCTCATTGAATTAAATTTTCCAAACCATTAACATCAAATGGGTATCTGAAAATGTTAATAATTTTAAACAACAAATCACTTTCAAAGATACTTTAGCATCACCATCATCTACACTGCAGTGATGGTAAATGTAAATTATATAATATAGATACAGATCAACGGTGTTTGCTTGCAATTGTTACAAAAAGTTTCTACAGATTTGCGTAACATATTTTTGAACATACATACTTTTGAAATTAATTTTGTTCTGAAAATTTACATGAGTATCATAATAATAAACAATTATTTTATGATAAGTTTATTAAAGCAAACTTATAAACAATACTAACAAAATCAAATTTTAAGAATTCATTTATTTCAATGGCTAAATTGAGCAGCACTATTTTTTGCGATTATCCAACATGACAAATATTAAAAAGAAACATTACATTCTGAAAAGAACTTTCATATAGAGAAAAAAAATACTAAAATTCAGTTATTATAATCAACTTGGATTGCTTTCATTAGATTTGAAAGCATCACATTTGAGAAGGGAACAAATAATTTGGTATTTTTGTATAATTATACTTTATACATTATACAATAATTATTGTTGCCAAAATTGTTGGTATGCTCCAAAAGCCACTTCTTATGGAGACTTTCTTCAGGATTGTTAACGGTAATCTGAAAATTGAAATTCTTAATAAGCAATTACATTTGTAGTTCAACATTTTGAAACATCATAAAAATATATATCTTTTTTTATTTTAAATATAAATTTATTAGTAAAATTTGTAAAAGTTATATTTTTAAAATATACAGAGAGGTTTTATTTTATAATTTTTAATATAAATAACTTAAATTTACCAAAAAATACATTTATTATTAAATGATTTTTTACCTTCATTTGCATATACGCCGGTTGCTTGCGTTGAGAAGTGGAAGTTTTACCGTTCGCATTGTGCCATTTATTCACACTCTTGAACGCTGGTCCAACACAATGCCTTGCAACAAAAGCGGCAGCATTTAAAAAATTTCCCAAATAGCTTTTTTGACGAAAACCACGATAAAATATATTGTTTACGAAAAGGTTATTGAAATCTTTTGACAATTTGTTCCCAATTTTGTTTTCCTCAGCAGAAGGTGGACGATGCTCAAGTTTCAGGTTCACATCCATACCGTCAGGAATCACATCGCTCACCAAGAACAACTTGCCATAATACGTCTTGGCATCTTCATACAACAATTGAGTCATTTCTGTTGGTTAAAGTGAAGCAGTACAATTCAAGTGAACAGTGCACAAAAGAATATTAATACTGAAATCAAATGCTAAATTCTCACTTGCAGTGATGAACAATTGAATTGTTTAAAGCATTTAAAGCACTTTGCACAAAAAAAATTGTTTAAAATAGTTTAAATTTATTTTGAAAATTTAAACAATCTTTTAGACAAGCAATTTAATCTCCTTTAAAGTCAGAGGTAAACAAAAATTGCTTACAAATAGTTTTCACTGATGAATAATGAAAAAAGAAATCTTACTGCATATTTTACTTGCTGTATAATTTTGCATTTTCAAAAATTACCATTGCACATTGAAACGCTTACTCTTAATTTCATCCCTCAACTAACTGTAAAACTTTTCAATTCTGCAACACGAAATTACCGAAAAAAAATATCTTAAATTCTCGAATATAAAAGTAATGCATTCTGATAAAAGATATATACACAATTGACTTATGGATGGTATACATTCTTTGATTCTTAAATTATTTGTTCTTATATTCAAACATTTCACACTTGTTTGCAAATCATAAAAATCTCTCATCACATAAACATTACAATAATGATTGCTGATAATTTAAAGCAAAAATTATAATTGAAAATTCTGCTTGCTTGACTTGATGGTTAATTTTATATTTAGTTGCTACTAAAATAATAATAATAATAAGAGAACAACTTTTCATAAATAATATGTTTATTATAAATTGTCAACAAAATTATACCTCACACATTAACAATAACCAAGAAAAAAACAAGCCCTCATTTCAAGCAGCATCAGTATTTTTAAACAAAATTTAACATATTGAACATGTTTGAAAATTTTGAAAAAATACCAACATTGCTTGAATTGAAAATGAAAAGAAAAATTGATAAAGAGAAACAATATTCATCTTTCAAAGTTAGAAAATGGTTTGTGAAGAAAATTATTCACGATGAAGAAGAACAACAGCAGCAAGGACGGACAGAAGCACGTACTTCAGCTTTGGATAATCGTTCATCAAAATGGTGACAATGCCCACGTAAGGTACGCATCCTTTGGCGCGTCCAATGACGTCTTTTCGCTTCAGCCAAAACTGACCCGGGGCGTACAAGCCTCTGTCGTCGACGGCGTTGTTGTCGCCTTTGGTCAGGAATAGTACCTCACCGTTCGCATCCTGGTGAACCTTCAATACCCGGTGTACAATTGGAATTTCACGTCCCTCAATTTTGAACACGGTCACATCGCCGGCATGGATCGGATCATCAGTGTTTGTCAAGAAAAGCAAATCTCCACGATAAAATGCCGGCTCCATACTGCCGCTGAGAACCACCACCACGGGACTTTCTGATCCGGTCAAAACAATCAACGATTTCCAAGTCATCAAAGCTGAGCAGACGATCATCATACAATTTAGCACTTGGTACAACAGTTGCCGCTTGTTCATTCGCTTCACTTCGTTGAACATGGAAAAATCGAACAGTGACTTCAACATTTTTGAAAAATCTGCAAAAAAAAAGAAAAATAAGCAAACAAACTTGTTGTTAAAAATTAAATAATCATTTTTATTGAAAATTGATAAAACACAATCATGGCTTTTTCCACTTTTTCCTTTTTCTCACACACAAACAACCACACAAACATGTCAAAATTTATTTAACCAACACATTCGTTGGAAGTAAAATTTTTGAAAGCAGCTTTGATCACTTCAGCTTGCCGATGATAGGGTACAATGTTTCCTAATTGCAATGCATGCGAGATGGCCATCCTCTGGCGAGCGGTTGAAGCACGGATCCAAACCCAACCGTTCATTCCGATGGTCAACTCGCATGGAACTTCCTTACCGACGGCTAACAGAACTTGCTTCTTCCTACCCAACAATCTTCTTGCGTACGCTGGTGGCATTTTCAGCATCATGCCATCACCGGGCAATATGCCTACAATTGAGAAGAAATTGTTCATTTCCAAGCAAAAAACATGCTATTCAAATTATTATTGACCAAAATCATTCGCTTTGCCCATTTCATCCTTGCACACCAATTCTGGTTCAATGTCGTGCTTTAACCTGCCATAAATAATATCGCCCGTATTCACCACTGGTCTCATTCTTTTGGTCGCATTTTCAAAAGACAAGTAATGGATAATTGCCGTCTTCCAAGCACCAATTTCCACTTTCCAATAATCCATCCATTTGCCAACTACAATGCCTACAACTCTGTCACCGGCATATGGAAAATAAGCTTTTTCACAAAAATCAATCCAAATGCCATCTTTACGTTGCAATACCATGCCAAAATGCGTACTTATCAACTGATTTGACGACAACCTCACGCCTGGACCCATCGCAAAAGGAAGATGGAACACAGGACCCAAGTCATCGCCAGGAAAAACCAATTTTTTCTGCATCTGGGGACTATTTCGCAATGCATTCTCACTGAAATTAAAATCACGAACAAAGTATTATTATAAACCCGGCAAACATCTGTTCATATTTCAAATAACAACCGGCGTTTCAATAAATAAACTAACTATGATGACCAATTGAATATCTAAACAAAAAAATTTTTAATGTTATCAACAAATTAAAATGCAGGAAATAATCAAAAAACCTTTTTCAGTACATTTGAGCTTATTCATGCTTTTGTGATGTTAAAAAATCAATTTTCAAAACAATCATAAAATTTACTTGGAATGCATTTTCTTCACAAATACATATTAAAATAATGTTAGCTAAATAATAAACAATCTTACCTTAAGGTCATAATTATTAATAAAAAAAATGTACAACAACTATTATTTCAGTAACAATACAATTACAATAATAATAAACATATTACAACTAATTACAATAACTGATGATAAACATCATTAAACAAACAAAAAACATCAAATCAATACACTCTAGCACAGAAAATCAAATTAATAATCATAAAAATTTACATGATTTGAGTTAAAAAATATCATTAACAGACTAATTTATGGCTGAAATTCTCAAAATCTGCACTTATTATGAAGTGATTTAAAAGTGCAGAAGCAAAACATTACCTATCTTCCATCATTTTTTTGCGGCCAAGTGACCTTTTATCTGAATTTTTTGACTTTTTTGTCAGTGTTTTACTACATCCAGGTTTAGATGACATTGTTTTTAGCGCACTTTCCAGCTGTGATTTTTATTGAAATTACTAATGACTAGCTTTCTTACTGTATTTTGACAATTAAGTTCTGTCTTAATATACATTCAAAATAAAATATAAAATGCATATATAAAATAGCAATAAATGTTTTGTTTTTTGTATATTGTTAACATTAAGCATAGTTTTATTTAAAAAATAATCTTAACATGAAATACAGTATGAAAAGAGAAAATTAAGATTTAATTAAATATGTTTGGAAATGTGGAAATTTCATAAAGTGATAACAAAAGATTGTGCTTTATAAAAGTTAAATACTCTTCTTACTACAGTATGATTTCACGGAGCTGGTAAAGTATGCTATGTTTTGCATTCAATATCAAAATGCAAAATTTTACGTCATTTCTCAATCTAACTTTGTTTATATATTTATGTAGTTGTTGTTATTGTTTATATGGTTATACTTCACGCGTCGTTGCTTATAATCAATAAAAAATGACAACTGTCAAAGTACATATGAAAAACCCAAAAAGTTGTACTGCAGTATGAGAAGGTGATTGATAAAAAAAATTTTGCATGCAAGAAGCAAACTGATAGCAGATTGTTTAAAGTAGAAAGAAATTTAATAAGGGCGAATTAAATTAAAAATGAAATTTAATAAAGCTGAACTGAATCGAATAATTATTTCAAAAGCTGCTGCTTTCTGTAAAATAAAAGAGAATTTTGAAATAATTTACTTCTTCATAAGGTGTGAAAATGAGAACAAAGACAATTTTACGCTCTATTAATAAATATAACAAATAATGAACGATGAACTTCCCTATTGAAAGATATATTTTTTACAAAATGGAAAACAGTCATACAAATAGAAATAAAATAGCAACATTTATTTGAAATGCGCTACCAGTAATTTATAACTTTATTCAATAACAAAAATAAAACAGTTTATCAATATATACATTTGATCAACAAATCTAACCCATATTGATAGGAATCAAGCTACCCAATATGGAAGCAATGTCGCCTGGTTGTTGGCAATGGCCTTCATCATCTGGAAACAAGCCGACACAACAGCCATTAAACAGTATATGAAATTCACCATTATTTAATATTACTTTGCTTCCGACGCATTGATCAAGATTACATAATCTCGACTGAGTTGCTGGACAGGATAAACCTATCCCACTATGGCATATTCTTTGACGTACGGTATTTCCACATCCTCCACAGTTTTGTGAGCACGGCGACCACTCTGACCATTGCTCACAAGGACAGCTATCTATTATTACCTCAGGTGCCGGAGTAATTTTCTCTTCTTTTGGTGCTGTCCAATAGCGCACCCGAAATCCGTTAGCCGTTTTTGTTCCAGCTTTAAAAATAATCAGCATTTCAGAACCGTTAGAATAATAAATTTTAGATGGTGGTTGTGTATTGCAGCAAAATCGGTATCCTGTTTGATCAAAATTTGGTCCAGCGTTTAGTTCTACATAACTATCACTGCACACTTCTTCACAGGGAAAATCAAACACGTCGACAAATTCAAGCACAACTTTTTGATTATTGGATGGAGCTTTCAAAAGCCAATAACATTCTTGATATGGTTGAAACGATTCTGGATAGGATGGACTTTGCACCAACATTGGCTGATCGCTAGAAATTAATTCTCCCCCACAGTGGTCGCCTCCACTGTCCACGTGTTCGCAAAGTGGACCTTCAAATCCCGTCGGACATGTACACCGACTGCAGTCATTCACATCCACGTATCCGCCATGCAAACAATTGAGCTTTGTCGAGCATTTGTTGTTGCAATACATCATGTTTATCAGTTTATAGTCAAGGAAAGATGGTGATATACGCTGTCCAAAAGTTGACTGATAATTCGGATCCATTGCAAGCATAGTTAATTCATCAGCATTGGTCATCAAGTTTTTCACCGTCGGTGGCATGTGCATCACACTACCCGGGTCATACATTGATCGGAAATGTTCGAACACCCGGCTACTGAGGCGACTGACCACATCACGGTGTTCAGAAACAATCTGTTCATAATTGATAATGAGGTGTTCATCACGATCAGGACGACTGTGTTCGTGAAGAAGTCCAAGAGCGTGGCCAATCTGGTGGCTCACGATGCCTTCACTAGAACAACGCGGCCAAGCAATTGAAATATTCTGAATCCCGCCCACGCGACCGACAAAGCTAGAACAGCCGTTGTCGCTTTGGGAATCGTCGACAAAGTTGATCAAAGCTACATTCGGTTCAAGTTGATCATGTTCCTCAAATCTTATACAAGTACTCTCTTGCCAACGCTGCAATGCTCGAAGTATTGCATCACGACTTGCATCCTTGAGAGAAGTTTCCACGCGGTATAAGATGTGATTCGTGTGCCATTTTTCAATAATCGGCCTCTGCGCATTTTTGGAAGATCTGAGATCACGATAGACCTGTTCATCAGTTGAGCGTTGCAAGGTTTTCGCTTCTTCCATTAAAGCTTTCCACTGATTGTTGGTCAACTTCAAATCGCCCATGAAAAGAGTTTTTAAATTGTTCACATCTAATTCATTGGCTGCGGTCGCAAATGAATTTGACGATCGACGGATATTTTTTTGGGTATCAAAAATTGGCTTCAACTTTTTCATTGAATCATTCTGGAATCGTTCACCAAAAGAATTCAATTCAATTGCACTGAAAGCTGCTTTCAATTCACGAATCTGCTCTTTAGTCACAGCTTCGGTGTAAACTGATTTCGGCTTGTTTGAATAAAAATTGTTGAAAATTTTACCTGAAATGAATGATGAGCAAAAATTCTCACGTGTGTGTGAAGAATAATTGTATTTTATATTTCAATACACTTTGAACGTTCTAAAAAGGTTTCAATGCGTTTGAAAATGAAGAAATAGTTGAAAAAGTTTACTTTCTTTTATCTGAGCATGATAATAAAACAGCTCCAACTTATGCACAGAAGTGAAATTTAATTAAATTTTAAATTCTCACATTTCCATAAAATTATGACTTGAAAGCATTACCTGAAGTTGGTTGAGCTATGTCGTCGGTGTCAGTTCTGAAAAGTGGCAAACAAACGTCTGGCAAGTTTCGGAGTTTCACTTTATTGCCAAGATCATAGCACCAATTTTTTAGCTCACGTTCACAGTCGGCAAAATTGTTCGCCGTCATTTGTTGACACCATTGTATTAGCTTGTCTGATTGTTCAAAAAGGTCTTTTCTTCGTTCAGACCCTGCACCAATGAATCGACCACTTTCCAATGCCGATTGACCAATCGTAAAACAATATACTGTAGCCGTGCTTGTCAGGGTGATTATTAAATTGTAAAGCATATTTTTTTTATAAAAAAAGTTTGTAATTTCTTCAATATGTGAGTAAAGAAATTTACATTCCTTGACGTGTGTGATGGTTGCTTTCACCACAAGTGGTATATATATCACTCTAAATGTAAAACTGAAAATTCTTCAATCAAATTGTTGCATTTTAATTTTCAAATAACAAAAATTAATTAATTGAAGTATAAAAGGACTAAATTATAATATAATATATATTATAATATTTTTCTATTAAGTGACAGATAAGAACATATGCTGTAAAATTTAAAAAGAATATATATTCATAAAATAAAAAAGTGAAAAGAAAATTACCTCAGTATATTTTCAAATGGGAAATTTTCAAAAATTTTGCAAACTTTGTGAATCACCCCTTTTTGGCGTATTTAGCGAAACGTGAAAATTGGCTGCCAGTATTTATATTGAACTATTTGGTAGCAGCGGACCGCGAAAGGACACCTCGTTTTGGATCTTTTGTGCCATACCCATAAGAACCAGTTTCAGTCAAAAGTTCTCTTTCTATAGTTCTGTATCAAAAACTGAATGAAAAAATGGGTCACTTATTGTCTTTAAACAAGCCTTTTATATTAAACTGCTATTCTATTATGCAACAGTCACTATTTTATTTCTCTTTTTATTATTATGTTTCTTTCTTTAATAAACAGCTGCTTGCTAATTTAACGCCGTATCAAATAGTTCATGTGAATCAATGTATAAATGGCACATAAATAAATAAAATTATTCAACTTATAGTTTACATTTCATAATTTTGATTTAAATAAATGATATTTCCACGCGACATTCATTTATAATCTTGCTTTATAAAAAAAAAAGATTTTCAAGCAATTCAACAAGTAAAAGTGATCAATTAATCTATTCATCATTTCAACAATTCTTCAGCTTATTTTTCAAAATAAAATTCATTTTTTATTTAAAAGAAGTAATTTTAAAAATAAAATATTTTTTGATGATGAATTTTCTTTAATATTTGGAGAGCATACTTTGAACTTTATGAAGCAGTATTTTAAATGAAAATTTTCCACCTGAAAGTTGTCCTACTTTTTAAATCATTTCACAAATGCCATTTCAATGAAACGTTAGTTGGCACATTTGTCTGAAATAAAAAAATTGTTTTAAAATTAATTTCAATTGGCACGTCTAATTATATGCTGTAATGCAATCTAAAAGTTGAGAAGATTTGCTTAAACGTGTTCATCATTTTATCTGACTGTTACATTAATGCAAATTGAAATTATTTTTGTAAGATTTCATAGTTGGAATTACAGATAGAATAAAAGTTTACGTTCACATGCTAAAACGAAATGAAAAACAATAGGCTATGTAGAAACTATAAAAAACAATATATTCAAACTATAAAAAAAGTTGAATAACTTTTTAAAATTCCTCGTGCTCAAAAGTTATCATAAAAAGCATTACTTACAGTAATATGTAGTGGTGAATAATATCAGGACTGTCTCAAATCTAAACATGAAAGTTCGTTGTAAAAAATTATAAAAAGTTACTATAATATCAAAGTAAATATTTATTTTTATTTAACAAAAGTTGTGAACTTGAAAATCTTTCAATTCCATTACTGTCAGCTTTTCTCCTTTGTAACTTGAATCAACTTGAAAGAATGTAATGAGTGCATTTTATGATATCATGATAATTTTTCTCAGCAATATTTTAGAAAATGTACTTTGACTAAATTTTTTTTCAATCATAATTTTTCCATTTTGTCCATATTGGTCTTTTTCGGCTGAATTCATAGCCAACACCTTAGCCATGGCATCGGAAAAATTTTCAGCTCCAAAATCAACCAGTATTCCAGTTTTCTCATTTTCCACAGTTTCATTGGTTCCACAACCCGTTGCTGCAATAATTATTTTTCCAAAATAACTTCCTTCCAATGGTGTGATTCCAAAGTGTTCCATTGGTGGTGTATATACCACCCCAATGCAACGACTTAAAAGTTGAACTTTTTCTTCCGATGAAACGTTTTGTAGAAAAATTACTTTATCTTCAATATTTTTCAATTTTGCCAATTTAATTAGCTCATCTCGACAATTCACTGAAGCATCGATGCGTTCTTCTACACTTCCAGCTATTATCAGATTCACTGACTTCCATACGTCGTTTGAAATTTTCCTTTTCAACATACCTTTTATAAATTAAAAAAATAATCAGGAATTTGTTGTAAAATTTTTCAGTTTTCACTTCTATTTACAAAAATAACTTTCATTATTCACTGAAATCTTAGATTATGAAAGATTAAAGTTTGAAAAATTTATTACCAGCCTATATTTTTTTATTATTTGTTATTGTTTAACAAATAATCTGATTTAATTAAAATGTAAAAGGAAAAATTATAAAAACATTACAATATTTTTTAAGGTCATTAAAAGAAAAGTGTCAAAAAAAAGTAAAAATAAAGTAGGATAAATTGGGTAAAAAATATTTTCTGTCCTTGATACTACAAAATAAATGCATGTAAAAATGCTCTTAGATAATTAAATTTCTTTGAGTTTTTAATAAAAATTTGTTTTATTATAATTGTCTTTTTACTTTTTTTTTACTTTTTATTAATGCAACTTTTTATGCTAACTTGTTATGAAACTTTTAGTAGTTTGAAATCACTTTAAGCTTGAACTGCACCATAATGGTAAAGCATTTTCATAAACTGTTATAAATTATAATGATTATTTATTTAAATTTATACATTAAGGCATGACAATATGATTTACTGTAAAAAGTATAACAGTTTCGCATTCACTTTATGAATGAATACATATATGCGTTTATTAATAAGAGTAAAATTAATTTATAAATTCCAAATGAACCATCTTTTTATAAATAAATTACCATATGTAATTTTTATAGTGTAAAATTAGCAAATGAAAAAAGTGAAACTTACTGAATGCTTCGATAGCAATATCGACGCGTTTTTCTGGCCAATAGCGATTAAGTGATAAGAAATAATTGGTCGGCAATGTTTCGCAGTATTCAAACTTTGCTGCATTACTGCACTCAGTTGTCACAATAGGAATGGCAGGATAATGTACAGAGCATATTCGATTGCTTATCCAAGGAAAGCAGCGATTAACATTGTGTACTTAAAAAATAATAAGTTATCATTTAAGAAAAATAAAAAATACATAATTTTTAAAACTGTTTATTAAGCATACGTGTTACTACTTAGTTTATTGTTAAAAAAACTAATTTCTCAAAACGGTCACGCAACTGTTAAAATTTTTAATTTTTTTAAATTATAAACTGAAAATCCTCTTTAATTATTTTATAATATTCAGCTTTCATTAATTAAATTAATTTGAAAAGTTTAAAAAAATTCAAACAGCACTGTACATGTGAATTTGCTGTTTGTCGATATTACATCACAAAATTTTATGCACCACCTTTCAAGTAACCACATTTCAAAATAGAACACTTTTTCAATCAACCTTCTGTTAGGCAGCATAAGTTGATATGGAAAATGACAGTAATAGAAGATTTTTTTCCCAAACAAAAGTTTCAACAGTGGAGCTACTCCTGGACATCCATCCAGCATAACAATGTCAAATATACGACCCCATTTAAGCCATGCTTTGAATGCCAAGAAGTGCATTCCGTGAAACCAGTCACCACACATTGTAACCGAACCATATATCATTTCTGAAAACACTTATTTTTATTTTAAGTTTTGCGTGTGATTATTAATTTACTTTATTCTGAAAAGATATTTTATAACGATTGTAAATTTTGCTAATTCTATTTAGTTTATTATTTAATAAACTACACAGAGAATATGTTGTACTGATAAAATCAACGCATCTTCATTTGAATGAACTTTTTCTCGTAAAAGTAATTAAAATTGAGCATAACAATTTATGTATAGCACATAGTGCTTTTAAAAAGGATTTACCGGTGACTGAATTTTTTAGCTTGTCTAGCCAGTAAGAATCACAGTGCCCAGTAACAAGATATACACTGTAGTTTTTGCCATTGAAAGCTTGAATTGCATCAAATACAACAGATTCAGCTCCACCAAACCAAAATTCAGGATGACAGACCAATACACGCATTGTAATAATTCAAAAAACAAAATTGCAATAATAATAATATAAACAGAAAAACAAAATAGCACCAAAAAAGGAAGATTTTATATGAAAAGTGCGAAACTAAGAAATGTAGACAACAATTATACTGACGATTGTTCTTTCCTTCTTCTTCTTTTTCTTTAGATGTTAAAGTTTAAAGTAGCACCGACGCCAGCCGCATTTTTCTGAGGTCAAGGGAAGCCATTTGCATGGAAGACCAGTTTTTATCAAGGTCCAATCAACTTCCCTAACAGTTAAAGCTATTGATAAATTTTATCACAATAAATACGTTGAAATCATTTTGAATTTTACTTTTGCATTAATAGGATAATGTTGTTGATGGAAACGTTTACACATTCAATATAGACATTTGATAGCAGCTGTTTAGTTGATTGCATGAGGATTGTCAGATTTCTTTTGTAATGAAAATAGCTTTTATTTATTTAAATACGCTTTTGTTTTTTTTTAATACACGCGGAAGATATTTTTTAGAGTGCCTTTAAATAAGAAGAATAATACGGTAAAACAGCATGAACAGCAGTATGTGTGGTGATATAGTCATCTAGTTGTAACTAAGACACAGATTTTTTCATTTGTACATTATTCCTGAATAAATTTGCACTTTTTCATTCTTACAATTAAAGAATTTTTTTGCTTTAGCATTTAAATTTTAATAATATTCTTAAAATTTAATTTACAATCGCATGCATTGCATCAAGACAAAATTATCAAATCAACTCTGATATTTAATAATGACTCGATTGTTAATAGTGTGATAATTTAAAAGGAAAATTAAAATTATTAAAAATAATTAGTGCTGCTTTAAGAAATTAATTGAATTCAATCATGAAGGCAGTGAGCGCATTGATACAATTCGAATTCAGGTAGTATATTAAAATGTGGACCATTTGCTTTCAAGTTGTAAATTTTTTGACAAATCACAGCAAATATTTGACGTAAATTTCTGTTTTGTACTGCCGTTCAACGATTAGCTACGTAGTCCAGAAATGCAGAACGAGTTATAACACCGATGATGCTATCAACATTGTTCTTATCTAAAATTCATTCATCATTGACGTAACAAATAAAATAAGTCGTGTAATTATATTTTAGTTAAACAAATCACATATATAATAATCATACTGAAGTTGACTGTAAAAATTGAAAAAATCTCTTTACCTTTAACTACTGCAACATATTCAGTTGATTCGAAATGCTTGTATATATCTCTGAGGTGACAAGTTGGTAGGATAGTCTTGAATTCAGTTTCAACCCATTTTTCTGTGATTGTATTTCCGGAATGGGGTAGCGAACGAGCAAGATGAATTACAGATGCAGCGTTGACAAATCCAATTATCTTATTACTAAATATTTTTTCATCAATCAAAGTTTTCATTAAAAAAAATTAAAACATTTACCGTTCCTCATGATGAATATAAATCGGTTGTCCAGGATGAGCTTTAAAATGTTTGAAAAGGTCTTTGTAATTTGTATTATTTGAAACAACAATTGCAGTTTGCATTGGCAACTTGTTCACTTCTTCTTCTTCCCAGCTAATGATAACATTGCTTTTTTTATTTTCAATTCCATTTATTTCACTAAACAATGTTGCTTACCTGCAATCTGCAACTGGATATTCATCATTAAACCATCCATGACTGATCATCCATTTTTCACATAAAAATTTTGTCCTTAAATTTAAGAATACATTTCAAAAATTATTATTATTTTTTTTCAATAACAATATTCACAAACATGTAATTGCGAACTCCATCTGGAAGGATGACAACACATCGTTGGCCTTCTTTCAATTCTTTTGCTTTTTGAAGCGCTGCCCAAACATTTGCTCCACTACTCCCACCTGAATTTTTTTTACATTAGTACAATTATTTCAAAAAAAGTACATTAAAAACAAGCTTAGCTCTTGTTAAACATTAATTACTGACTAGTATTTCTAAAACATGCAGTTGTTTGGAAAGTATTATTTCATTTCGGTTGCTCATTCAAAGTTTTATGGGTTATAATTAATTTACAAATTAAGTTAAATGCTATCTTCCTTTTCAATAAAAAAAAAGATTTTTACTTACCACACAACAAGCCTTCGTAACGAATCAACTTTCGAGCAATTTTAAATGAGTCACAATCTTTAGTTTTAACCCACGAATTCACAATACTTAGATCCATTACTGTTGGAAGAAAGTCATAGCCAATTCCTTCAACCTCATAATGTGCTGCTACATGCTTTTCTGGTTCATTGGATTCTTGGTCTACCGGAGCTAATGTTGAACCAACAGGATCAACACCAATAATTTTCACCTCTGGGCATTTCTCTTTTAATTTTCTAGCTACACCAGTCAAAGAACCTCCAGTTCCTGCACCAATAACTATCATATCTACTCTGCCTAAATATAACAACAATTAGTAAATATTTACTAATGGACAAAGTACTCTTCAGCTATTTTTACCATCGCACTGATCTAAAATTTCTTCAGCTGTGATGTCATAATGTGCAAGAGGATTGGACAAATTTTGATACTGAAGGAAAACATTCCTTTAAGAAAAGTAATAATGCTTGCATATTATGTGCATAAATACTTGATCAAGAATGATTGAATTTGGAATTTTCTCTTTCAAAGTTTTCGCGACGCCAATATGTGATTCAGGTGAATCCCAAGATGCCCCTGTTGGCGTTCGAATAATTTCTGCCCCAAGAGCTTTCAAAATTGCAATCTGAAAACCAGAAGCTGAAATAATCAAATTGAACGTTTTATTTATTTCACAATTTCACCTTTTCATGGCTCATCTTTTCTGGCAAAACAATTATACAATGATAACCTTTAACAGCTGCAACCAGCGCAAGTCCAATTCCTAATTGGAAAAATCAAACCAAGAGTATGATTTGAAAAACGAGAAAAAAAATTTTAAATCCATTTACCCGTGTTTCCAGATGTCGGTTCAATCAAAGTCATTCCAGGTTTCAGGATACCTGCAGCTTCTGCATCTTCTACCATGCGAACAGCGATTCTATCTTTGACACTTCCTCCAGGATTGAAATATTCACATTTTGCAACTGGGAAATTAATTTTTGAAAATCAGAATTCAGTTTAAACAAATAGATGAACTGTGGATTAAATCTTACGTAGTTCACATTTCAGTCCGGCTTCTTTGGCAAGAACGTTCAACTTGACCAGAGGGGTAGAACCGATGCATTGTAAAATGTTAGTAGAGATTTTTTCTTTTTTTACCGGAAATAATTTGTGAGAATGTGGGGATTTCAGCTTATTTTCTAAAGTCCAAGTGCAAGATGAAGGTCTGTTCGGAGGAGTCCAAGTTGAACTGCAATTTGAAGACATTCTGTTGCAAGGGTAGATCACTGCTGATAGCGGAGATTATTTCTAAAGTTGTATTTATATTCAACATTGTATTGAAATAAAGGGAGAAAAAAAACGAATTATAAGTAGTCGCGTTCAAAACATGCTTTACTGGAGTTGTTGTTTTTTTTTATTCTTCTGCCAAGATACAGCAGATACAGAGATGTAAAACAACGCTGACGTTAATAAACCACGCAACCGAACCAATCGACATTACAAAAACAAAAGAAATGTATAAACCAGAAAAGAAAAGCATAAAAAAGCAATCTGATAAACAAGCAAACAAAAAATAACCAAACAGCATTTTAGAAACTGCATTCTCTCCAAAGGCAAATTGTTATTAGCTAGCAAGTGGTTTGTGAATAATAAAACAAAACACCAATCAATTTGAAAATAAAATTTAACAATAGAAATGCAAACAGGCAAACATGAACAGAATAAACCTGTTCGTACTATCGTGATAGTAAGTGATTAATTTTGCTGTAAATGAAAACGTTAAGATTTATTGAATTATATATCTATACATTTAGATGCTATCAATTTCATTTGATAATTTTTCAAACGGAAACGATTACGTCATCTTCATAAACATGACAACATTCATTCTTTTGCTAGCAAACATTGTTCTTTGTTTTTTTTTGTACATTTCCTTCAACATAATACCAATAATTCAAAAATTAGCACACCAATAATTTCTACTCTTTTCACAACTGGTAATCAAATTTCACTTTTTCTTAATATAAAATTACATTTATCTGAAATATCAATTGAAACTTTCAAACATCAAATGAGGTTCTTTTTTGAAAAAATCAAATTTCAATTAAAAAATTAATTATTATGATAATAAATTTCATCTTTTTGTACTTTTCAGCACACTGTTTACTAAACAATATGCTGGTGGATACATTTTACAACTGCCAAGTTAATTAATTTAATTGCTTAATTGATTTTTTAAGTAAAAATCAACAAACGTTTTGAATACTCTTGATAATTTCTTTTGAGAAAATAATATTTAAAAAACAATTATTAATACATATTACAGTATTCAAAAAATAAAAATAAATAGGACGCCAAGTAAACTTTTCCTTTCACTTATCAGTGGCATCAAATTTCATTTCACGACAAATTAATAATCATCATCAAAGAGAATCATTTAAGAGCAAGGTTTTTTCGCATTGAATTTAAATTTTTAAACTGAATTTCAATATAAGAAAAAGGAAATTGAAAATCAGAAAAGTTTGTAATTTTTTTTTGAAATATAAAATTACAAATTATAATTACGGTCAATTGGTAAATTAATGACAAAAATAATTAAGCACTATTTTTTTATCTTGTAAACAACCTTACACTGATTTCTGTTTTTCCGTTTTTTTTCCATCAGTAATAAGTTATAATGTAAGCAAGAAATTAAGATCAGCACTTAATTATTAAATTTGAATCCTTATTATTTTAATCAATAAATGTGATAATTATTATCTAAATCGAATATTCCAATTAACGAAAACGATTTTCAACATTGAAGAAAAATTGTTTTAATTACGCTCTTTTTCTTGTCATAAATATTTAATTTTTATGTTGTTGTAAATTAAACTACCAGAATAATAATTTAATGTTTGAAGTGAAAAAACTGAAATTTGGTATAGATATTTTTTTTATCAATTTATTTTTCTAAAAGAATTAAGTTCAATTTAAAAAAAAATAAAAATGAACTCATTTTTAATATATTAACTAAATTAACATTTGATTTTTAATAAAAATTATCACATATACATACATGCACCACCAGTTTAGACTTTGCGCTGATGCAAACAATAATTAAAAATATATGTACAATCCATATTATCAATTAAACGTCTGTATATTCAAAGCGTGAACTGAAACATGTAATTTAAAAATGAATATATCATTATACTGTACATTCAATTCTTCTTAAGTCTATTTTTATATTTATTTATTATTTGATATTTTATGAATAAACAATATTTCACAAAGTCACATGTTGAAATGCTATCTTAAAAGGTAAATAAAATTCCCCAATTGTCAATATTTCAAATGTTGATTTCAGTTACACGTTAATTTAAATTAAACGTAAAATGAACAAATTCAACTGAACAACGCCTATCGCTGTTGATTAAGCCAAACAATATTTATTTTTGAAAAAAAATCTTTCAGATTTTCAAATAATGGGAAAAAGTTGCATCATGGGTGATCAATTGTTCAACAATAAGATAATTGTAAATACAATGCTTCTCGACTTCAACAATTAAAAAATATTTTTATTTAAAAATATTCAACAAACAAATGACAATGTTCAATAATAAGCTTATGCGTGTTAATTTAATTTATCCATGGTGCCAAGGTTTCATAAATATAGTCAAGTTAGGATGCTGCAATAAATTAAAAGTTAACAACATAAAAATATATATTACGTGAAAACATTAATATTCTTTTGGTTAACAATGTTGATTTATTAGTTTACTTTTATTAATAATGCCTTTTTTCATTCACTTATCACCATAATATTTATGTATTAATGGTTACAAATTAAATTTAAATCGTATTTTCATATTTCTAAATACAGAGTAAAATAGTGATATATAAAATTAATGCTATAATACTTTTTTAACATGGATGTGAATATAACAATATTCGGAAAAATATTTAATGAATATTTTTCAGATAATCTGATCAATTTGTTTTATTACATATTTTTGAAAACACGTTTAATCTTTGCTGAATCCAAAGAATGAATATAGTAGAACCAGTAAAAAATATTAACAAATAATGATTAACAAAAAAATGCAACTAATAATAAGAGCACATTTTTAGGACATTGTTAGAGCAGGACAAACGTCAAATTAAACGAAATAAATTATGGTTCAACATTTAAAAATTGAATATAAAAAATATATGAGTACAAGTGTAAATAACGCAAGAATGAATAAGTAAAATATGGTACAACTGAAAATGGAGATAGAAATAATTTATACAAAGATGATTATGCAGATAACAAGAGGTAATATAGTTAGATGATGTGCAATCACACGAAAATAATTCTTCATGATAACGTACATCTTCTCATTGTTTACATGGCAAGTTTGTATTTCTCAATTTTTCCAAATTCCTAAGTAACATTATATTATATTTATTTGAGATGTATTCGCATATTGATGATAAATAAATTACTTTTCCACTACAGGAAATGAGTTTTCATAAACAACACAAATCATTAAAAAAGCAGTCAAATCGATTGCTGAAAAAAAGACATTATAATTTAAAAATAAAACTGCAAAAAATATTTTTAAATTAAAAATTTTACATAATCGACATGAAGAGCATCTATTGAAGCACAACGGCAAGTACAATGTATGAATTGTTCTTTCATTATTGCAAAAATCTAACAAACTAACAAACTGCGTCATGTGAAATCATTATTTTTTTAAAACAAAATTAAGATGTAAAAATATTTTCATAATAAATTGCACTTAAGAGAACTACAACACTTTAAAATGTTTGTAAATATTATTATTGTTAAATTGTAAATAGTAAACATTTTTGCATAGACAAGATGGCCGAGCGGTCTAAGGCGCTGCGTTCAGGTCGCAGTCCACTCCTGTGGGCGTGGGTTCGAATCCCACTCTTGTCATATGATTTTCACAATTTCGATAACTAATAATTTTCATGATTCTATAATCACTTGCTATCATAGACAATTTTTATTACACAAGCTCCGTTTATTGCAACTGAATAACCGAATAAAATAACTGAATAACCTGAATGACGTTTATAAAATGCAGCTGCTTGTATGAAACTATTCTTACGCAAAATTCATAAACATTTAATCAAAATTTAGTGAAAATTATTATAGTTTTGTTGAATTTTATGAAAATATTATTTTTTACCATTATATTTACAATATATTTAGAATAATACTTATAAACCTGTAAATTTTTAACATTTACAGTACGGAGCTTCATCTGCTTGTTATTTCCTATGGTTTACATTTCGTTTTGGAGTTAAAGATTTCTGAGGTGATTCAGTTTATGTATTAAAAAAATTAATGTTTTAATGGCATCTGGCAATTTTAAATTATTTTATAATGTAAATTTTTTCATTATGCTGTTACAATTCCCAACGTGAGTGTATGTGGATGACGTTTATATTACATGTCAAGTTAATTTTAATTTGTGTCTGTAAAGTTAAAATTTTTCACTTAGTAAGAAACTGTCATTTTCTTTTTGTGCACATGAACTCTGTTAATGACAAATGGTGATAATTTATCTAAAGCACTAATGTTTTACACAATTTTATTACATTTTTAATTTGCTTGTCTTTTAACTGCTTATTTGTTTTGTTCATAGAAACAATTCATCCTGATTTTATGTTTTAAAGCAGTATACGATCCTGCGTTGTTGAGTTCTTATCTTTATGCATGATTGTATTCGAATTAGATTAAAAAATTTTCCGCTTGAAAATGTCCGTTATATTTGATTTTTTGTTAAATGTTGTTGTTATTATTCCTATTTCATATATTTTCAAAAATGAATTAGTGATGCGTCGCTTTTTATACAATTGCTGTCGTATTTTTGAAAATAACATTAGACACTTAACTCATGCAGAAGAGCATGATTTTATTTTCAGAATTACATTCCTGATTTTTATCTCGCATTTGTTAATGGTTTATTAATTTCTTTTTTTCCATTATTCCCAAAAAATTCCTAATAAATATGATGATTTTTCTAAATTTGTTGAAAATTTAAGTTCATCACTTTGAATTCATTTATGTTCCTTATCTATCTGTTATCATTTCTTCATTGATTTTAGAATAATTGAAAAGATGAACATTTTTCATTTCACCATCAGTAAGTACAGATTTTTTAAAACTATGACGACTGCTGAATATTTGTCGCTTTATTATTCTTTCAAGCAGCAATGGAATTTTAGAAAATGAAAGTGAAAACAGTTTTTGAATAATTATTTGTTTGAAAATTTCTTTAATTTTGTTTTTATTTGATTTGTAGTTTTCTTTTATTATATTTTATTTGTATTTCATGGTGCTCAACCATAATATTGTGCATTCTTAAAGCTTAGTATCTTCGCATTTTAGAATTTTCTCTAATTATTACATTTATTCTCTATTGAAACATGGCTCTACATTTTGCTCGGTAAATAATCAATAGTTTTTGGCATGCAACTAAATGTTATATGATTAGCTATTTGTTTATTGCCTTTGTTCGATTGATTGAAATATGTCGTTGTAGAAATGAAATTTTATAATTATTTTTGACAATTTGCAATTTAAAAAAGTCCACTTTTATTTTTGTGAAAATTGTATCATTTTGTTTTCATGCTAAGATAAAAAATGTTTTTTCAAAGTAAATCATTGCATATTTTCAGTGTTTTGAAAATTAATATATCAGTGTTAATTGTGAATGATTATTACACGCTATGGTATATCATTTTGCATGGAATTTGTCAAATGTAACATTTATTTTGTTTGATTTTTTTTTAAAAAATATATGTAAAATTTAGCATTGGAAGTTGAATTGATTGTTTGACTGAAGGACAAGCAAAGTATAAAAGGGGTCTTTTCTCAGGCGAAATCTATTGACATTTCCACTTTCCAGAGCGTTCTTATGATAGAAATTTTTTTTACATGAAAAATAAATAATTTAATTCTTTTTTCTATGAATTCATAATTTTATTCTTCAGGCGTGATTCTTTTAAAATTGGTGAATTCTTCAATATAATTCTTGATTGAATACTTCATTTGATAAAAAGGATATTTTTTATGCTGCATCTAATCTGAAAAAAAGTTTTAAATAAGTGCTAAACACTACTGTGAACGATTGACTGTTGTGTCATTGTGACTTATGTGCATTAATTTGCGCTTTGCTTACCAAGCAGACTTAATTATGGTCAGTCTGAGTAATTTATCAGCTGATCGACTTTACCCATATTTTGCAGCAGATCGAATTATTATCCATTCCGCATTAATAATTTTTCAGTAATACTATGATAGAAAAAATATCTCATTACCGCGAACCTAATTACCTTTTAAAACCTATGATCATTGATTGCATCCTTATTACAGATTGGATTGCGCTGCATGCCAAATATTGCACTCTTTTGAAATTGAGTGCTACCAGTTGCGATGTCCACCAATTCAAAGAGCTCTGAGTCATGCTTGTGTGTATCGCTGCTATTGCAGAAAATATCCAACTTACGAAAAAAGCAATCATTTACAGGTCAGTAGTGTAATCAAGTTGGGATTTTTCATCGAATTTCAGTAAAACATTTTAAAATGCAGAAATGGACAATTATGTGATGGTATCCAACGTTGACAAGCATGCTTGGGCACGCATTTTTGCTGAATTTTTTCTAGTAAATGCTCACTGCACAAAATCGCACTGCTCTTTCCAGACGGACGACATACTTTGGTATGTACCACAATCATCATTTATCTACAACAGCTTTTTAACCGGTCAGGTATGAAACTTTTTCTTCAGCCATTATGACAAATGAAATATGGATCAAAAGTTCATTAATGAATAATATGACATATTAGTTTATGAATTAAATAAAGATTCATATTGTACGTTTTAAGTTTACTGTAATCAGTTGATTTTCAAGCTAAATTAACGGATGTTAAGATTTAAATTAGTAGCAAATTGTTCAACTTTATTTAAAAAATTTATAGGAGTATTGCATTTTTAATTAATTTTATGCAATCATTCAATGAGAAGATGGTAAAGTTGATAATTTTAGGCAGGGTTTATTAAAGTGTACCGGAAAACTAGCAAGAAACAGCCATCTCCGGGTTCTCAGTCAATAAATTGGGAAGAAACATTATACCTCAATTTGTTGCTCCATGAAGTACGAATATATTTATATTTTTCTCTGTATCAGAATACAATGTATTTTTGAGGTTGAATACGTGCTCACCTGTGCTGTTTGCACAAGAACGAGTCCTCAGAATTTGCAGATACTGAAAAAATATTCACAAGTATGCATTGAAAATAAAATATATGAACAATGAGATTTATTTATTTTATATTTAAAGCGTGTCTATGCATCACCAAGTCGTCATAGGATGGACAGCAAGGGTGAATCTGAAGAATTTACATATCCGAATATATGTTTTCCTGTGGATAATTTTGAACAGGTAAATTTTTCGAAATTTGACACGAACTTATTTAACATTTGTGTAGTTTAATGTAGGTGTTTAAAGAAATTGTGATTCGTGATGGAGAATGTGTTTGTGTTGAACTGGTTGCAAAAGATTTAACTGGTCAGTATGTGTCGACAATATTTCTTGGTTCAATTCGATACGAAGTTCTGAAGCAAGTATATGATTCGAAGGTATTAAAAAACATGCTTAATGTACATGTGCAGAAATGGTTTTCAATATAAAGCGTATTCAGATTTGCAGTACTTGGAATTGGGCAAATAATTTGATTCGTTCTACTGGTCACAAGAGATTGGAGTTTGTCATAATGAGAGGGCCACGTGGAAAGGGCTTTGCTGAAATGGCAGTTGCTCGGGTTCCTGTCCAAGGATACCAGACTCCAGTTAGTTCGATTGGTGGTTATGACGAAAAAGATTTGTTATCTGCTGTCAAAGCCTATCAACGCAGGCGAAGCGATACCAATTTGTCTAGATGGAGTTGCGTTACCTCGAGTTTTTACGAAAACTACAAATCGACAACTTGTCATCCGGTAAAAAAATGTCCCAGTGAAACAGACACTAGTCGGCAGTGGCCTGAAGTTGAGGCCAGCACCATTGACGATGGTACTAACAATTTTGGAGAAAAGTTATTTGAAAATTTATCGGTATCACATTATTATATGTTTAGAAATTGGAAATGAATCGTTGGCATTAGGACAATTGTGGAGCACTCGAGGTTTCAGTCAAGCATGGCATCGATTAAGAGAAAAACGCCGTGCTGATTGCGTTCCATTGAATGCCCATCTCACTTACATTACTTTACCATGGTCTTCTATTGTAGCAGGTAAGCAGTGATGTTGCATTATTGTTTTTAACTGATAAATTTGCATATGATATATTCAGACTTGATGGACAGCTGCAGGACACCTTTGCTCACTTTTGATAGTGCTTCTGAACAAGAACAGCCGATTTCAAACTGATATTTAGAGAATCTCAAATTTCAACAATGATTTTTTAACCGTATTGTTGATCATTAACTATTTATGCATCAAGTTAATAAAAAATATTCAACAAATATATAAGTTTTCAATAATTTTGTAATCCTGAAAAAAAAGTTTGCAATTTGTTCATGGGATATCTGGTTTTTTTTCATTCATTAATTTTTTATTGTATGATAACTGCTTTCAATTCTTTTGTAAAATAGCAACTTGTTTATTTTCACTGTTTCTAACACTACTGAAATGCGGTTTCATTCCATACACTTTGCTTAGATGAAAATTGCTCGCATAATTTAAGAAGACGTAAAAATATTGAACAACTCAACCGTGCGTGCGTGTGTGTGTGTGTGGACATTTATTTTTAGTGTTTTCTAGTAATACATATACTTAACAATTGCTATATGTAATATTAAATTATTATTGCAAAAATTTAAATTATTATAACTGAGTGAGTATTTTATGAAATATCAAAATTGAAATACTATTTATTAATTTTTGAAAAGTAAAAATTTTGACAGAAAATGAAAAATTACTTTTTAAAGTAAGTTTAAATTTAAAGCAGCAGAGAATATTGAAAAAGTAATTAAAATTTTTTTTTTAGTTTAAAGTTACATTTTAAAGTTATTCTCAGTACAGTGACAAAACGAAGCAGTAATCATTTTCGACAACGGAGCCGAAGTGATCAGAGGCAAGCAAGATGAGCTCAAGTTCTCAAGAGAATAAAAACGCGGATAAAGCCAAATCCAAATCCGGTCAATCAGATGATGCATCGTTCGACGCCTTCAATGAGGGAAGTGTGTATTCGATGATGTATTCAATGGCAGAAAGTCAGTACGTCGGTGGAGCAGCGGCCCAAGCAGGACCGTCTTTATCGAAAGAATTGGAAGATGAATTAGTGCAAAAGGTAGCAATGTCGAAATTTCAGCAACTGGAGAAAGTGAAACTGACCGGACGTCGTGTGATCTTGATACGCAATGCTGAGCGCGTGGATCGTATCTTTCCTGATTGGATGAATATGGCATTTGATGCAAATGTAGATGATTATTATTTTGCTTTGGATCAATAATTATAATTTTATAATTTTTCTTTATTGTTAAAGGGCAAATACCAGCCGTATGATTTGAATCAGCCTTTGACGTTGCCGAATCGAACGGGCAGTTTTCACCAGTATCGCTATGATGCACCAATAACTGAATTGGGTTGTGTAGTTTCAATGATGATCGGGCGCGCATTGAAATTAAACAGCCAACATCCGCACAAAGTGTTCACTTCACCTGCCTTGAGGTGCATTCAAAGCTGTAAAAATATTTTGAAAGCAATGGGAAATTCAGATTTAAAAATGTGCATTGAACCGGCATTCTTTGAGTGGATGTCCTGGTATGAGGTGCTGCCAGATTGGATGTCTGAAGATGATTTGTTGAAATCTAATTACAAAATTGACGACAATTACAAGCCAATTTTGTCTAAAGAAGAAATTCGCAATCGCAGAAACGAAAGTCATATTGCATTTTACGACCGATGCATACAGGCATTCAAAAATATACTGGAAATAGAAAAGAGTATATATATAATAAGAACAAGATTAATTTTTATTCAACTGAAATGCTTTATGTTTTGTTTAGAACCGGGCTATATGCTGTTTGTAGTGCACAGTTTGACTATGGATGCAATTTCTCGACTTCTGAATGCACGCAAAACGGAAACCATTCTTCAAAGTGACATGCAGATGATTGGTGGAAATTATCCATATTGTTCAGTTCTCGTTTATGAAGAATTAATAGATAAGTCTTGGCGTTTGGTTCCTCGAGCAATGCCATCATTGACTTACATGGACTTCACTAGTCGTGTCAATTATGAATTTGTTCGCCGCAATTGAATTTATTCCTAATTTTCTACTCATCGAAAATTAGTTACTGTATAACTAATTTTTTCATCATTTTTCCATTATTATGTTATTTAATTTTCTATTTTTAATTCATCTTTATATTTAAATGGTAGTAGCAACAACTTTCCTTTTTTTATTAATTGCATTTGTTCATTTAATAAAATTATTATAATTTATTTGTTTTGCTTTATAATTTTGTCGATAAATGTTGTAATAAATGATCTAATAATTTTGAAATTGCTGAGTTATAGCTATGTTATCATTAAGAATATAAAGTTGAAAAGATTGGCATCTTTTAAGAAAATTTTTATTCATGCAAATCATTAGTTAATTATTTTTTTTAAGCTGACAGTATTACTGTTATACTGTATTAAGGTGCATTTTTTATATAAACTAAGAATGCACACTTTTTTAAAATTATATTCATTATTACAAATTATTTTATTTGAGAAATGTATTTATGCTGTTTCTTGTTATTTGAGGTTTAAAATTAAGATAGATGAAAATACTGTGCTATTCCTTGATCTTCACTATTGTGTTAAACTGCAAACCTTGATTTTTCTCTTAATATGAAGTCATAATAGCTGATTTTTGAATTGCTCAAAATTATTCTTTCAGTTGTATCTATTTTGCAATGCAATAATATTTCGCTTAGAAGTGAAATGTTGTAAAAATTTGATTTTTTTGTTTTGTAGATTTGTAAATTCAAATTAAATTAAAAAATAATAGGTTGAATATATTTATTATTTTAAATGAAATATGTTGTTGTTTCTAGAAGACACTGAAAACTGCGGAAAGTATTTAATTTGTTTCAAATTGCTGCTATATATTGAACAGTAGTTATTCTTCGCTGCTCTCAGAGGACTCTTGTACCTAAAATTTGAAAAGCATGCCTTTTAGCAAATAATAAAATAAAAATCAACAATTTGTATATAACAGCACTTCAATTTTTAATCAGGTGACATCAGTATAGTACTACTAGATTAATATTAATTAATAAAAATTTGAAAATTTCTTACTCTCACACGTTGAGCAAGACAAGGGTTCATGCAATCTGAGTAGGCTGTGTAAGCGCTAAAGGTGTCTTCCCCAGTTTCAATAGATTGTTCAATTCCCTGCGTTTCTGAGCTGCAAGCCTGCTGTTCACATTGAACTAATTTGTCTTTTTGAACACTCAAAGCATCTTTCTGAAATAAAAGAAGGTTATACAAAGCAATGCCGAGTTAATGAAGAGAAAAATATGCTTACATATCGAGGAAGTTGAGACAGTTTAACTTTCAAAATATCTTGAAAATTAGAATGATTAGATAATTTTGTAAAATTCCAAAATGCATCTTTTCAGACAATCGTCATATCATTTCTCTTAATCTTCACTGCTTTTGCATTTTCATTCAGCAACTTTTCCGCAAAACTTTTATTGGAATAATTTATTGCTTATTTTAATTTTTGAAATTTCAAACTTGGGAGACTTTTATTAAATTTTAACGCAAATGTTTTGACATCAATTAAATATATTACTTTTTATCAATTATAGTTAATAGGAAAATGCTTTTATCTACATAAAGTTGTGAATTTCGTTTGAAAATCTTTATAATACTTCACTTATCACTTTTTTAATAATGACATTAATTTTGACTTTTAAAATAAGATATATATATTTATTCGATGTAATTTGTATATTATTTATTATATTGTTTTCTAAAAATAAATGTTACTTACGCTGATCTGATGCCCTAAAAGTGAAAATAGAATGTATTAATCATAGAACAATAAAAATTATAACTATTATTTATAATTATAACTATTTATAACTATTTTATATCATAATCATTATGGTTTAGTTGCATTTTTCAAAATTAAAACTCGTTCAAGTCAGCTTTTGATTTAAACTAGAACTGAAAACTCTACTTTTCATTTAAAAAGCATATCAATATCATATATCCTATGCATAATGACAGCTGTATATTTCAAATTTTCGAACTTAAATTTTTGAAACATAAATTGCTAACTTTGAAATTCAGCCATATTAGATAAAGTTAAAAGTGGCGGCATTTGACTTACATTTCTACCAAAGCCTAAAAAAAAAGAAAAGAAACATCACTTTTATGATAAGTTTTCTTTCAAATGGAAATTTACATATAATAAAACAAAGGTATATATTAATAATGTCCAGGAAATAAGCGACAGAGTAAAAACAGGAAATGAGTATGCTAAATTAATTTTAAGTTATTATAACCTGATCATAAATAATTAAAATAAAAAAACTTGACTTTACGCTTTTCTAAAAAAATTCACAGAACTTACGAACAAAGCGGCGAGGCAAATGATAACGGCTTTCATGTTTTTATCACTGGTTGATTTCAGTCTGATCTGCCACTTTGCTGCTGCAAAATATATAGGAAATTTTTTATTTGAATTATTCAATCACAGACGTTGAACTAATAATTATTTCTTTGTCAGCGTCTTATTAAACAATTATATCAGACAAAATGGCATGCATATATAAATTACATATTTACAGTAACTGTTAGCTGAGCTGTTTACGGTTTTTTGAAATAAACATTTAGATATTGAATGAGCAATCTGCGATGAAGGTAAATAGATCACCATTGCGCAATAGAACAAATGAAAAAATTTGCGCACTGAACAATCACATCCAAGTTGTTTAATATACTGATGTTTGGAAAATATTAAAACAACAAGTGTTTTGAAATAAAGCAGTGGGCAGCTATTAATTTTGCACAGTCTTAGAAACAGAAGTAATTTTAATATAAATCAGTTAAGTTACAGAACGTTATTATAAAGTTATGTATATTTTGTTGTTTAGTTTCACGTTTAGCTGTATAATATACTGTACAATTGTGACAGCATCACTTTCATGAATGTCTTCAATGAGACATGGAATAAAAGAAGAACCCACATATTACTTTCTACCGTAAAAATTTTATTGATAAAATGGTTAAAACGAAAACTTAAGTGAATGATGATGATTACACGTTATTCGCACGTCTTCAATGAACATTCAGTTTTTTGACTCTTTTGCCTATAATTTCATTTACAGCATTATTAAGACTTTAAATATGAGTTTAAAATATTAGCCAAATTTATAGATTCCGCTATTCATTTTACTATTTTCTTAATGCTTTGGGGCATTTTCTACCAAGCTTTAGTTAGCATTGTAATATTTTTAAAAATCGTACTTCGTCTGAGGTAATATTTAATAAAATTTTACAATGAAATTTAGTAGTAAATAAATTAAAAAAACAAATTGAGAAACACCACCTCACTATAATCATTATATTTTCAATGTAAATACCAGAATATATATACACTTACACAGCATTGAATACTTTAAACATATAAATTATTCTGTTATGCATAATATAGAAAAAAAATTTCATCATGTATTTTATTATTTATGAGTATTCTCACTTTCTAGTTAATTTTATGTTATTAAACTATACAGTGATATTAACAATTTTGTGAAAATGAACGCATAAATTATTTTATAGTAAAATAAACCACATGATTTGTAAACTTATCCCAATTTTTTCACTTATTTATTGACTGATATGACTTATTTTGACCTTGCTTTTGTAGAATCTTAAAGTAAACATAAGCATTATATTATACAACCAGTTATCGCAGCTATGCTTATTAACAA